>CM077079.1:287389462-287922846 GCA_039513925.1 Platanthera zijinensis | reverse complement strand
AAGAGATGGCAGCGGGTAGAAAGAGGAGAAACCGCAAAGTCGCGCGGTTAGGCAAGAGAACAAATCGCCCGATTAACAGGAGTCTGGTGGTTTGAGAAAAAAACAGGCCGGATCGATGCCTCTGATACCATGTAGAGAAAGTTGAAAACATTGTATATACTTCTTGAATACCAAAATACAAGTATGTGTACAAATATATAGGAGAGGAGAGAAAAACTAAGCTATACAAACAAATGTGGGAAAAAAATATATACCGGGCGGCTAGGGACAGACCGCAAGCGAATAGAAAGTAGCTCAGGCGGGGGTTCTGTCCAGATTAAAAAAAACATTCTTGATATGCGGTAGTTTGCGAAAAAACATTGTATATACTTCTTGATGTCGGCACGTTCTTCATTTGATGTGCGGTGGTTTGCGAAAAAATATCGCAACGCGTAAGCCACGGAAGAGGGTCTTCGCGGCCCTCGTAGATGGGAAGTCTATCTGAATAGTACGTGCATAGGTGGGATAGTCCGCGCCTGAAGGAGCGACGGAGTCCACCCGGCTTGCCAAAGGGTGGTCGGTCGTAGTCAGAGGCGGAGGAGACGGCATGTCTTGTAGGGCATCCAAACGGGCGTTGAGGGCGTCCATCTTGGCGTTCTGAGTCGTGAACATAGAGTGGAAAAGAGCCATGAGCTCGGCGAGGGAGGGAGGAGCATCTGCCATCGGAGATAGGGCAGAACGGTTGGCCGGTGGTGTTGGAAGAAGGCCGGCGGAAGAAAAGAGGCGCGGAACTGTAGAAACGGGACTGGAAAACCGGGTGGCAGCCACCAAATCGGCTGGCGAGAGGTCGTCGGAGCTGGACGACAGGTCGGCGAGCGGGTTGGGCTGGCTGTGCGTTGCCGACGGAGTGGACATGTGTTCCCGTGCGCAGGAGGAACGACCGACGGAATCGGCGGACGGTGCGGAAGAGGCGCGCGAGTGCGGGTGCGGGTGAGTTGAGGAGAGGCCAGAGATGACGACGTTGGGCTTTGATACCAAGTTGTTATGCCCCTTGCCCTTGGATCGTGTCACCGGTGGAGGAGCGATGGTGGAGGAGGGAAGCGCTGCGTCGATCGGGCGTTTTCTGCGGTCGGCGGAAGCCGTGCGGGATTTCGGCTAGGGCAACACGGGAAAAGAACCATGGGTTTAGAGAGAGGGGGGAGAGGGAAATAGGAGAGATGAGTTTTTTTCTTCTAATTTCTTATCCCTTCAAAATGTCCAAAACACACATAAATAAGTTTCAAAATGTGCCCCTCATTTAGGCTTATGACAATGGGTCAAATACGCTCAAAATAAATACGTAGAAATTAAAGATAAACGGCGCGAACACGCCACATAACATGTTTGGACCGGTGTGATCGAATGGACCGTTTCCTGACTTGGAAGCAATTGTCTCAAGCTAGGCAAGTTGAGTAAGTCACGCTTAGAATGAAAGGGTCCGCCCTAATATGGTAGGGACAACTAGAGCGCTCTAGATTTAACTTAGGCATGCCCCTCATCACCACATGGGCAAAATTTAAAATACAACTTCAAAAATGCTATGTTCCTCCTGATTATTTGCAGAACCTCTATCGTAGGTTCCACAACCTACGATAAGACAAATTATCGGTGGATGAGTACATGAATGAGTCCTAGTACTGCAATCTCGCCTCGACCTCCAAGAGGATGATGACATGACTGTCCCGTTATCTGAATGAGACCAGCTAAAGCTTTTTATTAAAAGGACTTATGAGAGATTTTGAGTCACGCACGGATAATAGAGTCCTTACAAAAGTGGACCTCCGGATCTAGATCCACTAAGAGATCCACATCGAGCATCACCACTATCACCATTGTTAAGATTTCGGATTCCCCACACCCTCCCATCATTGTCGGGACTCCGACCCCATCAATTATTCTCTCCAAGAGAAAGGAGATTATTGGGGCTAAACCCAATACTGGAGTACTTCGATGCTTCAAATGTATGGAGCGGGGGCACAAATCATCTGAGTACCTGCAACGTCGCTTGGTCGTTATTATCAATTTTACTGATGGACGTGAGCATGAGTATGAAATAGTGCTGATATTAAGTCGAGTTCGAGCGATTTGGGCTCAACACAAAATCGAATTTTTGAGCCGAACTCGAGTCGAAATGGCTCGATTCCAAGTCGGCTCGAAATCGAATTGAACCGGCTCGAAATTGAGCAGTTTGTTTCTTTATGCCTAGTTGGCTCAAAAATAAATTGGGCAGCCTCTAGCAAATTAAACACTTAAAGCTTTCACTCTTTTTATTTAAGTTTAAAATTAGTATTTTTTATTTTAAAATAAAAATATATTAATAAATACATAATGTTTTTAATTAATTTGAGCTGATTCCAGTCATATTTTGAGGGATTCAGGGTTGACTTGGAATCGGATTCGAGTCAAATTGAATCGACTCAAATTAAGTCGAATCAATTTGAACCGATTCTGATTCGGCCCAATATTCAAGCGACTTTCAAGTTTCGAATAATATGCCAAGCCCTAGTATGGAGTCTATCTTAATGAATCTAACCTGAACCTGCTTGAACCCGAGTCCGAAGATTTTGTAGAATTGGAAGGTGAACACGTCAAACACTTAGTCTGGGTTTTACGATATAGTCTGATCACTCTTAGTGAGTCTACTAAGGAAAACCATATGAGACGATATTTTCCGCACTACTGCACGCATTCAAGGACAATTTTGTTCCATTATCATAGATAACGGCAGTATGGAGAACTTCATTTCTTAATGCATGGTCGACATATTAGACCTTGAGATGCGCCCATTAAAAAAACCCTACATCTTATCCGGAGTCAATAATCATTTGACTATGTCTGTCACACACTATTGTCTAGTAGAGTTTGCTATGGGGAGCATGTATTCAGATAGAGTATTATGTCATGTCGCTACTATGGAAGTCTGTCACATCCTATTGGGGTGAGCTTGGCAGTACGACCGACATGTCATGCATGACAGCTCGAGTAACTCTCATTCTTTCGAGCACGAGGGATGTAAGATTGTTCTTCTTCCCCAGAAGATATATCTTATTCCTCAGGAACGAGAGAGGACCGATCCGTCTTTTAGTTCACTTTGTGTTCACTCCACCACACTGTTACTTATCTCATATCCACTTGAACCCCCACCCGTGAGGATAACATGATCTAGATATGTCCCTTAACCATTTGACCTAGGCCCGATCCTACGTATATCAGTAATTAATGTCTCACATATTATATCTTGTTCTTCCTATACTATGTGTGATGATCACTTATCTCATGCACCTCACTACGTATACTTCATACATAGAGATAACACATTTATTTCACCACATTGTCAACTGGGTGTAGGATAACTTGTGAAGCTGCAACAAAATATTAAATTTATTATGTCGTATTTTTGGAACATGTTATGCGGTCGAAAAGGAACCAAACTCGAGTTCAGTAGCGTTTATCACTCTCGGACCAATGGACAAATCGAGTTCGTTAATAAAATTCTAAGGGCCTACTCAAGTGCCTAACGGGAGCGAAAGTAAAGCAGTGTGATCTTGCACTTCCACAAGCACAATCCAAATATAATAATTTTAAAAATTGTTTTCCTAATAAATCTCTTTTAGAGATTATCTATGAGTTTTTGTTACCCCACCTACTTGATCGTCATCCCCTCTCATTTCATGAACATATTTCATTCGATGTGCAAACTCATACAAATTATTAAAAATATTACATAAATTTATGTTTAAAAAATTGCGAGCATTGAACGGTATAAACCCACGGTCGGTCGTTATCGCCATGAATTGAACTTTTCAAAGGGAGATTTGGTGTTTGTTTATTGCAGCAGGTTTGAGTCATTCCACGTTCAAAAACGCAACGAGCCACCTATCGGGGCCCCAGATATACCGCCTGACTTCGCACTAGCAACGACGTCAGATATCTTTGTTGACAGTCTTTGCAAAGTCTCGTCGGGGTCGAGCTCTTTCAACTCCGAGGGAATTGATGCATCCTCTGTCGCATCCAAATGCACATGACGTCATCATGTGTCATGGATCTTTTTATTATTATGTTTTTTATTGTTGTCTTTTATTTTTTTCCCGCGCACCTATGTTATTTGAAATTGTTCGGCTCATTGGTTTGACCACCGGCGAGACCTTGAAAAAAATACTCTGGTAATTTAGGGCAGTTAAAACGAAAAAAGGAAAGCATAAATTGCTTTTAAAAGCGCATAAAATTTAACAGGGGAAATAAATTCGAAATCATCAACTACAAGAAATTATGGCCAACATTTTAAAATTCTCAAAAACAGTCTGTCAGGTTATCATGGGAAGGTGATATTTTGGAAGTCCGATTGGTATCAAATAATAAGAGGAATATAACGTTGGAAAGGAAAAAATTCTTGAAAACTAGTTTGGAAAGATAATGAAAAGGGGCAAGTCATGATTTGTTTCTAAGAAGCCATTGCACCGTGAAGGAGGCAGCCGGAAATTGAACAGAGAACGAGTATCCACTCATTTTCTCTGTTTTGCCGGTGGAATCCACCATCGACCCCAGCCAGTCCCGTTCCAGCACCAGTGATTCGGCTGGGAAAGGCCTTCAGGAAGTGTACGCTGCCGATTCAAGCCCCGACGACTTCGTCCGCCAGTGTTTTCGCGATCCAATCTCTGTTCGCCGGCCCAATTGTCGCCATCCTCCTTCCGCAACCAGGTGTCGTCGACTAAACCTCTCTATTCCGCCCCCCCCCCCCCCCCCCCCCCCCCCCCGTCCATGGTTGTCGCCAACTTCGGTGCTAAACTCTGACAACCCGTCAACGATTGCGCGACGACCCTGAGCGGACCAACTCCTCTGCGGTATTCGGCATTGTCTTGCTCCATTTACTAGATTAAATTTATGCAACCAATTAAATAATTTGAGCTTACCTTCAAATGTTCTCACTACTTAAATTTCTGTTATTTCATAAAATATTGTTGGGGAATTTTGTTTGTGGTTGTACGGATCACGTTTTAATTCACATTGTTAAGCGTTTAATAATTCGATCTCAAACAATATTAATGATCTTATCGAAGTCCAAGTGATGGAAGTGATTTGCGTGCGAAAATTCGAGTTGGCCCGCTCGGTCTACAACAAATAAATTAATTTGCATAAAAAATATTTATTTTTTGAAACCCAATTTTTATTCTACATCACTCATAGAAATTGTTGTAACTCTTTTCCACGATTTGATTCTCCTAGAGATAACTACTATGAGGGATATCAAGACCCATATAGAGGTCACCATCATAAAGATACCATCCCGTGTAGTAGCTTTCCTAGTGTTCCGAAAACGGATATGTCAGAAGCCGAATTTCAACGATGGGTTCTTGATCAATTTAATCGCTTGAATGTTAATTTTGATTTCATGAAAAATGCCTTAATAAGAATCCATAAAAGAAAATTTGAGTTAGGTCAAGTCACTGACACGTCTAGTAGTGCTCTCACTGACATGAGAGACCCGACACCTGATTTTAATTTATCTCATCTTGAAGAGAATCAGTGACCACTTGATTTTGAAGTCGAGTCTGATCATTATCATATGATGCAGGTGGAGAGCGGCACTAGTATGATCGGTGAGCATGGTCACGAGAGCGACGATGATCGACCCAGTAACATTGTGGTCGTATATCCAACCTCCACACCTTAAACCTAGTGTACCCTTCGGCTAGATACTCAGTCCTCGACACTATTGCTATTAACCCACTATTGAGTATGGACTTTTCCCACTCTTCCCCAGATATCATCCCAAGCCACATCACGGCCGGGAGCCATGAGCCTAGTGTTGATCTCGTGGTGATCGCCTCACCCATTTTTGGGAATATTACCCCTTACGATAGTTTGCATCTAGAGGACCATCACCCTGTTAACGGGTTCTTTGGCAACCCCCCTATTGAGCCTCCTATTGAGCCACCAAATCTGTGAGCTTGAGATTAGGGTGAGTGGCTCATTTATGAAAATTGAGTTATTAACATCTCTTTCATTATCGCTCATGATATCGATATTGCCCCCAAAGAGGGGATCTTAAGTGTAGCATCAAATATATAGGGCTTTCCTTAAGAAAACATGAGCATACTTTCGATGTTTTGAGGGTTTACAATTCGACCACTCGCACTCTTAATGAGATTTGGGACATACCACTTGTAGACCAACCATATGAGTTCTTTCTTGTGAGGAGCACTCACCACACTATAGAGTCGCATCTTATTGTTGATGTCTATGGTTTTTACTTAGGTAGCCGTCGCATTCGCTATGAGTTTTCATATATATCTTGTTAAGCACTAACTAGGGGAAGAACTAAGAGAAGAGAATGTAGAGAGAAAGTAGAGAGGAATTAGGGTTAGGGTTGGGAGAGAAGAGAAAATAACCTGAATAATCCTTGCATAGCCTCCAAAAGAGAGGGGTCCGGGTATTTATACCCCCGGACCCAAGACCGGCCAGCCAAGGGGGCCGGCCGGCCCCAATGGGGCTGAAACCGGCGTGGTTCAGCCCCCCCGAGCCATATATTCAAGAGGAGGGGGCTGAACCCATTGGTTCATCCCCAATATTGCCATGCCCGTGCCGTTGCCGCCGTTTGTAATGTTGTCCGAATAATCTAGCCTCGTCCGGGGGCGTAACATTCCCTGCCCCATCAAAAGTCAGCTTGTCCCCAAGGTGACAGTACGTCGTGCCACGACGTTTCCATTTAATCAAGAGAACATCATCCGGGATTGGGCGAAGCTCGCCCCCACTAGTAGCCTTGGGCAAAACGGGAAAAACCGGAACAGCAGCCCCCAACTTCCGCTTCAATAAGGAGACATGAAAGGTAGGATGAATCCGGGAGCTCGCCGGTAAGGCAAAGGTATACGCCACCGGACCGACGCGCCGCGTGATCCGAAATGGTCCATAGTAATGGGGTGCCAGTTTCTGATTAGTCCGCTGGGCCACCGACAACTAGCGATAAGGACGAAGTTTGAGGAAAACCTCATCCCCCACCTGGAACTCTCGCTCGGTGCGATGACGATCTGTCTGAACCTTCATACGATCCTGTGCCGCCCGAAGGTTCTCCCGCAAGGTGGCGAGGGTCCGATCACGATCACGAAGAGCCCGATCCACTGCTGCAACTGCGGTACTGCCGGGCTCATAACTGCTCAAGGAAGGAGGTGGCCGCCCATAGACGACCTCAAAAGGCGTGAGTTTACTAGCCGAGTGATAAGAAGTGTTGAAGCAGTACTCCGCCCAAGGTAACCAGCTAGTCCAGGTCCGCGGCTCATCCATGACAAAGCAGCGAAGGTAAGTCTCGACGCCCCGATTTAATACCTCTGTCTGGCCGTCGGTCTGGGGATGGTGGGCCGTGCTGAAACGTAAGGACGTCCCCTGCAAGCGGAAGAGCTATGTCCAAAATCGGCCAACAAAGGTAGGATCCCGATCGGAAATGATCGCCCGGGGAACCCCATGCAACCGAACAATCTCCTGCACAAATAAGGCCGCCACCGACTCCGCTGTGTAGGGATGGCTCAGAGCAAGGAAGTGCCCATACTTGGACAACTTGTCCACCACTACCAATATCACTGTTTTACCCTTCGACTTGGGCAGCCCGTCGATGAAGTCCATAGAAACTGTATCCCAGATCTGATGCGGAATCTCCAAGGGTGTGAGTAGGCCAGCCGGAGAAGTAGTCTCATATTTCTGCCGTTGGCATACCTCACACGTCTGCACAAACTCCTGAATGTCACGGCGCATCCCCTTTCAAAACACGTTGGCCCGAGCCCGCTGAAGGGTGCGAAGAACGCCCGCGTGATCGCCGGTCGGCGAAGAGTGAAACTCATGCATCATCACCGTGCGCCAAGCTGATTGAGCAGGAATGACCACGCGCCCCTGATGGTACAACCGATCATTCTGTAAATGATAACCTGGGACTACCTCATGACCTTGCCGCAGGTCCTCCACAATGGCCCGTAACTCGGGATCGTGCTGCACCGCGTCCTGAATCTCATCCATCGAATCCAATTGAGGCCCGGAAATGTGTGCCAAGGCCCCCTCGGGTAAGCGAGACAGGGCGTCAGCCACCCGATTGTCCTTCTCGGGTCGATACTCGATCGCATAATCATATCTCAACAACTTGGTGACCCACTTTTGTTGCAGTGGGGAAGAAATCTGCTGCTCCAAAAAATGCTTCAAGCTCTGATGATCGGTCCGTATCGTAAAGCGACGCCCAAGTAGGTAGGGCCGCCATAGGGCCACCGCATGAATAACCGCCAGCATCTCCTTTTCATACACTGAGAGTCCCAGAGTTCGGGGAGCCAAAGCCTTACTGTAGAAGGCGATCGGCCGCCCCTCCTGCATCAAGACCGCCCCCACGCCCACGCCAGAAGCATCTCTCTCTACCACGAACTGTTTGGTGAAATCCGGAAGTGCCAGCACTGGAGTCGTCGTCATAGCCCGCTTGAGCGCCTGGAAGGCGGTCTCTGCCTCAGCGTGCCACTCGAAAGCATCCTTTTGTAGCAGCTGTGTAAGCGGCCTAGCAATCTTCCCATAGTCCCGTACAAAGCGCCGGTAGTAACCAGTGAGGCCTAAGAACCCCCGCAGCGCCCGAATGGTCAGAGGTCGTGGCCAAGAAAGCATACTCTCGATCTTCCGTGGGTCGGCCTTCACCCCGTCAACGGAAACTAGATGCCCCAAGTACTCCACCTCAGGTTGTCCAAAAGAACACTTGGACCACTTAGCATATAGCTGATGTTGCCGGAGAGTAGAGAAGACCTGAGCCACATGACGTAGATGATCCTCCCAAGTAGCACTGTAGATCAGAATGTCGTCAAAAAAGATCAAGACGAAGCGTCGCAGGAATGAGCGAAAAATCTCATTCATATTGGCCTGGAAAGTAGACGGCCCGGCCCCCCTGTCAATCCATTGTCCATCACCAAGAACTCATAGTGACCGTGATGAGTCCTGAAGGCCGTCTTATGCACATCCTCCTCCTTCATCAGAATCTGGTAGTAGCCTGACCGCAGATCCAGCTTCGTGAACAGGGTCGCCCCATGCAACTCATCCAGCAGCTCCTCTATCACAGGAATCGGAAACTTGTCTTTCACAGTAACACTGTTCAAGGCACGGTAGTCCACGCAAAAACGCCAAGATCCGTCTTTTTTCTTAACCAGAATAATCGGTGCGGAGAAAGAACTGGTACTAGGCCGTATGATACCTGCATCAAGCATCTCTTTCACACTGCGCTCAATCTCTGCCTTCTGGAAGTAGGGGTACCTATACGGACGGATGTTGGGCGGTTCCGCCCCAGTCTGTAACACAATCTGATGATCACGGAAACGTGACGGTGGAAGTGTACTCGGCTCCTGGAAGATGTCATCATACTCCTCTACTAGCGCCCGCAACTGGTCCGGAACCTGTGTCGATCCTTCCTCGTCCGACCGCACCCCCAACAGAATCGCCATCAAACTACTGGATTCCTCAAGCTGCTGCAAACTGCGAAGGGAGATCTCCTTAACCGGAGAAGATCTGAGCCCCGTCAAACAGAACTGTCGTCCGCCTTGCCTGAACTCCATCGTCATCTGATCCCAATCAAAAGTAACCCGCCGCAACTGCTGTAACCACTGCACTCCCAGTCTGAGCCCCGAATCGGTAAGAGGTAGACATCCGTGCACCCCACATACTCCTGCATCCGAAGCTCTACCGCCTTCAACACTCCTTGGCATTGTAACTTGCTGCCATCCGCAACCATGACCTGAAACGCTGCGCCCGTGTCGATTCCCTGCCCCACCCTCCTTGCTACATCAGGGTGAATAAAGTTGTGAGTACTCCCACTGTCTACCAGAATCGTCACCCTCTCTCGCCGAATCCGTCCAGCCAACCGCATCGTAAGCGGAGGGGGATTGCATCCCTCCATGGCATGTAGGGAGACGCCCAACTCCGTCAAGTCTAGGTCTCCCCCTGACTCCAATTCCTCCTCCGGGAACACGTCCTCCTCGAGCTGCTCCTCCTGGTGCAACATAAAAACCTGTACCTTCTGGCACTTGTGACCCGGCACAAACTTCTCATCACAATTAAAGCATAAGCCTTTCTCCTTCCGAGCCGCCAACTCGCTCCAAGACAACCGAGTCACCGTTGGCTTGGTACCCGTGGGTGGCTCCCGTCGTGCTGACGTCGCAGAGCCCAAAGCCGATCTACTCGTGATACGCGCCCGCTGCCTGTTGAACCTCTCCTCCTGGATGCGTGCCAACGTAATGGCATGGTTCAAGGAACGAGGCATGAGTGCCTGCACCTCATCCCGAATATGCTCCTTAAGACCAGATATGAAACAGCTGTAGAGCGTCATTTCCGGCCACTGCACCCGATTTGCCAACTTCTCGAACTCAGTACGATACTCCATAACCGGCCCTTTTTGACGAAGCTTCTGAAGGAGGGCCTCAAAGTTCTCATACTCCAGTGGACCAAACCGGGCCGTAAATCCATCCACGAACTCCCCCCAAGGCACGTACTCCCGTCCCCGCAGGAACCACTGTGTCCATTGGAAGGCATCGTCCTTCAGATGGAAGGACGCTAGTTGCACCCATTGCCCTTCAGGCACCTCCTGGTACTGGAAGAATAATTCAGCCTTGTGAATCCATTCCAAGGCGTCGCCGCCCTCGAACTCTGGAAAGTACATGCGCGTTAGTCCGGGGGTCAACCGTTGTGTTCCTGGACCTCCGTCCCTCCTTGCGTGCTCCCCATGCTCAAAACCACCGTACCCGTGCGGCTGTCCCGCTCCCCAAGGCGGAGGCTGCGGCTGGCCGCCCCACCCTGGGCCAAATCCGACCCCCCCCCCCCGGTGGCCCAAACCCGCGTGGAGGAGGAAGGAGCCCCCCCTTTGCTGTCCCACCATGTCGGGTGGCCGTCGGAGCCCCAAAAGCTCCTCCCCGCCTCGGCGCCACTCTTCCGGGCCCGATCCCAGTCCGCCGAAGGCCGCTGCAGCGGATCCGGGCGGAAACAGCCCCGCCGGACCCCCCATACCCTGCTGCCGAGCTCGCAGGCAGCCCGTATGCCGTCGATCCTGCACCCCCCGTCCATCCATGCCACGCCGCGCCGGCCGGAGCCCCTCCCGAAGGCCGCACGCCCGCGACCCCTTCCGCAGGCCGCGCGGAGGCCGAGCCCGCTGGGTCGGCTCCCGATCCGGCCGAATCGTCGCTGGCCGGGCCTTTCCCCTTCAGTAGAGTCTTCAACTCCTCCAACCGGGTCTCTAAACGCCCTTCCAAAGCCGCCATCGAATCGGTGAGGCCAACAACATTCTCCTCTAGGGTTTCAATTCGCGAGGATTCCTCTTGATTGCGAGTATTCACCATTGCGAGAATCGAAGCCTCTGATACCAAATGTTAAGCACTAATTAGGGGAAGAACTAAGAGAAGAGAAAGTAGGGAGAAAGTAGAGAGGAATTAGGGTTAGGGTTGGGAGAGAAGAGAAAATAACCTGAATAATCCTTGCATAGCCTCCAAAAGAGAGGGGTCCGGGTATTTATACCCCCGGACCCAAGACCGGCCAGCCAAGGGGGCCGGCCGGCCCCAATGGGGCTGAACCCGGCGTGGTTCAGCCCCCCCTGAGCCATATATTCAAGAGGAGGGGGCTGAACCCATTGGTTCAGCCCCAATATTGCCATGCCCGTGCCGTTGCCGCCGTTTGTAATGTTGTCCGAATAATCTAGCCTCGTCCGGGGGCGTAACATATCTCTTGGTGAGTCCCCCTGATGTGTCATAAGAAGTCAAGTATTTGTCGCACACTCGACGTATATTTTTACATTCCACCGAAAGAGCCTCCTAATAGACCATCCATTTTGAAACATTCAGCTTGTTCTCAGACTTTCCCCTAGAAAACATGTCACATTTGTTGCGCTTCATTTGCATCATCGTTTATATAAGAGCACTCCAACTATTTATGGAACATGCGTTGGTACTCGTCGCATTTACGACGAATTTCATCATACTGCTTCTGATGAACCCCCTGATAAGCCACACGTTGACCCACCGCTCATCCAGGATGTATCATTAGTAAGGACAGTTGAGTTTGAAGTGCACTCAATGACTCGTTGATCTTATGTATTACTAGTTTACTACCCAAACCTGTAGACACAATTTGCACACTATATTGGCACATCTTATTACTGATGTCTCGAATGTTCGTTTGAGCATTCATCGCGCCCATGAAGAATTTTTCTATGCCCCATCTTCCGAGCCTCTTGATCATATACCCATCTTAGGAGTTTTTAATAGTACACAAAACCCTCAATTTACGGAGTTGGTCGTGTTAGTTCTTTTAGATTTGTTGCATAATTATTACATTTAGTGCATGACTCGTCTATATTGCATGATTCACATTTGTTGCATGCTTTACATCATTCGCATGAAATGCATAAATTTATCCGGAAGAAAATTATTAGCAATATTGAATTATATAAGACACGCAAATATACACATGCTAGTATGTCGTGATCATTATTTGCATGGAGAGGCTCCCAAAAGGAGTCGCTACTAAGCTACAACTTAATTGAATAAGTTCTTATAACATTATAAAGAAAATCGAAACAAATGCCTACGAGTTCCATCTCCCTGCAAATATGGGTATCCAACCTATAATTAGCATGGAAGATTTGACACATTATTTTGATCCTTTCAAGCATAGAGACTCATACCTTCAGCCACTTCTGACATCATCTCAGTCACAATTTGGCCCTTCTCCTGACTACCCTAGACAACCATCCCTGGACTTTCCAGTACCTCTCATGATTTCACTGATTCTTATGAATCCACCAGCACGGGAGGTGAGAGTTGAGAGCATTGCTGATATTGTGGTGCGCGAGTGCACCTCCACCGTAGACGGTCCTTGTAGCTAATTGGTGCATTGGAGTGGACGCCCCATCTTCGATGATATTTGGATATCTGCGACGGAGCTTAATAGACTTTCCCCAGATCTTCGACGTCAATACGATCACCTCCAATCATCAAAGATGAATGCATTTCAGTCGGGACCTCGGGGGAGTAGATGGGGATCGACGTTGGACTACAGATCACCATTTGGCGGAGCCTGCATTCATGTATTCACGCAAGAAACATTGATCAATTTAGCAATCCGAGAGCGCAAGTGCGTCCGAAGCGTCGTTTTATTAATTATCTATATTTTGTTTTTTATTTGGACTTATATTTAGTGTTTTAGGACACCGGGCATAACGGTCAATCATATTCGTTCACATCGGGTACCCAACCACCTCTCTCATTATAAATAGGGGTTGAGGCTTTCATTTACAACATTGCTTGTATTGTGAGAGAATCCAAACAGAAAATCATTCGTGGTGCGATGCCGCGATGCCCCAGGGTGTGACGTCCCGGTTTAATTTCCTGAAATTTTTAGTTTTCTACATCTATTCTATCTCCCATATATCCATGTTCTTTCCGCACAACACTTACAATCCCAACCGTCCACTGCTCAATTTCAGCCACACAATCCCAATAATTGCATGATAATCGCTTGCTGCTCTCCATCCGTCGTTTCCATCCAGGCGCAAATTGCATCATCCCTGATTCTATCGCACATCCTATCACTCATGAGTCCATGCAGTTAAACTTCCCCTCCCATGACGCGGAATCCCTACAGTAGCCAATAGTCCACACACTCATCCCAAGAGTTCCTCCATTGATGCCCAATCTCATTTTCTGCACCCGGTCCAAGCCCCAAGACCACTGCCAATCCCTTGTTCTTCCTTCCAGGAAAGTCGCAACCTTGCACCCAACTCCAGTCGCACTGCATCCTCCTACACGTACTCTCCTCCACAACCCAAACCTATCCTCCAGTCGCACTTCCCTCCACCATTCAGCATTACATGTTGCGAGATCCACCTTTGGTTTACCATTCCAGAATCTAATCTCGACTCCTCTTCACATCCCGCCCCTATCGACGTCATTCCACATCAACCCTCCATTCCTTGCCTTTTCTTGTTCTTTCCTGGCTAAGCACTCTTGACGCACAGTCTTCTTTCCCTTCCAGTTGAAGGCCCACAGCCCTTCCTCCTCTGGAACCAAGAACAGTTGCGACCTATTTTTGGGAATCCCCCACTCCGTTGTCGGATCTCTGTTGTTATGTGAGTACTTGTATTGTGTTTTATTTTTCTATATTGAATATTGGAAAATTATTTCATACTTGTTTGGGTATTTTGATTTGTTAGTGTAATCATTTCTTTGTTTTCTTTTAACCTATAAGACCTAGTCGTGGAAATTGTAGTGGATAGCATCTTGTGTGAAAAGAACGTAATTATTTGTATATGTGCACGAAAATTATTATGAACATCGTGTTAATTTACTAACCATGAAAATTTATTGTTTATGTTAATTTCGGATTTAAAATTCTAAATCCATATGAACCTCATTTAGTTTGCATTTTGTTTGAGTCTGTCTTGCATCATAGACACCTAGGATTGCATTAGTGTCGGCACATCATCCTATCACAGCCCATCCTGTGTCATTAAATCCACGAGAATTGCAGTAGTTGGTAGAACTAACAAAAGATAAAGGATGCAAAGGAGATGGAAGAAAGAAACAAAAATAAACAGTCTTTGTACCTTTGGGATGCATAGTCATGACCGCCCCTGTTCCCAATGGCGCATTGAGGCCTCCCTCTCTTGTAAGTTGTACCAAATGAATTCATGGTCAAAACAAGATTCACAAATGAATTAAGAAGATCGAGAAAAGAGGAGCCGCAAAGAAGACACTGTAAATCATAGCTAGGGTTTGCGAAGAGAAAACCTATGGCTGCTTCGGCGCATTAGATCTGTAGAAAAACACAGAAGGCAAAATTTTTTTTATTAATTTTTCAATTCTTTTTCATGTATAAATACAGGTATTTGTATTGGAACATGTATTTTGCATCTCTTAAGTTTGATAATATCAACTCTCAAGTTGTATTTGAGCATACACTCTTTGGGTATAGTGTGCAGTTTTACATGTGTGAAGTCTTTTCAGAATCAGTGATTTTTGCACTATCTTGGGTGATAGCCACTATCGCTGGGCGATAACCTGAAGTGGACAAGTCAGCGATCTGTGGACTACTGGAACGCGCGGGAAGCCATAAAAAGAAACTCGCCCGACGATATCACATATCGCCCGACGATATCACATATCGTCGGGCGATAGCTCACTATCGGCGGGCGATAGCGTTAAAATGCTATAAAAGAGAATTTTTCTCCTGATGGCGGTGCTTGAACCCTAGAATGTCTCGAGACACTGTCTTGTCGTCCCTGTTGCTAAGAGCCACCATCCAAGGAGGAGTACGATTTCCCTCTTGAACGAACAAACTAGATCTATGGAGAAGGAAAGCTAGAATGAGATTCAGAAGACGATCGTGTGCCCATGCCACGAGAATCAAAAGCATTGATCATTCACCGCCTCCAGAGATATATTTTGAGAGAGCAAAAATTTTTTGTCATTTATTTCTTTCTTCTTTTTATTGTTTACTGTATTTTGTGGGGAGAAATCGTCTGGTGTTGACGTCGAATTCCTTGGAGGAGTTCATGGGAGATCTATAGGCTCGTTGATCTTCTTGGGAATAAGTGAGAGAGTCAACCGGTCCTAGAGGAGGATCGGTATAGAAAACATAAAAGTTTTAAAGTCATCGCTTCCGATCTTCGGCTTCATGGAGATCTAATTCAAATTTTGTAAACACGATTTTTTAATTAATAAAAACATTTTTACTTGCTTGGTCTTTAACTTCATGTGTTTATTGTGTGTTCTGTAATCTAATATCTGTGTGTGCACCAATCCGATCTTCGTAGCAAAGAACAAGCTTTTGGAAAATATCTCCGACGATAGCTCCATGAAACTTGGTTCTTGACTTGAATATTTTTTTATTTCCTGTAATCTTCTGCAAACCTTATTCATCTCTCATAAAGTTGGTCACTAGATCCAACAAGTGGTATCAGAGACGAGATTACTTCGAAAAGGATTAAAATCCTGAAATAGATGGTCAGCGCTAATCACACCTTTCTTGAGAGACAAGGAGTGAATAGACCTCCATTGTTTATGGGGAATGATTATAGTCATTGGAGAACTCGTATGAAAATATTTTTAAAAACACAAAGCATGGACTTGCGGGTCATGGTCAAAATGAAATACATTGCACTCACTGTTATTGTATCAAATCAAATTGTGAAAAACCTCGTGATAAATGAGATGACGCAGATAAGCTAAGGTGTACCAATAATGCAAATGTTATGAAGTCTTTATTTTGTGCATTAGATAAAACTGAATTTAATAGAATTTGTAACTGTGAAACTGCTTTCGATATCAGACGTTTGTTTTCATAAGATTGTAATGCATCTAGATCTCTCAGAAAGACCTTTTCAAATGGAGACTTGGTAAGAAAGATCATGCCATCCTTACCTCCGCGGTTCAATCTGAAGGTAACCGTCATTGCTGAATCTCACGACATCAGTACCCTGGAGATAAAGAGTCTCATTAAGAACTTGAAGACCCATAAACTCAAACTGAAATTCAAGCCGAGGAATATCCCAGGGAACAAAAAAAGAAGGCACTGGCTCTGAAGGTGGGCAAGGAAAAAGAGATGATTGAGAAGACTGGAGGTGAAGAGAGCTTGTACGCTCGTGGGTTCAAAAAGCTCAATAAAAACCCAAAATGAAGAGACAAATTTTGAAGATTCGTGAAGAACGGCGTGAAAGAGAAAAAGGGGTGGAGCAAACCATCGAAAGTGGCAAAGAGTGATGAAGAAGAATCCATCCAGAAGTGATTTCACTATCGTAAATCTGGACACTCCAAGCGTGACTGTCCAAAGCTTCAGAAGGAGGAAAGGAAAAGGAAGACCCATGGGAAGGAAAAGAAGGTGTTTAAGGCGTCAACATGGGACGATACATCAGCCGAAGAGTCAGATACCTCAAGCTCGAGCAGTGAAGAACAGGCAAATATGTGCCTCATGAGGAAGCACCAAAACGAGTCTGACGGCGAATCCAGTGTCCATAGAGACACTAAAGTAACTCCTCCCACTTATGAAGAACTTTATGATTTATATGAAAATTTATGTGATAATAAGCAAATGAAAAAGAATTTAAAATGTCTTAATAATGAACTAATCAAATGTGGAAAAGAGAAGGCCGAATGCAAAGAATATTTTCACTCCTTCAGCGGGATAAATGAGTTAAAAAAGAGCCTCTCCAAGACTTCCTCAAAAAATGAAACTCTTACCAAAGAGAGGAAGGTCTTGGAGAAGAGGCTACAAACTTCTCTTAGCCATATTGAGGATGGAAAGAAGCAATTCGCAAACGGGTATGTGATGCTTGTCACGGAAAATACTGCGTTGAAGGCGAAGATCAATGACCTAACTGTGTCATCCAAAAGTTTGGAATAGGCCAAAAATCAATGAATATGTTGTTGAGCTATCAGTGTCAGGGATCTGGAAAATTCGGGCTAGGATACAAGCTTGTAAAGTTATCGTCCGACGATACCACTATCGACGGTGATGGCTTTGCTCCCGCAAATCCGAACAATAAGCTTCGGAAAAATAAAATGAACTATATTAAAACTGGAAGCTTGTTTTCATCTTCCAGCATGAGCCCAAATAGAGTGCAAAAGGTGGCATCCACCGCCTACATCAAGTGTGCAAAATGTAACAAGTTTGGTTACACTTCTAGCTCGTGCTTGAAGAAAGTATTAACAAAAATGACACAAATCTAGATGTCAAAGTCGACTGCTTATACTATGGGTAAAACAACTTGGGTAACCAGAACTTTACTCTCATCCTCTTTTTACGTGTGTTCGCAAAATAAGGACTGTAAGAACGTGTGGTAGTTAGACTCTGGGTGTTCCAAGAACATGACGGGAGATGAAGACAACTTCCTTAGCCTGAAAAAAAAGTAAGGCATTGTGACATTTGGAGACAACAACAAAGGAAAAATTTTGGGTGTCGGCACCATAGGTAACATGCATTTTTCTATTTCAAATGTACTGTTAGTAGATGGTTTAAAATATATTTAATATCTATTAGTCAATTGTGTGATAAAGTCATGAATGTTTTATTTGAAATCTCTACAAACATGTGTAAAATCATTGATGCTAAATCACAAAAAATATTAATAACCGCACCTAGGAAACACAATGTCTACAATATCATGTTTGATAAATTATCTTCTTCAAATCTAAAATATTTAGTCGCTAAAAATGAAGAGTTAGAACATTGACATAAGAGACTCAGTCATTCCAGGAGTAAATTAATAGTCTAACTATCAAAAGAAAAGCTAATCCATGGATTTCCACAACTAAGTGGTAGTTTGACTTTTTTATGTGTTCTTTGCCAAAAAGGCAAATTCACAAAATCATTTTTTAAAAGCAAAAATGATATTACCACTTCTAGACCACTTCAATTAATTCACATGAGTCTGTTTGGTCATCTTAGTACTTGTCATCTAGGAGAGAAACATTACACATTTGTAATAATAGACGATTACTCACGATTTTGCTATACTATCTTTCTTAAAAATATATCTGACGTTTTCACTAATTCTTCATCTTGTGCACTAAAATTCAGAATGAAATGAAATGAAATTAAAAATTAAATGTATAAGATCAGATCATGAGGGAAAATTTAAGAATGAAAACTTTACCTCTTTCTGTAATAACTTAGGCATTCGACACGAGTTTTCTAATTTTGAGAATTTGAAATACTCTAAAACTCCTATGAGCTCATCACTAAATTAGAAAAAGATGATAGTGGTACTTCGGTGGATCAAATGATATATCAAGGTATGATTGGATCACTGTTGTATCTCATTGGATCTAGACTAGACATCATGTTTGTGGTGTGTCTCTGTGCTAGGTATCAAGCTAATCCTAAAAAATCTCATTTTACAGTCGTTAAGCACATCTTTAGGTATCATGTAGGCACACAAAATCTAGGTCTTTGGTATCCTCACACCGACACCTCTACGCTCCATGGGTATTTCAATTTGGATTATGCCAGATGTTCACTTGATCGTAAAAGCACATGTGACACTTGTCACCTCTTAGGTTCTGCACTAGTTTCTTGATCGAGTAGCAAACATAATTTTATTGCCCACTCCACGGTCGAGGCCGAATATATTGCCTTAGAGAATTATTACGCACAAGCATTGAGGATGCCACAAACGTTAGAGGACTTTGGTCGTTCATTCAAGAACGTTGAATTTAGGTGCGACAACAAAAGTGCTGCATCACTCTCGCTCGAAAGACATAGACGTACGACATTACTTTATTCGAGATCGCATTAAGAAGGAAAACATGAGAGTAAATTTCATTGAAATAGACGAACAACTTGCGGACATCTTTACCAAACCCCATCCTGATGCACGCTTCTCTAGGCTCCGCTTAGAATTGGGGGTTTTGGATCTATAGGCTAAATGAATAAATCGGCAACTTTTTCGGTAGTTCTTTATGTTTTCCGCAGCATTAAATAGGGCTTACATCGATAAACAGTTTCTGAGAAGAAAAAAATAACATAAACTGCAAAAAAATGGGCGTAAACTCCAAAAATTCGAGTCTCTGTTTGATATCGCCCAGCAATAAGCACTATCATCGGCAATAGTGTGTTTTGTTTGAAAAACCTTGATTTTTTTCTGCCGCATTTTTTGGGTTATTTTTTGCTTCTTTTTTTTAGTGTCAATTTTGGTTTGTTTTTTTGTAAAAAAAACATATAAAAATTCAAAAATATATATATAACCTCAAAATCACAAAAATATGTTGTTGATTTTCTCATTTTATTTATTTATGTTCGTAAACAAAACTCAAAAAAATTTATAAAACCCCAAAATCACAAAAAAATGCATTTGCTTAGTCTTCGTGTTTGTTTATTTTGTTTAAAACAAAAATTCAAAAAAAACCGCAACAAAAATGGTACGGCCGTTATTTTTGGGATATGCATGACTAGAGCTTAAAGCATAGAGATTGCGTCCAATGTTTTATTTAGAATTGCAAATCTCTGTTTAACATTATATGTCTTTGTCATGATATGTCTAATCTATTGGTATTTAGCCATTGAGTGCGACTAAATAGGATAGTTTATGTTTAATGTCTCTAGGTATATGTGAGGATTTAGGTAGAATAATGACATCTTGTTTAACATACATCTCTAGAAAACGCTTTTGTAAAAATTTTTGAACTTACATGTTATAACTCATGATGTTGTGCCTAACATGCTAGGAATGACTTGAAAAATCAATATCACGTTGTTCATTTTATATATAGAGCTTGGAACATTGGGCCAAAATTATCTTAGTAAGGTCTTATGTATACAAGCTAAAGTGTATCTATCATGTGGGTAGATTTTGATTGATTTGGGGACCTTGAATACAAAAAAAATAGTATCAAATTGATAGTAAAAACAAAATAATAATTTATATATATATACTATCAAAATCTGTGACAAGGATACCCCTCATGCGCTACTCATTTATCCTGATAAGCATTTATGAGCATTGTAAGGATGAGCATCTTAGTCTATTGAATCGTTTCAATCTTGTGCAAAGACAGACAAATGAGTTAGTACCCTTTGTTCTAATCTTGATATTGCGTTGATAGAAAACGTAACATGATTTTTCACTTCATCACTCTTGTGTTAACATATAAATTTACTGAGATATAGCATGTATTAATGATTATTTTTACTTGATGTTTTTCTTTAATGCTACATGCATATATGTCATTGTTCTATCTAACACTTTCATGCATAAGAATTGGACTTAAACTTCACTTTTTGTCTATCCCACAATTGTACTAGTACACGATTGTTATTCATAACGCTTACAATGTTACAGTGTATTAACTCTATAAATCACCTAACATTATACATCAAATCTAGTGTATTTAGTTTTGTATGTTTTGTCCAAATTCGGGTGATCTGCTTATATACAAAACAAGGGATTTTTTTGTGGTGGTGTCTAGTTTTGTGGTCTACTTAATCCTATCGTACACTTACCCGAAAATATTCAATTCTCTGATTAATTTTGGTCACCCCTATATTTTTTATGTTTATCTTTAAAATGTGCATTGTTTTGTTTTACATGCTGACTAAACTACATCTCTCCATTTTTTTCCTAAACCAACTTGATAATGATTAGTTCTTTTGATGATATCGAAGGGAGAGATAAGACTGTTATTATATTGTTCATGAGTTAGTCCTATGCTAAGTATTTAGGGGAGATCACATGTAAGGGGAGTTATGCACACAGATATGGGGAGCACACATGTAGGGGGAGTCGAACCACGCATGCACGTTCACACTAAATAGCGTTTTCACGATAATTCTTAGTGTCATTCTGGTATATAAACCTGTTTATTCTGTATTGACTATAGTTGTTTACACTATACCAAGTTGTTTCTTGTTCTATGTGATTTATATAGGTGTATAGTGTGCATGTTTACAGGTGTGAAGTCTTTTCAGGATCGGCGATTTTTGTACTATCGCTGGGTGATAGCCTGAAGTGGAGATTCATGGACTGTTGGAACACGCGGGAAGCCATAAAAAGAAACCACTATCGCTCGGCGATATCACCTATCGCCCGGCGATAGCAGTAGTAAATTAGGAAAGGGATTCCCCCTTTTCTTTCCGGCGTGGGACAGCTGGCGGCGGCAGCGCTAGATTAGGATATCGTCAGGCGATAGCTCACTATCGTCGGGCGATAGCGTTAAAATGCTATAAAAGATATTTTTTTCTCCTGATGGCGGTGCTTGAACCCTATAATGTTCAGATGAGGTGTCTTGTCATCCCTATTATTGATAGCCATCATCCAAGGAGGAGAACTCTTTCCCTCTTGCACAAATGAAGAAGAATTTTGGAGAAGGAATGCTAGAACAAGATTCTGAAGACGATCGTGTGCCCAAGCCACGAGAATCAAAAGCACTGATCATTCCCCACCTCCAGAGATATATTTTGAGGGAGCAAAAATTTTCCTTGATCAATTTTTTTCTTCTTTTTATTATTTATTGTATTATGTACGGAGAAATCATCCAGTGTGGACGTCGAACTCCTCCCAAGAGTTCGTGGAAAATCGGTCTGGGAGGTCGTCAGATTTTTTGGAGAAATCTGTGGAAATCGTCCTGGGAGGACGTCTGGATCTGCGAAATTTAGTAGGCTCGTCGATCTTCTTAGGAAGAAGTGAGAGAGTCAACCGGTACTAGAGGAGGGTCGGTATAAAAAACATAAAATTTTTAAAGTCATTACCTCCGATCTCCGACGTCATGGAGATGTAGTTCAAATTTTGTAAACACAAATTTTTTTTAATCAATAAAAATTTTTTTACTTGCTTGATCTTTAATTTCATGTGTTTACTATGTGTTATGTAATCTAATATTTGTGTGTACGTCGATTAGATTTTCGTAGCAAAGAACAAGCTTTCGGAAGATATCATCGGCGATAGCTAGTCGTGTTCATAAAGCCCCCCGGGCCCGGGCTTTCCCGAACCGGGCCCGGGCCCTGATTACAGTCGGGTCGGGCCGGACCGGGCTTCTGGCTCCGGGTGGGGGGCCTGCTAAGGCCCTCGGGGCCGGACCGGGCCCTGTTTTTTTTTTTAAATAATATTTTTTAAAATGAAATACGCGTTTTTTTGAACTGCGTCTTCTATGGGCATTTTCAGGAGAAGTGTTCAACATGAAAAATGTAGATCTCGACGATATCTACAACTTTCATGTTGAACACTTTTTGATTTGAAGCCGTTTAGGCCCCCGAAAAAAATCACGCGGAACATTCAAATGTTCCGCGTGATTTTTTTTCGGAGGCCAAATCGGGGGCTTAAACGGCTTCAAATCAAAAAGTGTTCAACATGAAAGTTGTAGATATCGTCGAGATCTACAACTTTCATGTTGAACACTTCTCCTGAAAATGCCCCTAAAAGACAGTTCAAAAATGCACGTAGGAGCCGGGGCCGGGCGGGCCGGGTACCGGGCCGGGCAAATGCTCATATATGGGGCCTTGTTAGGCCTCATGACCCAGCCTGGGCCCGGGGCGGGCCTAGCCCGGGCTTTTACCGGGTCAGGCCCAGTTTTTATGCACACCCCTAGCGATACCTGCTATCGTCCGGCGATAGCTATAGAAAACTTGGTCCTTGACTTGAATATTTTTTCATCTCTTGTAATCTTCTGCAAACCTTATTCACCCCCCTTTAAGATTGGTCACTAGATCCAACAATTTGTACACTTGAATAAAGAGAGGGAGGAGAGAATCCATATCCTAAGATGTGAGACTAAACGTAACAATAATTTGGGCCTTAATTTGAGCTTTTATATATTTTCTTCAACACTCCCCCGCAAGCTGGAGCATACAAAACGTAAGTACCAAGCTTGGACAAAAACTGATAGTATAACAGTCGCGACAAGACCTTGGTCAGAATGTTAGCAACTTGCCCGGTGGCAATGCGGGTTGCAAGAGATCATTGGTAGAGGGTAACTGTTGTAAGGCATCAAATTTGGGTGGATGGCAGGTGTACACTCAAAGAGGTGGTTTGGGGTATTATGGAGTCGGGTTTGAAAGAAGTGGTGGAAGTCGAGGCGTAACAAGGACAGTAGGACTTTGATGTAGACCCGAATTAGGGCTCCAAAATATTACATATTTTTATAGAAAAACATTTTATTTATTATAAAATAATTCAGAGTTTTGAAAATTAAGGAGATGTTTAATTTTGAAAAGAAGGTCGGGCGGGCCAACTCGAGATGTTCACGCGCAAAACTACTCCTACCGACAAGCTTTCGCAAAAATCCGTTACTTGTTATTCAGGAAACCTCGTCAACGCTAAAGATTCGAGCTGTGGCAGGATTTGGACGTTCACAAACACAGAATACAACAACAATTTATGAATTAAACGATAATTAAGGCACAAGAACGTTCATGGCAAGCTCTTGATTATTTAACGGTTGCATAAATTTAAAACCAACTAATAAGCGCAAGGGGCGAGTGTTGTTACCACACGAGCCTTATTCGGTCCAACTCCATAGGCGGAAACAAACCGAAATTAGCTGTTTGGACGCCATTGCCTCCTGTTCCTTGACTGGCGAAGGCTTGACCGTCGGTCGATCCCGTGCGGCTGCAGATGCAGGGATCAGGCAGGTGCTGTTGCAGGCAGTCGGCACTGGGAGTAGCGGCCACCGGAAATGGGGTCGCAGTCGACGGGGATCGATGCGGAGAAACAGTGGCCCGTCGTATTCGACTCGCAGAGCCGCAGTCATCGGTTGTTCGGGAGGCCGACGCAGAGAAACAGTGGCCTGCCGGAAACAAGGTTGCAGTCGACGGCGGGTCGGGAGGCGAGGCGTAGCAGTGCTGTCGGGGGCTTCGCGAAGTCCAGCAGAGGAAGTTGTCGTTTCGAGATTTGGGGGTCGGCACTGTAGAGGGAGACGATGATTCGTCTCTCTCTACTCTTGTCCAGTTGCTTAATCAATGGCCGACTCTCCTTTTAATAGGGTTAGCAATGAATCAAAATTATTTCCTTTAACTTTCTTCCAAGTAAGGAGACTATTCCAAAATGATAAAGATTTTATTCTCCCCTTTATTGTTTTTCTCTTAATAATAATCTCTCATAATATTTTTTTAAAAAACTTACAAAATTTAAATTTATGTTTGTTAAATAATTTTGAGTTTGCCCGTTTCGGCCTAGCCTTAGTTATTAAAGGCGCAAGATGCACCAAGGCGCAAAAGGGTCTTGGAGCCTAGGCGCAAGGCTCAAGGCGCAGGCACGCGCCCTAAGAAGGCAAGGCGCAGCCATATTTATTTTAAATAATCAATATCAAACATGAGTTCATCTTCTTGAATAGATTCTCATATATCTTACTCATTAATCATTCATTTTTATCATTTATCTCTTAAAAAATAAAATCAATATGGTCTCTTGGATCATATTTAAGTCTCAACGATCGATTTTGTTTCAAAAACACTAAATCATATAAAAATTATTGAGTTCTAGCATTATTTTTTTTATTATTTTGAAAAAAAAAAATTTACAACAAAAATCACACTCAGACGCTCCTTTAATGTCCAAAGGCGCAAAAAGGATGCACAAAGGCGCAAACCTTTGAGCCTGGTGAGCCCGAAGCCTTAGGCGCGCCCGATGAGCGCCTTTAACAACATAGGTCCTAGCTACCAAAATTATCAGACCTTTTTATTAAAGGTCTCGTCGGACGGTCAACTCGACGAGCCAAGCAATTTCAAGCAAACAAGAGTACGACGAAGGGAATACATAAAAAAAGATACATAAATAAAAATGCATAAATAAAGTTTCATGACGCAAGGTGGCGTCATACAATATTGGAGGCGGCGGAGGATGCACCAGACTTGGTATAAGAGGAGGTGGAGAGGAGTGAAAAGGTTGGTCCTAGAGAAAGGTGACATGCAAAACAACCTTTTGATCGTTGGGAGAGTGGCACATATATCCTTTTTGAGTGCGGGAGTATCCAACAAACATATATTTTATAGGGCAAAGGAAAAAGTTTGTCAAAGGAAGGATTAAGATTATGGACATAACAGGTACATCCAAAAAATGCGAGGTGTGATGGAAGAGGGAGGAATGGAGGAAAAATAAGACTAAAAGGAGTCGCAAAGTGGAGAATGGAGGGCATCTAATTGATAAGTGGCAGGCAGTAAATACCGCGAAGTTCCAGTAAAGTGTGGGCACCTGCATTTGAAACATTATTAATTGTGCGACGTAAAGAAGGTGATGATTTTTTTGTTCGGCCACACCATTCTGTTGGGGTGTATAAGCACATGAAGTCTGACGGATGATCCCAAACTCAGTACAAAGATTTGAAAAAGCATGACTTGTATATTCACATGCATTGTCGGTGCGAAGAACTTTTACAGTCTGGAAAAAATGAGTACGAGTCTCAGTAATGAAGGAACGAAATATAGAGGTGATTTCAGCCCAATCAAGAAGTAAATACAACAATATCATGTGCGAATAATCATCAATAAATGTAACAAAATAACAATAACCAAAAATATTAGATGTTTTATAGGGTCCCCAAATATCAGAATGTATTAAAGCAAATGGAGTATCACTCAAAGTACAATGAGGTAAAAAAGACGAACGATGTTGTTTGTCAAAGATACATGATTCACAAGTCTTTAAGGTGGAGATCAGGAATAGTTTTCTTAAGAATCTGGAGGGTAGCATGCCCAAGACGCCAATGCCAATCATTAGTTGTGACAGAAGAGAAAATCGTAGGAAGAACATCCAAGACATAGAGTCCATTCAACAGTCACCACTTACCAATCATATTTTGCGTTTGTCGATCATGCACAACAAAAGAAGATGGAGAGAAAGTTACACAGCAATCAAGCTGCTGAGTAAGACGGCTAACAGACAGAAAGTTAAAAGGCGATCACGAAACATAAAGGACAGGAGATAAACTTGGGATGTACAGATTGTAAGTACTGAGGTATTTTTGCGAAGTAATATGGTGTGTGGCACCTGAATCAACAATCCAGTTGGAGTTATGGCAGGACAGGAGATACCTTCATTAGAGATTAACGCAATAGAGCCAGATGGGCGACTGATCATGACTTTGAGAAGTTGGAGTTGAGTGCGCAAAACATCAATGTCATTACGTGTGGTGGAGGTAGGGTCACCCGCAATGGTAGCATTGTGTTGTGCGTGCAAACCATGCTTGCGATAGCAGGTGGCCTCCAAGTGACCCTTTCGGCCACAATGAAAGCACTTAGGACAAGGTCTTCCATGACGTCCCCAGCCCCGAGAAGTGGTGCGACCGTCATGAGCCGAAGGAGGGGGAGGAGAGGTGAAAGGCTACTGTAGGAGAGCCGAAAAGAGAGTTCTAAGAGCATTAGGTGGCAGTGTAACCTTCAAGAGTATGGAACACACATCCAACGGAGAGGGAATTGTAGAGGAAGAGAACTTGGGCTCAGATGTTGTAAAGATGAAAGGGAACATGGGCCATCATCATGGCGATTCGGGCTGCCTCTTTCAGTGTTTGTTGCGTGGCAAGATCCATTGTAGGAGGTTGATGTTGGATCCATGCCTCAACAATAGTCTTGAATCTCACAACAAAGGAGATTAAGTCACCTGCTGCTCCGAGGTCAAGTGTCTGAAGATCGGTGATGATGTTGAATAGGTGTTGGAGGCTATCCTTGCCAAAATAGAGGGAGTGGAGTTCCTCTCACATAGTCTTGGCCATCTCATGGTACATGACCATCTGATATGGTTCACTGACGATAGAGTTGAGGATCCATTATTAGACCTAACCATCATGTAGCCATTCCTCGAGAGGGACGGTAGGGGTTGTCATCGTCAGATGATGGAGGCTTTTGGTCTGCAGGATCCAACGAGCTGAGTGCACCCACTCAACGAAATTCTTTTTCCTACTAAGAGAAATAGTGGTGATCCGAAGCTCAACACAGATTTCAGGAAAAGGGGTAGCATCACGGGCGGGAAGGGAGGACGCCTCAATCAAATCCATGAAAGAAGAAGCGGCGAGACGAGAGTGCGGCCAGGCGAGCTACAGAAATGAACTGGGGCATGGGCAGACTTAACGACTTGGAGAGCACCAGACATGGCTATGATTGGCGATCGCGGATATAACCGGCGGCCAGGCGATTAATTCCAGCGGCAAGGTGATCAATTCCAACGGCAAGTACAACAACAGTTGCGGCGAGGATAGCAATCGGCGACCTGGAGAGTAACAGATGCGGCTAGGCGAGCAATAGGCGCGGTTATGAGAGCAAAAATGGGAGCGGCGAGTAGGAATCCGTGTCGCGTGAGCTTTGCAAGGAAGAAGAACGGCTACTAGGGCGAGCAGGGGAAGCAAGAGCAAATGCGCAGAGGTTGTTAGGCGATCAGGAAGACGACAGCTGCGGCTAGGATATAGGATCATAGACTGCTGGGCGCTCTTGGCAGCGAAGAAGACAGCGCGAGCTAGGTGTTCAGGAAGAGGAGCAACAGCAGAAAGCAGTGCCTAGGCGATCAAGAACATGTGTCGCGCGAGAAGAATAACAACAGAAGAAAGCAGCGAGCAAGAATGTTGGTCGCGTGAGCTGGGCGAGGAAGAAGAGAACCGGCGACTATGTGCGATCACCTGAGAGACGTCAACCATAGCGGGGATGGCGAGCCGCAGGGATCCGGCAGGAGACAGGAAGAAGAGCGAGAAGAATGTCAGGAGGAGCGAGCATAAATATCGCACGCACGACGATAAAGAAGAGAAGTCGCAGAGCGTTGGCGGATAGGTGGGGCCCAGCGTCAGGCAGGGAAAACTTATAAAAGCAGAGAGGAATGGAGGGAAGAAGCGGGGAAGAAGAGAGGGGGCAAGCCTGCGGTTTAAAAAGGTGCTAGCCACAGATGGACATAGGGGTTGCGGTTAGAGATTGTTAACCGCCCAGAGAGCTGCCAGAACGAGCACGAAAAAAAAAGATTTTTTGGATTGAGCGCTCTTATATCATGTAGAAAAAGACAGAAGAAAGAGAAAAAAAATTTATTAATTTCTCAATTCTTTTTCATGTACGAATACATGTATTTGTACACATAAATAAGGAGAGAAAGAGGAGAGGATTCATATCCTAAGATATGGGACTAACCTAAACAATAAGATGGGCCATAATTTGATCCTTAATTTGGGCTTTTACATATTTTCTTCAACAAGATCAAATAATTCTATTTATAACGTCATGCGTGAAGAGGCTTGGGTTTAATCTGTTTGCATGCAGGCAAAGCCTAAAAAAGAATACTCAAGCACATGTGTAAGATCTTATGCCGGCTAAGATGTGGGAGCATCCCACTTAGATGTGGGCGCACCCGCTAAGATACATGCGCAACCCACTTAGATGCAAGAGGGCTACTCTATTGCGGGAGGGTTGCAACGTCTCCCTCTCCCCACTTTCTCCCCCCTATTTATGCATGTAGAGTAAGTGTGCACTTGTTGCGATGAGAAAATTAGCATTAGGACAATTGCCCAAATACTAAAAAATCGAGTGATTGGAAGAAGGGACAGTGATGCCTTGGGAAGTAAATATAAAAAAATAATTCAGAGATCACTAATCCATTTGAGCACATGAATGATAAGAAGGTTGTAAGAAGAAAAGATAGGACTCCATCTTAATTTGTTAACAAGTACTACTTGAATACCTGGGAGTGTGATAAGAACCGGCCTTCAGGAGGTGGAGGAATGCCAAGCCATTTCAAGTCATCATATCTGATTGGACGCCTACAAACAGGAAAGCCCGTGAGATCTGCAAATTTCCTTTTTTATCATATACCCAGATATTTATCTTCTTAGTTAAATAAATTAGTTTATAAACCATTCAAGATGTTAACAACTTCAGATATCCTTCAATTCCCAAAAGTAGTTATCACAATCATGTCTAGCGCATATTCATCTCAAGTGCTTGTCACTTGAAATTAATATGCCAAGTGAACGGCCACAGGACTTCGCCCCTATGCTGAACAGTGACCATGAAGGAATTAGCAAAAGAGTTGGCAGGTGAAGAATCTAACTTAATAACTACATCTCTCACTAATGATTGAAACTAATGTAAACTAATATCTGGACGTAACTGTATGAAAAAACAACTAAAATTAGTCCTCAAGATTCTTGCCCATAAATTATAAAGACCAATTATTGCACAGAATTTGTAAAGAGCAACAACACTCAAGCCTTTATCCCACTATAGTGGGGTGGGCTATAAGGAACCTTTGTCGCTAGTGTGCCCTATCAAAAATTGTACAGAACAACAATTTCTCAAAAAAAAATGAATTCAAATATGAGGGACATATATCATGAGAGAACAAAATTGATTTACACCTGAAATAGAGCAACAAAAATGATTACTTGCACCTTTGAAGGAGCAAATAGTGTTCCGAAGATCGAAGTTGTGCAAACCTGAAACTTAGAAATTACATATCATCAGTAAATGAAGTTTGATATGAAAATGAATTGCATAATAAGAACCCTCAATAGAAATCTATAAGGAGAAAATTTGTGATGCAACCATCGCCGCATCTGAGGATGCGTGATATCATCGTGCGCCAGTTATATTTTTATTTGTTATTTATTTTATCGTGTACTTTTTCCAACGCATCATTTTTATTCTGAAGTTTCAGCTCATCGGTTCAGTCACCCGATGAGACCATGAATAAACGGTCCGGTAATTTTTTATAGCTACAGAATTAGCTTTGGTTTACATCAATGATGATATCCTTGTGAATTAGACTTATGCATTATTAATGGCCTGATTTGTCTCTTGCCAAACAATGAACATTTTCATTGGCCTGATTGATCTTACGCCAAATATTGAATATAGATATCTCTTTATGGTGAATAACTTGGGTTTCTTTTGAATTTAATTTGTCCTCCTTAAATTTATGCACCTTTAAATAATTTTAGCTTACTTTTCACATCCTAACCACCTTAAATTATCGGACCATTTATTCAGGATCTCATCCGGTGGTCAAACCGATGAGCTGAAACTCAAACGAGATGGCTGAATAGAAAGCTTACATGATATAAGAGAAAATAAATTTTTTTTTAAAAAAGATAACTGGCGCGTGATGATGTCACGCGTCTTCAGGAGCGACGGAGGTTGCATCAATCATTAAAAAGAATCAATAAATATTTATTTAAAAGATACTTTTGGAATAAATATTTGAGAAATTATGAAAGGAAAATCTGCAGGAAAGAAACACTTAATAAACAAAATTATTTGGAAATACCTGCCAACCGTGAAGAGGAGGCTTGAATTGGAAGGAATGCATTTGAAAATATCGGTCAATGGTGAAGAGGAAACTTGAATTGGAAGGGAAGCTTTTGAAAATCTCTGCCAACCGTGAAGAGAGGTCTTGAATTGGAAGGAATGTTTTTGGAAATAAAATAATTACTCAAGTAAACTTGCCCTCAACAAAAGCAGCCTCTATGAAAAAGTAATAAAAAAACCGGACAACAGAGAGAAACTGTACAACTCCGTATCCGGCGAGTGGAGTCGGCAGGAGGCCAAATCAGTCAAGCCCAGACCAAGTCCCCGGGCGAGTTGGGCCCTGGGCGTCGAGTCCGTTCGGCGCCCCCCAGCCAGAGGTGGCGAGTCCGGCCAGCGCCCCGCCCCTGGCGCCGAGCCCATTCGACGCCCCCTGCCCCGTCCAGCTCGCCTCGGCACCCGCTCAGCTCGCAAGGGTCGTCGAGCCCAGGTCGGCGAATTCTGGGCCGATCGTCGATCTCAGCTCAACGAGCTGCTGGCCCGATCGTCGAGCTCGCGGTAAGCGAGCAGGGTGGGCCGAGCCTATGTTCGCATATCGCCGAACCGAAGCGGCGGGCACCAGCCCCATCGGTACTCGCCACCCTTGCCGAGTAAGGACTGCGGAGGGCTACTCGCCCAGTAGTCCGTGAGGTGTTTTTAACCATTTTGCCCCCGCTGGCCTGCCCATAGCCAGTTAGAACAGCGGAGTCTCGTTGTTGGCAGACCAAGTTGGCCTGCCCATAGCCAGTTAGAACTGCGGAGTTTGGCTATTGGCAGACCAACCCAAGGGGTTTTTAGTAATTTCAGGCCAGCAGAGGTTGGATATTTGCAGACCGTTTTCAGAAATCTATAAATAGGACACAAGGGGTACCTGAGAGGGGACGCTTTTCTGGTTTTCAAAATTCCCCCAGCGTTTCCTGAGGTACCTTAGCCCGGCACTTGGTTAAGGAGGGGAAGTGCTTAATGATCTTCCGGATGTGTGGTGGGTCCTCCGCGCCGAGCCCTTGGGTCCAGTCCCAGTTCTCACTTCTAGTCTTCCAGCTCGCAGGAGAGAAGTAGGTGTGAGATCACCCCTTCCCCAAGGGTAGAACTCCACGGAGACCGATTTTCGGTTCAACATCTTGGTGCGGTGAGCGTGGAGCGTGGTCAGCACAGAAAACCTTCAGCGAGCACAATGACCGGAGGAGGACAAGGATCGGACAGGACCAACTCGCCACCCCCTCCCCCTCTCGCCACCCTGGGGATGCTCGAGGATTTCAGACAGTAGGTGCTCGGCATGGTCCGATTCGCGCTCTGCGTGCATGCCGAGAGCTCGACTCCGGTGATTCCAGTCCTCGCGGATCCAGCACTCGGTGAGGTCGCGCCCGCCAGGAGGGCTGGGAAGGAGGTCGCCGAGGAAGGTCGGGGTGCCGAGCTCCCTGGGCGAGTGCTCTTCCCGGGTTTGGGGAGCGGCGGCAGGTTCGGCGAGTAAGGGGCACGAGACCTCCCGACTCGCCCAGTGGGGGGAGGCAGCCCCTTCAGCGAGTTGGTCTCCTCTGCACCAGTCCCGGATGGGTTCAGGGAGCCCGAGAGGTCCTACTACACCGGGAAAGGGGACCCAGTCCAGCACGTCCAGTGGTTTGAGGATGTGGTCTCGATCCGACAGATGTCGGATGGCTTCAAATGCAGGCTCTTTGCCATTACTCTGAGGGAGAAGGCAAGAGAATGGTTCCACCAGCTACCGGCCAGCTCCATCTATTGCTTCAAGGACCTATGTCGGGGGTTCGTGTTGAGGTTCACGACCTCCAAGAGGAGGAAGAGGGAGTCAGAGTCCCTGTTCCGCATCCAGCAGGGGGTGAACGAGACCCTGGGAGCTACGTCGACCGCTTCCAGGAGGAGGTCACCCAGGTTCAGGAGATGTCAGAGCACACCCTGATGATGGCTTTCACCTTGGGGTTGCAGCAGGGTTTCTTCTGGATGGAGTTGAAGAGAGCCCCCCCCCCCCTCTCCTACGAGAAGCTGATGGAGAGGGGGGCGAGAGAAGTCGACGGGGAGGTGTCGAACCCGGAGTTTGCCCGGAGGCTAGCCAGGTGGGCTACGGAGGAGGAGAGGCCCAGAGGGGGCAGAGGTCGGGAGGAAAGGAGAGCTGAACCCCGGCAGAGGGAGCAGCAGCAGCAGCAGCAACAGCAACAGCCCAGGTGGGGGCATCAGGAGCCGAATCAACGGCTAGGGTGGAGGCCAGAATGGCAAGATCAGGGGGCGAGAAGAGGGTTCCATGGAGGGGAGCGTCGCCAGAGAGGCCGAGACCAGTTTTATCCTCAGGGAGGATGGCAGGCCCAGAGGCCGCCTCTTCCCGACCAGAGCAGGTTATGACAATAGCCATGGGGGAGAGAAGGAGGGCAACGAGGAGGAGTCTGCCCCAGACCCCGAGCAGATCCCGCTGTCAGGCTCTCACCTAGCTGGCAGGGTTGGATGTCACTCGGAGCAGTCTGCCCCAGACCCCGAGCAGATCCCGCTGTCAGGCTCTCACCTAGCTGACAGGGCTGGATGTCACTCGAGGGAGTCTGCCCCAGACCCCGAGCAGATCCCGCTGTCAGGCTCTCTCCTAGCTGACAAAGTTGGATGTCACTCGAAGGAGTCTGCCCCAGACCCCGAGCAGATCCCGCTGTCAGGCTCTCTCCTAGCTGACAGGGATGGATGTCACTCGGAGGAGTCTGCCCCAGACCCCTAGCAGATCCCACTGTCAGGCTCTCACCTAGCTGGCAGGGCTGGATGTCACTCGAGGGAGTCTTCCCCAGACCCCGAGCAGATCCCGCTGTCAGGCTCTCACCTAGCTGGCAGGGCTGGATGTCACTCGGAGGAGTCCGCCCCAGACCCCGAGCAGATCCCGCTGTCAGGCTCTCACCTAGCTGGCAGGGCTGGATGTCACTCGAGGGAGCCTGCCCCAGACCCCGAGCAGATCCCGCAGCCAGGCTCTCACCTAGCTGGCAGGGCTGGATGTCACTTGAGGGAGTCTGCCCCAGACCCCGAGCAGATCCCGTTGTCAGGCTCTCACCTAGCTGGCAGGGCTGGATGTCACTCAGAGGAGTCTGCCCCAGACCCCGAGCAGATCCCGCTGCCAGGCTCTCACCTAGCTGGCAGGGCTGGATGTCACTCGAGGGAGTCTGCCCCAGACCCCGAGCAGATCCCGCTGCCAGGCTCTCACCTAGCTGGCAGGGCTGGATGTCACTCGAGGGAGTCTTCCCCAGACCCCGATCAGATCCCGCTGTCAGGCTCTCACCTAGCTGGCAGAGCTGGATATCACTCGAGGGAGTCTGCCCCAGACCCCGAGCAGATCTCGCTGCCAAGCTCTCACCTAGCTGACAGAGCTGGATGTCACTCGAGGGAGTCTGCCCCCGACCCCGAGCAGATCTCGTTGTCCGGCTCTCACATAGCTGGCAGGGCTGGATGTCACTCGAGGGAGTCTGCCCCAGACCCCGAGCAGATCCCGCTGTCAGGCTCTCACCTAGCTGGCAGGGCTGGATGTCACTCGGAGGAGTCTGCCCCAGACCCCGAGCAGATCCCGCCGCCAGGCTCTCATCTAGCTGGCAGGGCTGGATGTCACTCGGAGGAGTCTGCCACAGACCCCGAGCAGATCTCGCTGTCAGGCTCTCACCTAGCTGGCAGGGATGGATGTCACTCGCAGGAGTCTGCCCCAGACCCCGAGCAGATCCCGCTACCAGGCTCTCACCTAGCTGGCAGGGCTGGATGTCACTCGAGGGAGTCTGCCCCAGACACCGAGCAGATCCCGCTGTCAGGCTCTCACCTAGCTGGAAAAGCTGGATGTCACTCGGAGGAGTCTGCCCCAGACCCTGAGCAGATCCCGCTGCCAGACTCTCACCTAGCTGGCAAGGCTGGATGTCACTCGAGGGAGTCTGCCCCGGACCCCGAGCAGACCCCGCTGTCAAGCTCTCACATAGTTGGCGGGGCTGGGTGTCACTCGAGGGAGTCTCGCTCTCTCCGGGAGTTATTGAGGAAGACTGCTTTCCTAAAGGTATAAGGGTAGAAGGTCCCCATAAGCGAGCTTGAACTCGTAGGACCAGCTCGGCAGAGAAGAGCAATAGAAGGAAGAACCGCGTGCGAGCTGGGTGGTTGCGGGCCCAGCTCGGCAAGTGGTCCATCCCCGGCTAACCTGAAAAGGGGGAATGGGAGGGGAACGAAATCTCGGAACGCGCTCACGAGTACGGATCCTAGGCACGCGCTCTGGAGGCTAATTCTATCCTAGCGAGATCCAGCGAAGGGGAGGGCTCGCGGCCGAGTGAAGCCGCGACGAACCACCGTGTGGTGGAGCTCCAGTGCCCGCATGTGGGCATGCAGGCCCTCATGGCCGAGTTGGCACAGAGTCATGCGCTTGTAGGCCGCGACGTCATCGCGCCCATAGAGGCCAAAGCCGAGCACATAGGCTTGGCCTGAGGAGGGCTCGCGGTCGGCCCAGGAGGATTGGAGGGTGGAGACGGAGATCCGGTGGGCGGACTCGTCGCACTGAACCACGGGCTCGCCGGCCGAGTCCTTCCACCTCCCCCCAAGGCCGAAGAGGGGGTGACTCTTCGGCGGACCCGGCTCGCGAGCTGGGGGCTTCTTGACTGCAGGAGCAGAAAGCTCACCTCCCTCCTGCTCTTTGCCCGTTGTCTCCTTCAGCGGGCTCCCCGGCGATCCGTCCGGAGTGGTCTCGGGCGAGCTCATGTACTTGGGATGTGGTTGTTGTTGCTTTGCCCGAGAAACCACCACCGCTTTCAGCTTCTTCTGCGGTGGATGGCGGCGAGGCGATCTGGACCTCGCGGGATCAGCCCGCTTCCTTCCAGAAGGCTTAGACGACGACGGCTCGTCTCGACAGGCGGCTGCAGTCACCTTCTCACGGGCGAATGGGTCGGCGAGTAGACCCGAATCCGCGAAAGGCGGGTTCTCGGGAATCAGCCGCTCTCATGCAGAAATAACTTAGAAAAATTCCAATGGGTTTGGCAAAACATGGCAAGGATGAAAGTTGAAAGATATACCTTCGTCTGGAAGGACGGGGAGGAGCGAGTCGAGGCCCTTTCGGAGGAAGGCGACCTCGAAGTCTTTGTGGAGGAAAAACTTGTGGAGCTCGGCATCGTTGCCGGAGACAGTGGGGGGTCGGTATACTTCTTCGCCCTTTTGCTGCGGCGAGTAGGGGACGTTGCCAAGATCGCCCTTGATAAAGACAATCCTGGTCATCCAGTTGTGGTGCTTGTTCGCAATCTCGCGAACCTTGATGAAAGAGCCGCCAAAGAAGGCGATCCCATCGGGAGTCGCCTTTTAGGTGAAAAGCTTCCTGAACACGGTCAGGTTGAACTCAATCCGCTCTCAGCAGAGGTAACTCGCAAACGCCACCATCATGGCGATGGAGTTCGGATTCAGCTGCGCGGGCACTGCGCCAAAATACTTAAGGATCTGGTGGATCTCCGTCCAGAGTGGAAGGCGCAACCCCACCTTGAAGTGCGAGATGGGGAAGGTGAGCTCCTCGGAGTAGAAAGAGTTGATGGTCTCGCCCTCCCTAGGCCGGCGCGCCTCGAAGCCGGGAGGCTTGAACTCGGCGGTGAACACGACGAACTCCTCCTCCGTCGTGTTCCCCTCAAAGAAGCAATAATCAGCGAAGTGCTGAGCGCACTTGGAGCGACCATCAGAGTTAGGGTTGGACTTCCCCATGCTCGCAAAATATGTAGAGAGCGAGTGCGGTAGGAAGGAGGCGAGCAGAGGAGGAAAGTACAGAAGCAATAAAAGCAGTAAGTCGGAGTAGGTAAGGGTGCCTATTTATAAAAAAAGGGGTAAAGGGCCGAGCTGACCGATCGGTCCAGCTCGCCTAATCCAGCTCGCCGACTTCCAGGACCCATCCCATCACGCACCAATCGAGAATATTATATTCAAATAAACAAGCAATAAAGTCTGAAAACGTTTCTAAGTTATTACGGGCCAAAGAGGGATATTGCCCAGGGAAATTGAATAAAAGCAAAGCGGCCATCCCGGCGCCCGCGAGAGCTGAGGGGGGCAGGAGGCGAGTCCCGGTAGGCCCACCAGGGGGCCGTTCTTTACCTTCCCCGGTCTCGCATCACCTTCCCCGGTCTCGCATCACCTTCCCCGGTCTCGCATCACCTTCCCCGGTCTAGCATCTCCTTCCCTGCAGGCAGGCGCGAGTCGCGGAGCTCGCGGATCCGCCTTAAGCATCCCCGGGCTGCCAAAAGATTCTCGTCCAGCTCTTCCAACAACGGTGAAAGGGACGCCGTCTCGCCCGTCAGGCCCTCTCTCGCCTCGCCTACCAACCACGCACACTCCCGCAGCAGCACGTCATTGTCTTCCAGCAGTCGGTGGACCTCGCGCACCATCTTCTTGAGGACCTCGATTCCTTGCTTCGTCAGCTCAGGGCCCCCCAGCTCGGCGTCCAAGAAGGACTCCAAGGTCTTCGGGGAAGGGAGGGGCGAGTAGTGAACTCGCTCCAGGGATTCGTCGGCCTCCGACTGACTGTGTAAGGCTGCAAAAATGGTTGAATAACGTGAAAGGCGAACGCATCAGGAGGAACTACGGACAGCCCAATAAAGGACAACTTACCTGAGGAGCTCGGCACATCAAGGGAAAAGCGGGGTGGAGGCATCTTCAGATCTTTACCGCGACCCGGAGGCTGCATTCGGGGCGAAGTAAGGTTGAAGCCTGGTACTGGGATAATTCCAGCACCATCCCTTGAAGTCTCGGCGAGCTGCGAGGAGGGGAAGCGGACCGGCGAGTCCGGTTTTTGCGAGTTTAGCCCCAGGGTCCCAAAGGACGGGGACGGGTCGCGGTGACGAGCCTCCGAAGCCCTGAACCGCGGGTCAGCGGGGAGAGTATCTGCCCGTGGAGAGGTGATCCCGCCGCCCCCATCCCGGCAGCCCTGGTCGACGCAGAGGTCAATGAAATCCCCCTCCTTTCCAGGGACACGCAAGGTGGAGGAACCCGTCTCAGGCTCCAGGACCTTCTTTAAATCTTGGTAAGCGCGTTCGGACGCCTCTGCATCTGGTTTCACCCTCTTGGCCGAATTGGATTCGGCGGGGGCGCTCCGCGGGATGATAAGGGGAATGGAGGTTAAGCTGGCGACACGAGCAGAGGAGATCTCGCGAGCCTTCACAAGCCTCTCTTGGAGCTCCTTAGGAAAAGGCATCTCGGCAGGCTCAGGGCGAAGGGGAGTGACAAAGGTCACCCAGGTACCCAGGTACATATTTATAGTCGTCGGTGCGCCCCACCGAAAGATTCCCTCGGAATTTGCCACTCGCCAAATACTGTGAGGTTGGATGTTTCTTTCTGAGTTTGTGCCAACCTCGCAAAGAGCGGGGATTATGTACAACCCCGTATCCGGCGAGTGGAGTCGGCAGGAGGCCAAATCAGAAAAGCCCAGCCCAAGTCCCCGGGCGAGTTGGGCCCTGGGCGTCGAGTCCATTCGGCGCCCCCCAGCCAGAGGCGACGAGTCCGGCCAGCGCCCCGCCCCTGGCGCCGAGCCCATTTGACGCCCCCTGCCCCGTCCAGCTCGCTTCGACACCCGCTCAGCTCGCAAGGGTCGTCGAGCCCAGGTCGGCGAATTATGGGCTGATCGTCGAGCTCAGCTCGACGAGCTGCTCGCCCGATCGTCGAGCTCGCGGTAAGCGAGCAGGGTGGGTCGAGCCTATGTTCGCATATCGCTGAACCGAGGCGGTGAGCACCAGCCTCATCGGTACTCGCCTCCCTTGCCGAGCAGGGACTGTGGAGGGCTACTCGCCTAGTAGTCCGTGAGGTGTTTTTTTACCATTTTGCCCCCGCTGGCCAGCCCATAGCCAGTTAGAACAGCAGAGTCTCGCTGTTGGCAGACCCAGGTGGCCTGCCCATAGCCAGTTAGAACAGCGGAGTTTGGCTGTTGGCAGGCCAACCCAAGGGGTTTTCAGTAATTTCAGGCCAGCAGAGGTTGGATATTTACAGGTCGTTTTCAGAAATCTATAAATAGGACCCAAGGGGTACCTGAGAGGGCACGCTTTTCTGGTTTTCAAAATTCCCCCAGCGTTTCCTGAGGTACCTTAGCCCGGCACTTGGTTAAGGAGGGGAAGCGCTCAGTGATCTTCCGGGTGTGTGGTGGGTCCTCCGCGCCGAGCCCTTGGGTCCAGTCCCAGTTCTCTCTTCTAGTCTTCCAGCTCACAGGAGAGAAGTATGTGTGAGATCACCCCTTCCCCAAGGGTCGAACTCCACAGAGACCGATTTTATACCAGCAATCAATGTTGTTCCTCCACCTTTGCACGTTGTCGTCTCAACTCCAGACGACGTCTTCTCCTCAGGATCCGACGACGAGCTAGCCTGACACCGTCTAAAGTGCTTTGTTCTCCATTCACCGGCTGGGTGTCGTCGACTTGCCCCCCCCCCCCCCCCCCGCGGTTCCGGAGACCTATTCCAAGAATTCTACTTGCAGGTTGACGTCGACTCTAACTCCTTCTGTCAATCTGCCAATAGGATTCTGTCTACCATTTGTGACGTGCTTCGGAACGGGCCGCTCCTCCCAGTATACTTGTTGTACCCTTGCTCCCTTGATTAGTTTAATTTATGCAATCTAATTGAATAATTAAAGTTTTCCTCTACATTCTTACTATTTTAAATTATTGCTATTCATAAATTATTGTTGCGGTTTTGCTGGTGGATGTATGAATCTCGCAAAGATTCAACTCAAAAAATGCTCGAGATATCTTTCTCTAACAAAAATTAATTATTTTATTAAAGTTCATTACGATGAGTGTGATTTTGTGCGCAAAAGTGGATTTGGCCATCTCGGCCTACATCATTTTAACATACATCTTTACTGAGAAGTGGATGATCTTTCCTGCAAGAATTTCATAAATTACCGACAGCCTCATTAAGAAACCCCGGATTAGAATGTTGCTAATGGAAATACGGGAAAAAAATCATTCAAAGCCCGATTCCAGATCATGGAGACTCATCTCTCCTTTTAGTTCACCAGCTTGAGTAAATAGGTTGTAAAGAAGGGATAAAGAGAACTTGAATTCTTGAAACCTTGCACAAAGGAGCCTATGCCATTTGTATGGTTCAGATTACTGGTTACATGAGCCAGAAATTTGTAAAGAAGAACCATTTCTCAAAAAAAATTAATGAATTCAAATATGCGGGACATAGATATCATGAGAGAACAAAGTTGATTTACACCTGAAATGGAGCAACAAAAATGATTACTTACACCTTTGAAAGAGAAAATAGTGTCTCGAAGATCGAAGTTGTGTAACCCTAAAATTTAGAAATAACATATCATCAATAAATAAAGTTCGATATGAAAATGAACTACATTATACACGAACCCTCGATAGAAATCTATGAGAATTTTGACATACATCTTTATTGAGAAGTGGATGATCTTTTCTATGAAAATTAGATAAATTACAAACAGCCTCACTCAGAAACCCCATATTAGAATGTTGGCTATAAAAATACAGGAAAAAATCATTAAAAACCCAATTCCAGATCATGGAGACTCATCTCTCCTTCTTGTTCAGTTGCTTGGGCAAATAGGTTGCAAGTGAAGGAATGAAGAGAACTTGAATTCTCAAAACCTTGCAAGAAGGACCCTACGCCAATTGAATGGCTCGAATTACTGGTGAAACGGGCGATAAATTATTGAATGCCTATGCCATTCCAAGCCCCAAACATAAATCTCACCTTAAATTCTGAATTAGGACCAATCTTTTAATTAACAATCGATATTAAGCAGTGGGAACATGTAAACAATAACTAATAATCAGCACACAAGTTGTCGATATATCAAGTTTTAGTATCTGCAAAAAAACTTGCATGCGCAAACATCAAATAATTTCACCCTCGGAATAGTTCAGAATCAACTGAATCAATTGGAAAATAATGAGTTTATTCATGTATTATATCCTTCTTAGACGCCAAACAATAGGTAAAATCACCAAATGTGTATCAATGAAAAAACCAAAGAAGAACAAAATAAAAGCTTAATTGGTGAAACCTTAACAAAATGAAAAATCACAGAAGAACAAATAACCTTAACATATGCTCCTCCAGCTATAGCCAAACATATCATGCCTCCAGGTAAAAGCCTTCCCTACAAAGACAGAATGAAGCTTTCAATATTTATGGGGAAAATAAGAAGTGCATAATTTTAGAACTTGTTTAAGGGTAAAAATCGCATTCCTAAGACTAGTGTAAATTTCTTGGTTCAATTAACACATGAGCATCAATTTGCAAAAAAAATAGCGTGCTTAATAAACCCCTAGTTTTGATGCTTTAAAGATTTCATATCTTTGATTACACAGTGTAATCAATCGGTTGAAATCAGAAAGATATTTGTGTAAATTACAACTGGGCGTGATACTTTGATGAAAAAAATTTAGGGTTTATGGTTTAGAAACAATATATATCCAGAAAGGAATCAAAGAAATCAAACAATTTCACGTGCAGAAAGGAATCAAAATGGAGTCTAGAGAGGCTCTGGATTTAGATGTGAAGGAGAGAAAGGAATCAAGATATTGAAATGTTTCACTGATGCAATGTTGTTGGATGGGACTGGATCCGGCGGAGAAGTGGTCATTGCTATCCTGCGCGAGAATCTGCATCAGCGTTACCGAAGACAGCAAGCACGAGAGGCTTCATCGGTATGAGAAGAGGAAGGGGATGATCAGTAGGGAACCTGAAGCGTTGATGCCATAGATGCACAATCGAATGAACGAAGGCTGGAGGGGGAAGGGATATCGGGAAATGAGTTTTGAGGGACCGTGCGGGTCGAAATAAGGCAGCACGATATAGGATTTCAAATTTGAGTTATAATCCTCGGCCATGATCAAATGGTTAGTATTTGTTAGATGGACAGGATTTAATGAAAATATCTTTAGGAGGCCACAAAGGTCCTAAAAGTACTTCCTTTTAAAACAAAACACACGCACACATATATTTGTGTGTGTGTGTGTGTGCACAGGCCGCCCGTGCTTGATAACTTTTAGCGGGCGCCAGATCTTACAACTTAGTGAAATTGATCTCAAGGGGATCTTAGTACTAATTTAAGGTTTAGGGCAACAAGAGTTTTCAAACATAGAGCCACGTGAAACATAGAGCCCAGGATTCAGTCGAATCCTTGTTGTGTTTTCAGTCTGATCAGACACCTCTTAATTTGGATAGCAAGAGTTTTTCAAACATAGAGCCACATGAAACTTATTCAGCTGGCATTCAAGAATTATTGTCCACCTATTCCAACATTTTTCAAGCTCCTCATGGATTTCCTCCCCATAGAACTGTTGACCATAAAATACCTCTCATTCACGAAATAAAAATTGCAAAAGCTAAACCCTATAGATATTCTTATCTACAAAAAAATGAAATTGAGAATTTAATCACTGAAATGTTAAATAATGGATTAATCCGCCCTAGTAATTCTTCTTTTTGCTCACCAGTTTTGTTGATTAAGAAACGAGACGGTACGTGGCGCTTTTGCGCCGACTACCGCGCACTCAATGCACTAACCATTAAGGATAGCTTCCCAATGCCTACTATAGATGAACTCATCGATGAGTAACATGGGGCAAAAACTTTCTCAAAACTAGACCAACATTCGGGCTACCATGAAGTCCGAATGAATGCTTCCGATATTCACAAACTGATTTTCGTACCCATCAAGGGTTGTATGAGGTTTTAGTGATGCTTTTTGGCCTCACTAATGCTCCTACCACCTTTCAGGATCTAATGAATTCAATATTTCAGCCTTTCATTAGACGTTTTGTTGTCATATTTTTTGACGACATTTTAGTTTATAGTGTACCGGAAGAAGAACATCTTAAACACCTTCAATTATTATCTACTCATCAATTATTTGTCAAAGCCTCTAAATGTTCTTTTGCTAAAAAGTCTATCGATTTCTTAGGTCATTTGATAACCCCGGGTGGATTTCAACCCAATGCCTCTAAAATTGAAGCTATTCAGCAGTGGCTTGTTCCTACAAATATAAAGCAACTTAGATCTTTTCTAGGATTGGCGGGGTATTACCGCAGGTTTATTAACCATTATGCACATATTACAGCTCCTCTAACCGATTTACTTATTAAAGATAAATTTTCATGGACTGAACAATCTGATAAAGCTATCCAACACTTAAAGTCATTTTTAATGTCTACTCCAATACTTGCACTACCTGATTTTTCTCTACCTTTTTCTATTGAATGTGATGTAACGCCCCAAATTTACCGAAATAATTTTGGGGTGTGTTCAGAGGTTGTGGTGTGCGTGTAAAGGTTTGGATTGCGGATAGAGGGTTTGGGCTAGGGTTTAATATAAAACCTAAACCTAACCCTCCCCCCCCCTCTCTCAGTCGCTTTTCCCTCTCCCTCTCCCCGATCAATCTCCCTCTCGCTCTCTCTTCCTCACTCGGCGAAACGGAAGGAGGAGAATCCTGATCCGTCTCTCTCTCTCCCGTCGCCGGCTGGAAGGAAGGTCTCTCTCCTCTTCCCCTCCCGTTTCTCTCTCCCCGATGCCAACTAAAGAGGAAGCCGAGCTCCTCTCTTTCTCCCACCTGCCGCCGTTGACAAGGAGAAGCCGAGCTTCTCTGCTCTGTCCCGGCCACCGCTGTCTAGGGGGAACCCGCCGCCGATGGAAGGAGGAGATCCCTCTCCGATCTCTCTCTCGTTCTCTCTCGGTGTCAGTGGAAGGAGTCGCCGCCGTCTAGAGCAAAACCCGACCCCCTCTCAGATTTTCTATCTCGGCCGCCGCCAGCAAGGAGGAGGCCGACCACTTGCTGTAGTGTTGGGTGCTAGTGTGTGTGCAGTCGTGAAGCCCTAGCATGGAGCTCACTCTTAGCCGACCCAGAACGCGGGTGGAAAGCATCAAGCGTTGCCGCCGCCACCGTTCGTGAGATAGTCATGCCTCAGAAATGCGCGTCAAGGGTAACGACTTTTCTTCTTATGCAGGTGAAGCCCTTAATTAGCATATTTGCCTAGAAGCCCCTCTCCACCGACGAGTGGGGGAAGGGTGCTCTCCGACGGGTCGATGTTTACATCCCCGCTATTAATTGCATTAGCACCCGGAAGCGCGAGTACGGTTTAAGCATGTTGTGTGAAGCCCATCCGGGCATGTTGGTCTGCATTGGTGATGTTCTGGGGTTCCCGGAGAAAACTCCGTGGAAATTGTATGTTTGGAATTTGGGGGTCTGCACGGAGCTGCAGTGAGTACTAGAGGTGTGCTCCAGGAAACACCCTAATGTTTGCACGATGTCATTGGATCGTCGACATAACTCCCGGGGAGTTTTGTCGTGTTTGTTCGAAACCCGTCTCTCTGAGACCGTAAGACTAGTGTGTGGAGTTGTGCGCCTTGAGTGCCCAACTCAGGTGGCTGCGAGTGTCACCCTTGTTACATAACAATCAGTTATGTAGGCGATAACAGGCAAGGGGAGGTTGACCCGCGTCGTGCGTGTTGGGTACGACGATTTGAGCAACGGGCTTGACTGAACTGTACCTGCACTATGTGGTGTAGTGTGACTACCTAAGGAAACCGGTGGGCAGCTGCAGACATAGGAGAGAGTCGAGGACCTTGAGTCACGGCTAGCGAATGCTCAATGTATTGCCATCCAGTCCAGGACTGAGGATGGTGGTGGGACCCGGGGAAGTCCGGTACACCGATAAGGTGCCCTGAGTGCATGAGACGTTGGGCTGGTTGCGCCAACGTTTGTGGTGTTTGGTGCTTGAATGACAAATTCTAGCTATGTGATTATGTTAATCCGCTTGCAGGGAAGAAGCACCGCCACCCCGAGAAAGGGGTAGGGTCGTTATAAGTTGGTCAGCTTTTGCTGACCGTTGCTTTGTTTGTCACCGCTTGGTGGAATGTTTGCTTGCAGGTGCTGCGGAGCCAAGCGGAAAATAGCGAGCTGAAGCCCTTCTTGCTGAGCTGGCCCTTGAAGGCCAAATTGTTTGTTTAGTTGTTTTTCATGTGTTGCCGGCCTGCGTGCCAATGTATGCAAATCATTTTATTTGATTAAACGCTATTGATGTAAGGCCTTAAGGCCAAATCTGTGGTTGTTGTATTACATTTCTAGTGTCGTAGTTAGTGGATATTCGCCTTTGGGCGTGGTTTTTATATAACTCTTTTTATTCTTCCGCTAGAATGGAACTCTGTGTTAGGATGCGTTTTCAAGCTTTTAAGGGTTTATGGTTTCATTTAGTAACTCTTCCGTCTGTCCGTTTCATATGACGTGGGTCCCCGGCCGGATCTTCTGTTATATTATTCGTGACGGATGGGGGTGTTACAATTTGATATCAGACTCTGGTGTCGTTCTTCCTTATTTGAATTCGTGGTTGAATTCCTTTTAAGGGGTGGTGAGCACTCATGTGCGTTGTCATTATAACATGAAAAGAACTCATGAATGTCCACTTAGGAATGAAAAACACACATGAAACCCGTTAAAAATATTGTTTGTGGAACCTGAGTGTTCCTTTGTTGTTGTTTGCAATGTCTTTTAGTCACTAAAGTGCGTGTGGCGCAACTATAGGTGACCAGAAGTGGTGTTGAACAATCCCAAAATCAGCATTCTGCAGAGAGTAATGCACCGGTGGAGGTGCCTATACCTCCTCCTTCTGTCGAGACAATCTGTTTAGTTGCGGAAGTTGTGTTCGCTATGATCAATACACAGCCAAGAGAGCAAGTACACCCTGTGTTGGCCCCGGTGCAGGCTGTCGTAGTTGAGTCAATGGCGGTGAGGCAAGTGCCAGCTGAGCCTTTGGAGGCAAAGCGAGCAACTGAAAAACAGATGAAGCATGTGATGAGCTTCAATCCTCCTAAATTTTCGGGAGTAGAATCACCGACTTAGGTCGAAGATTGGCTCTCCCGTATAAAGAGAACCATGACGGCGACAGAGACGGATGAAGCACAGAAGGTGACCATAGCCACTTTCCTACTGGATTGAGAGGCAAGGTTATGGTGGGATGAGGTGGAGTTGCACCAACTTGCTGGCAGGCAGCATCTGACGTTTCGATGGAAGAGTTCTCGAGACTGTTCTTGGTCAGGTACCTCCCTTCCACGGAGAGAATTGCGTTGGAGAATCAGTTTTAGCGCTTGACCCAGGGAGAAGGTTCCGTTGACGACTACTTACATGAGTTCACAAGGTTGGGGTGGTACGCCGCTTCACGTTTGCAGACGAGGAACGAAAGACCAACAGATTCTACGAAGGACTACGGGATGACCTGAGGTTGCTTCTCTCAGGCCCGATGACGCGGGGATTTCAGGTTTTGGTAAACACTGCCCGATCTTTGGATCAGGACATAAAAAGAGTGCAAAGTAAGAAGGAATTGCCTGTGAAGAAGCCAGAGTACAAGGTGTCTACCTCTTCGAAGTCTGGGTTCCGCAACATGTGGAACAAGAAGGCTAAGTCGTCTGGACAAGCCCCTCCTGCAGTTACTTCTGAAGCTACTTCGAGTCGAGGCCCGTTTGCGTGTTATACATGTGGCAAGGAGGGGCACTACGCCCGAGAGTGTCGCAGTGGCCCGCTGAAGACTAAGAAGAACACAAGAGCATCTTATGCTGAAAAGGGGAAAGCGGTGGAGTAAACAGCTTTCCATTATACTCCTGCACAGCCTCGAGTCTACAACCTTGGCCAACATAAGGTAATAAAACAGAATGACGTGGTGACAGGTACGACATAGTATACAGTTTTTACTGTTTTATATACTTGTTACCTTGTGCCTTCCTTAACTTGTTTGAATTAGGTTTTGTCCTAATTTGGGACTATCCGGCGAGAGGACTGTTCGATACAGGCGTTTCTCATTTCTTTCTATTCAAGGACTTCGTATTGCGCATCGGAGTGCCTTCGTTTTATCAACTAATAGATTGGATGTTTTGCTGCCTAACGGATGCTTGATGCGTGCGGATAGGACCTGTTGTGTTCGGGTGCGGATAGGACCTGCTGTGTTCGGGTGCGGATAGGACCTACTGTGTTCGGGTGCGGATAGGGAATCATGATTTTAAGTTGGAAGTAGTTGTACTGCCGATATCCGAGTTCGACGTTATCTTTGGCATTGACTGGCTTTTGGAGCAGCGTGCATGTATTGACTGCAACTCGAAGGAAATCACACTGGGACAGGGTACTAAATGCGAGACCAAATTCGTTGGTATGCGAGGATCGAGCAAGATACTGATGTCTGCTGTCCAAGTGGTCAAAGCGGTTCAGAAGGGCGCGAAATCGTTCTTCACGCTATTGGAGGCTGTAGAGCCGAAGTTCCGTTTGAGTGACATTCCTATCGTGCCAGAGTTCGCAGATGTGTTCCCTAAGGATCTCCCTAGGATTCCACCCCAGCGAGAGATCTTCCCTATTGATCTGGTGCTAGGTGCGAAACCTGTGTCCTGTGCACCTTATAGAGTGGCGCCAAAGGAGATGGCAGAGCTGAAGGTTCAGCTGCAGGAATTGCTAGATAAAGGTTACATACATCCAAGTGGTTCACCTTGGAGTGCGACGGTCCTCTTTGTGAAAAAAGAAGAACGGGAGTCTGCGTCTATGCATTGACTACCGAGAGCTGAACAAGCTGACAGAGAAGAACAAGTACCTGATTCCAAGAATCGATGATTTGTTTGATCAGTTGGTTGGATCAACCGTCTACTCGAAACTGGATCTGAAGTTCCAGCTACTATCAGTTGCGTATAAGGGAGAGTGATATTCCCAAGACAGCGTTTGACACACGCTATGGTCAGTATGAGTTCACCGTGATGTCGTTCGGGTTGACTACTGCGTCATCGGTATTCATGGATTTGATGAACAGAATCTTTCGGGAGTATCCAGACCGATTGTGATAGTATTCATAGATGACATATTGGTGCTCGCGGTCAGAGGAGAATCGTGCGAACCATTTGAGGTTGGTTTTGCACACCTTGAGGAGGAGTCGACTATATGTCAAATTCTCTAAATGCGAGTTTTGGCTATCATCTGTGGCATTTCTCGGTCATATCGTTAGTGGGGAGGGTATTGCTGTGGATCCGGCGAAGATGGCAGCTATACAAGAGTGGCCCGTGTTGACTACAATGGCGGAAGTCCGGAGTTTCCTGGGACTTGCCGGCTACTACAGGCGGTTCGTGGAGAACTTCTCGCAGATAGCTTTACCTCTCACTACCTTGACGAGAAAGGATCAGAAGTTTGTGTCGTCGCCGGAGTGCGCACGAGCTTTTGAGGAACTGAAGGGTCGTCTGACTACGGCGCCTATTTTGAGTTCGTCATGTGGTACGGATGGCTACGAGATCTATAGCGATACCTCAGGGAGCAGCTTAGGTTGCGTCCTCCTACAGTTTGGAAAGGTTATAGCGTACGGCTCACACCAGCTGAAGGTGCGTGAGAGAAACTATCCCGTCCACGACTTGGAGTTAGCGATAGTGATATTCGCCCTGAAGCTGTGGCGGCATTATTTATATGGCGTGAAGGTTGACATCTTTACGAATCATAAGAGCCTTAAGTACATGTTGAACCAGAAGTAGTTGAACATGCGGCAAAGAAGGTGGATGGAATTCCTCAGAGATTACACCTTCGAGATACATTACACACCCGGGAAGGGGAATGTGGTCACTGATGCTTTGAGTCGCGGAACTCCAGCACGAGCAAACTGGTTGTGCATGCATGATAAACGTTTAATCCAGGAATTGGAAGCCTTGGTTATCACCTGTGTCGACAGGAGTACTAGTGCAAACGCATGCTTGAACTGGATGGAGGTGCAGTGTGACCTTGCGGACAGAGTTCGGAGAGTGTTGGAGCTCGATGAGAGCATGAAGCGCTATGCAGCGGAAGGGTCAAATTCTCAGTTTTTGGTTGAGGACGGTCATCTGCGGAAAGGTGATCGCTTGTGCGTCCCAAAGCCTGGCACTCTACGGGAAGAGTTGATGTATGAGGCTCACAATACCAAGTACTCAATCCACCTGAGGAGCACAAAGATGTACAAGGACATGAAGACACTGTTCTGATGGCCAAGTATGAAGAAGGGCAGAGCCCTCTACGTGGCAAAATGTCAAACGTGCACGCTAGTGAAGGCCGAGTACCAATGACCAGGAGGCTTCTTGAAATCGTTGTCGATCCCGGAGTGGAAATTTAATGATATTTCCATGGATTTTATGCACGGTTTGCCAAAGTCGTTGCAGAAAAACGACTCTAGCTGGGTGATTGTTGATCGGTTGACCAAAGTTGCGCATTTTATCCCAAATCGAAACAGTGATCTTGTGGAGAAGCTAGCAAAGTTGTCTGTGGAGAATATCGTTTGATTACATGGCATCCCTCGCAGCATAGTTAACGACCGTGATGGGCGGTTTACGTCCAGTGATTGGAGGCACGTTCATCGGCCACTGGCACAAAGCTCAAGTTTAGCACAGCCTTCCATCTGCACAGCCTTCCATCTGCAGACAGACGGGCAAACTGAGAGGACAAATCGGACGATGGAAGATATGCTACGAATGTGCGTTTTGGATTACAGACAGCATTGGGAAGATCACGTTCACATGGTAGAGTTCGCCTATAACAACAGTTACCAAGCGAGTATTCAGATGGCCCCGTACGAGACGTTATACAGCAGGAAGTGCCGCACTCCGTTAGCATGGGCAGACACCGGTGATCCAAGCTATTGAAGCGCAAAGATGTTGATGAGGCGAATGAGTCCATACGGACCATTCGAGAGCGGTTGTTGATCGCCCAAGATCATCAGGCGAAGTATTACAACGCCAAACACCGGAACGTGGAGTTCGCGGTTGGAGATTGGGTATACTTGAAGATAAAGTCTTTCAAAGGAGTGTTGAGAGTTCGACGCTTGAAGAAGCTGAGTCCCAAATATTTAGGGCCATTTGAGATCACCGAGCGCATCGGCGAGGCAGCTTACCGACTTGCTTTGTCGGCGGAGCTGAGTGGGTTGCACGACGTCTTCCATATTTCTGTGTTGAGGAAGGAGGTGCGGGAACCCGATTATGTGCTGGAGGTCGATAGTGTACCGGTGGATAGTGGCCTATCTACAGAGTGGCCCCAGTTTGCATTGTCGATAGTGACATACGACAGTTGCGGAGAAAGGCAATCAAGATGGTGAGAGTCCGTTGGGACAACTGTGGCCGCGAGGAGCTCTCTTGGGAGCCAGAAGAGGTCATGCGCGAGTACCCCGATGTATTTTGTTCAGGTATGGCGAACTTCATTTCGTTGTTCATATTTTAAATTTCGGGACGAAATTTCATTAAGGAGGAGAGAATTATAACGCCCCAAATTTACTGAAATAATTTTGGGGTGCGTTCAGAGGTTGTGGTGTGCGTGTAAAGGTTTGGGTTGCGGATAGAGGGTTTGGGCTAGGGTTTAATATAAAACACCTAACCCTCCCCCCCCCCGTCTCTCAGCCGCTTTTCCCTCTCCCTCTCTCCCGATCAATCTCCCTCTCGCTCTCTCTTCCTCACTCGGCGAAACCGGAAGGAGGAGAATCCTGATCCGTCTCTCTCTCTCCCGTCGTCGGCTGAAAGGAGGGTCTCTCTCCACTTCCCCTCCCATTTCTCTCTCCCCGACGCCAACTAAAGAGGAAGTTGAGCTCCTCTCTTTCTCCCGCCCGCCGCCGTTGACAAGGAGAAGTCGAGCTTCTCTGCTCTGTCCTGGACACCGCTGTCTAGTGGGAACCCGCCGCCGCTGGAAGGAGGATATCCCTCTCTGATCTCTCTCGTTCTCTCTCGGTGCCAGTGGAAGGAGTCGCCACCGTCTAGGGCAAAACCCGACCCCCTCTCAGATTCTCTATCTCGGCCGCCGCCGGCAAGGAGGAGGCCGACCACTTGTTGTGGTGTTGGGTGCGCAGTCGTAAAGCCCTAGCGTGGAGCTCACTCTTAGTCAACCAAGAACGCAGGTGGAAAGCATCGAGAGTTGCCTCCACCACCGTTCGTGACCGAGCCATGCCTCAGAAACGCATGTCAAGCATAACGACTTTTCTACTTGGGCAGGTGAAGCCCTTAATTAGCATATTTGCATGGAAACCCCTCTCCACCGACGGGCAGGGGAAGGGTGCTCTCCGACGGATCGATGTTTACATCCCCGCTATTAATTGCATTAGCACCCGGAAGCGCAAGTACGGTTTAGGCATGTTGTGTGAAGCTCATCCGGACATGTTGGTCTGGATTGGTGATGTTCTGGGGTTCCCGGAGAAGACTTCATGGAAGGTCTGCACAGAGCTGCAGTGAGTACTGGAGGTGTGCTCCAGGAAACACCCTAATGTTTGCACGATGTCGTTGGATCGTCGGCATTAACTCCCGGGGAGTTTTGTCGTGTTTGTGCGAAGCCCGTCTCTCCGCGACCGTAGGGCTTGAGTGCCCAACTCAGGTGGTCGCAAGTGCCACCCTTATTGCATAACAATCGGTTATGTAGGCGATAACAGGCAAGGAGAGGTTGACCCGCGTCGTGCATGTTGGGTACGACGATTTGAGCAACGGGCTTGACTGAACTGTACTTGCACTATGTGGTGTAGTGCGACTACCTAAGGAAACTGGTGGGTTGCTACAGGCATAGGAGAGAGTCGAGGACCTTGAGTCACAGTTAGTGAATGCTCAATGTATTGTCATCCAGTCCAGGACTGAGGATAGTGGTGGGACCCGGGGAAGTCCGGTACACCGATAAGGTGCCCTGAGTGCACGAGACGTTGGGCCAGTTGCGCCAACGTTTGTGGTGTTTGGTGCTTGAATGACACATTCTAACTTTATGTGATTATGTTAATCCGCTTGCAAGAAAAAAGCACCGTCACCCCAAGAAAAGGGTAGGGTCGTTATAATTTGGTCAGCTCTTGCTGACCGTTGCTTTGTTTGTCACCTCTTGGTGGAATGTTTGCTTGCAGGTGCTGCGGAGCCAAGCGAAAAATAGCGGGCTGAAGCCCTTCTTGTTGAGCTGGCCAAATTTGTGGTCGTTGTATTTCATTCCTAGTGTCGTGGTTAGTGGACATTCTCCTTTGGGCGTGGTTTTTATATAACTCATTTTATTCTTTCGCTAGCATGCAACTCTGTGTTAGGGTGTGTTTTCAAACTTTTAAGGGTTTATGGTTTCATTTAGTAACTCTTCCGTCTGTCCGTTTCTTATGACGTGGAGCCGCGGCAGGACCTTCTGTTATATTATTCGTGACGGAAGGGGGGTGTTACATGTGACGCTTTCAGTAAAGGAATAGGGGCTGTTCTTCAATAGCAAGGTCATCTTATTGCATTCTTTAGTAAAAAGCTAACGGCTCGAGAACAAGCACAATCTACCTATATACGAGAAATGCTAGCAATAACATAAGCTGTAAGTAAATGGCGACATTATCTAGTTGGCTCAACATTTACAATATTTACCGATCACAAAACTCTTCATAATCTAAACTCCCAGGTGATACAATGCCGGAACAGCAAAAAATTTTATCTAAAATGTTAGGGTTTAATTATATCATTATGCATAAACCTGGAAAAACTATTGGTGTAGCTGACGCTTTATCAAATGTGAAGATAAACAGTTTTCAGAATATTTCTTTTACATGTTCTACAATATTGAAAAACCTTCAAACTTTGTATCACACGGACCACAAAGCTCAGGAAATTTTTACTTTGATAAAAACAACACCAGCAAAGGTCCCTTAGTGGTCATTAATAGGTGACCGTTTATTTTTTAAAAAGAAGCTATATGTACCTGAATCATTACGTTCCATTGTCATAGGGCTCATGATACTCGAATAAGTGGTCACTCCGGAATAACAGCCACACTTAAACGTTTGTCGCAAAATTTCTTTTGGCCAGGTATTCACAAAGATGTCCCTTAAGTATGCTCAGCATTGTGTTTTATGCCAAAAGGCTAAGGATCGCAATGCTGCTCCTTATGGACTTCTCCAACCGCTAGCCATTACTAAACAAATTTCGGCCGATATTACCATAGACTTCATCACACACCTTTCACTGTCAAAAACGTTCGCTACAATTTTGGTTATGGTGGATCGTCTATCTAAGGGGGCGCATTTTGCACCCTTACCCTCACATTACACAGCCCCACTATTGGCTCGCATATTTTGGGACTTTTGTGGCAAAATACACGGCTTGCCCGAGTCAATTGTCACGGACCGGGACTCCATTTTTTTAAGTTCTTTTTGGTTAATCTTTTTTAAGGAAAATGGCACGAAGCTACGCTTCAGTTCGGCCTACCATCCGCAAACAGATGGTCAGATCGAACGTGTAAAACCGGTATTTAATGTTGAAGATCTGACGCTATACAACGAACCTCGCGAGTATGTGGACCCAAGCAGTGGGGACCCCCAGCCGCCCACACCCCTGCTCTTGTTGCCTTACCACCCTCATAGTCGACCCACGACTGATGGCCACCACAGCTTACCCCTTTTGACCAGTGTTATAGATGTTGTCCGACATGTCGGTCGGCATAAAGATTTTGTGGATAAAACACCACGACATCGATATTTTAAGCAAAAATGTCCTTTTGGAAAATATCACCCAATATATCCGTTTAACCTGTTATATCGGCCGATATTTCACGACCGATATATCGTCAAGAGTATTAAAAATATTTTTTTTATTTTTTTGAAGAGACCAAACACCGGCTAAGGTGTTGTCGTGTGACCTTGAGGTCATAGGTTTGAGTCCTTGAAGCAGTCTCATGCAAAAAATGCAGGGCAAGGTTTGCCTACATTTCACCTTTGTAGTGGGATCCTTCCCCGGACCCTCGCTGTGTGAGGATGCTTTGTACACTGGGTTGTACCTTTTGAAGAGATCAAACATAAATACTTTATTTTGTTATTCATTTCATGCATCTCTCTTAGTCTAGTGTCGACTACTTTCTTATCTCGCTTACATTTGGGGATTTTTATCTCGTTTATTGCAGTCGACGACTTTTTCTTATATAATTTATTAAACATACACTATGTGTATATATGTTCATTTTGTAATTTATAAACATACATTATGTATGCATATTATACATATTTATAAAAACTATGTATATATATGAATAAATTTATTTAAATATTAAAATCCAACATTGTAAAATATCTCTGATATATCTCCCGCAATCCGACATCCGACATTTCAAACTCAAACCAACATGAACTCGACATCCGACATCTGCAACCATGCTTTTGACACCCAACCACACAGGGACTTGTCTTCTTTGGTTCCACTTACGGCACCACCGATCACACCAGGATCCACAACTCGTGAGTTGAGTGTTGAGAGCAATACGGAGACCAAATTCCACCAGTACATTACAACTACAGACGTTGATGAAACATGGGTACTTGCAGCAGAGCTTGATCGACTCACCCCTGGACTTCGACTTCAGTACGGTCGTCTCCACATCGGAGATGACAGCTTTTCAGTCGGGGGGAGCTGATTGGCGAGAATATTTTCCCAGCGACGACACTCGGACGACCTCTAGTGGACCTCTTCGAGTCTTACCTGACATACATCGAGAGAATTCCAATCCCTAACCATCGGGAGATGAATTCTTTCAAGCCGGGGAGATTGATGCGGAGCAGAGGCAAGGAGCTGCAATGGAAAACGAGTTTTGAGCCCGTTCGGGGTCGATTTGCGACTTTCCATATATGGTGTGCCTGGATCGATAATCGGACTCCGCGGATGCGTCGGGATTTGCGTTGTGAATTGATTTCATATATTAGTTCATTATATTTGCATTTATTTTGATGTATTTGGGTTGCCACACCTCCGGCCACTCATAGTCGTCCATGGTGGGATGTCCTAGCCTCCTCTTTATTATAAATAGATCATGTATGGGCTGATTAGAGGCATTGCAAATGTTAGTAAAATTCTTCTCGGAATCCCGCGATCACCTTACGGTACCGACTCCGTGAAACCCTACGTAACGACTCCTAGGTGGTTTTCTTCCAAACTGCTGGGCGAGTCACTAATACCTAACCCTAGACCCCTTTTTCCACACCTCAAACTCCTCCACCCGTTGCAGCCCCAATATTCTTTTCCCCAAACCGGCGGCCTGTTGTTTTCACTTTCTCTACAGCCACCGGCCCTACAGCCTCCTCCTCCACTCAGTCGTCACCCAGTTGAACCCCTCTGTCGTCCGCCTCCAACAACCCCACCCCCCTCACTGCCGCCGACCACCCCTAATTCCCCAAGATCACCGCCAGCCTCCCCCTTGCAATTGCTCCTGCAACCGCCCCCCATGCAACCCTAATCTTCCCTTGTCGCCACCCTCTTTCATGTGGAACCACCACCCAAAGCTCTCCTCCCGGATCAGTCCCGATCTGGAATTTTCAGCTCGGATCTGATCTCATATTGACGAATCTACTCTTCCCCGCCCGGATCTACCCATACGTGGTTCGGATCTACTCATTTCCGATCCGATTCCACCTTCCACCGTCGAGGACAGCCACCTACGTCATTCTCCTTACCTCTGTTTCCAACTCGGATCGTCGTGCACGCATTTCCGACTCCAGATTCTTCAGTGTCTTGGTCAGCCCACTATTTGGTGAGATTTTGTTGTATCGGATAATTATTTTCAGCATTACTATTATTGGTTTGGATTTTGTACTGTGTGTGGGTCTATTGTATTGTGGTTGTTTGTTTTGGATAATTATTGTGATTTGCAGGGTTTATTCGTCGCTCTTGCTTTAGCCTTCCATGCGGAGAAAAGCCTAAGCTTGTTTTGCCCTAATAAATTATTTTGTCTTGCTGTGAATTATTTGCGTGGAATGTTATTAGTTATAATCTAATTGTGATTTGACCGTCGGATTTGCATAACATGTAGGAGTTAGGTCACCGATTTTCCGCCACCTAGAGATCTGTCATGCGTCACATAAGTTGTAATACTTTTTATAATAAGAATGATATAATGAGAAATAATAAATAAAAATTGATTATAAGAATAACACATTAAAAAGAACAAAAAATAAGTTATATTGATTTCAGTATATATAATATAATACATATAAGTAAAATATGCATTGCAAACACAATATAATATAAAAATCGGGCAATGTGTTGCAATGTCATGTCGGCCAATATGTCGAAAAAAATCAAATATGTCGGCCTATATTTTATAAAATGACTATCTACTTTTTTATGAAAAAAATGTCATTTTGCACTCAATAACATGTCAGCTGATATGTTGGAAGACATTTAAAATTGTGGGTATAACTATGAGATTCAATATATGGCGGGTAAGGAAAATATGTGCGTTGATGCCCTATCCAGGAAGTTTGAGAAGGAGCAGATTGAACTTTGTATACTGGTCACGGTGTCTTCAGATATTCTACAGCTTATTAGAAATTGCTAGACCAGTGATCCCCACATCCAACGAAACATTGCAGCTAAGGAGATAGACGCCCAATCTCGAACAAAATATCAGTGGGTTCATGATATTCTTAAGCGCAATGGTGGACTGGTCATCAGGAATGAGGACTTGGTGAAGTCCAAGTTGTTGCAAAGTTATCACGATGGGGCGGTAGGGGCCATTCGGGGATCACCGCATCATATCAAAGAATGAAGTGAATGTTATATTAGAAGAAGATGAAGTTGTATATCTATGCTTATATCTAACGGTGCTCGGTGTGCCAACGATGTAAATCAACCAATTAGCAGCCTATGGGGTTATTGCAGCCCTTACCTATTCCCGAACAAATTTGTCAAGAGATCTTCTTAGATTTTATAGACGGGTTGCCTAAAAGCAGTAGCAAAACAACTGTGTTGGTGGTGGTAAACCGGCTAAGCAAGCAAGCGCATTTTATGGCAATTTCTCATTCGTATACTACCGAATCAATTGCACAGACATTCTTGGACTCGATATTATGATTGCATGGATTGCTCGTCTCTATCATTAGTGATCGTGATGCGACTTTTATGAGCTTGTTTTGGAATGCGTTGTTCTGAGTCTGGTAGGTGGAGTTGAAGCTCTTGTAGGCCTACCACCCTCAAACCGACGGGCAGACGGAAGTGAACCATTGCCTAGAAAGCTACCTTCAATGTATGTGTTTTGAGAGACCTCAGAACTGGACATAGTGGTTGTCGCTTGTGGAATGGTGGTACAAGTGTACAACACCACATTCTAAAGTGCAATTAAAATGACACCTTTTGAAGTTGTCTATGGGCAGGAGCCTACACTGCATTTGCTTTACTTACCAGACACAACAATGACAGAGGCGGTGGATTGGTCTTTGGTGGCATGGGAACAAATTATTTCCTCCTAAAATACAACTTATTGCAAGCCCAAAATCGCATGAAAGTGATGGCTGATAAAAAATGTCGGGAGAGAACACTGGCCATTGGGTCCTAGATTTATATTTGTCTTTAACCATATAGGCAAACAAACCTTTGTACTCGTAAGTTTTAGAAATTAGCTCCAAAGTTCTTTAAGCCTTACCAGGTCTTGGAACAAGTTGGCCATGTAGCATATCGAGTAGATTTACAAGCAAAGGCAAAGAAACATCATACGCTTCATATATCACAATTACGAGAACACTGGGGAATACTACGAGATATACAAACGCCACTTCCAACTAGCATCAATAAGGAGGGGAACTTAATGGTGGAGCATGTAACGCCCCAAAACCAGAATACAAATAGGTTGAGTTGTGTTCCCTTAGAGAAGTCTCATGGAGATTGGGGATGAATTGGGGGTGGTTTGGAGGCCTTTTGAAGCCTTTAAGGCTGTACATGGCCTGCGACATGGCTGTGTGCAAAGTTTTGCAGTTTTTCCTAAGCAGTTTAGAAATAAGAGAGGAACACGGGTTGTGACACTGCAGTATCCAAAGTCGCGTGCAGTTTTCGCTTTATGCGGTTTGAAAATCCGAGAGAAACACGGCATGTGACACGGGTGTGTCCAAAGTCATGTAGATCTACATGGTCTGCGACACGGTCATGCACAAAGCTGTGTAGCTCTGTGGTTTGCAATTTGAAGTGATTGCAGGAACACAGGTTGTGACATGGCCATGTCACAAGCCGTGTACGGGCCCAGGAAGGTCGTTTCAAGGTCAAATTAGAGCCTTTCGATTTGTTTAAGTGGGATCTGATGGTGGGGATTGTTTCCTGCTGGGATAAGGTCAGGAAATGAGGGTTTGAACCACATTTCAACTTGGGTTTTCTCTTTCTAGAGGTAGAGAGAGGGGAGATCTAAGGAAGAGGAAGGAGTTCCCGCCATTGTTGGATCTTCGGAGCTCCAAATCGCAAGACGAGTTCAGATTCGTGGAGGTTAGTCCGTTACGGTCATTTTCATCCTGTAACAACCCGGTTTTAGGTTATTATAATGATATTATAATAATAATAATAAGGTTTATATAATAAATAAATAAATAACCCAAAGTTTATTTCACTCCCCATTTAACCCGAGAGCCAGCCCCCACCCACCCCCCCCCCCCAAATTCGTTCTTTCTCCAGCTCGGCCGATTCTCGTCTCCCGTATCGCAGCCGCAAGCCGCAGCGCCGATCCCGTCTCCTCCGCCGCTCCCGTAGCCCTCAGCGTCTCTTCCTCTTGCTTCCCCGCCATCTCCTGCTCTCCCTTAGGCCGGTGGCTTCCCCCTTCTCCTTCGACAAACGGATCTGCTCGTCGCCAGGAAGCCGTCAACTCCTCCGCCTCTCTTCTCTTTTCCTCCAGAGGCCAGCTAGGAGTTTTTCCTCCTCTCTTAGGGTCGGCAGCCCTGTTGCACCCTCTTCTTCCTTATTTTGGTCGGTAGATCTCAAAGGAACGTCTAGGGTTTTCTCAGATCCGCCCCTATTAGGATTTTTGAGGTCAGATTTTAACCTCCTTGGGTAAGAAATCCCTCTCTTTTCCTCTTTTCAGATTTTATTGAGATTATTCGTTAAATTTTTGCACTCCAAATAAATGTTTTTGTGTCGACCTAATTCGTGTTCATTGTATACTCGACTAATCCTTGCTGTATTTGTGATTTCCGGCATCGTTCGTCGCATCCATGGTCGGTTTGTGAAGGAAGCCCTCTCTGATTTAGGGTTCCCCTAGCCGAGCGCCGCCAAATCTGTCTCCGCGTGGTGTCTCTTCTCCCCTCACTCATGAGGGAGGTAAATCTCTTAGCCGCTCTTGATTCAGTTATGTAACGAATAATTGCACGTGTAGTGGTATTTTGCTATATCGCTTTCGTCGTTCTTGTACAGGTTCAAAAAAGGATTTCTAATTTCGCTTGTGCCGCTCAGCCGTCACAGCCAGTTTCAGCTTCCTTAAAGCAAGTAGAGATCTCTCTCTCTTGCAAACATTGTGTTTAATTTATTGTATATGTCCTTTGATTACATGTCTGCATCCATGTATATAGTTGATCTGTCAAATGATTTTAATTCATGAGTGTCGAACTTGATAATTAATAGTGTAGGGTTTAAACTATTGGAATTGACATGAGTTAGTGTAAGGAGATAATTTTAATTGGATTCTCACTTTGATGGATTTCGTCTCTTTGATGAATAATTTGAGGACCAGTAAGTTTGAGCACGAGCATTAATAAATTTGAATGATCATTGTTAAGGCTCCCGACTAGCAATTAAATGATTGTTGAGTTATGTTACGCTCGTACCGTACACACATTTGAATTGGAAGATAATAATTGTAACGGATTCTGAATAACAAATATATGTTTGGTGCTTCTACATCATGCTCGGTAGTGAACACATGTTTACTTGGAAGATAATTGTGTCCTAGAATTGTTTAACCTAGACGAGTACTCGATATCTCTGATCCGACACATGTCAACTTACTTCTACAATAGTACAATATATTCGATAAATCTTCTTGTTATTATGACCTTAACTTCTCGAACCTGCGAGGCTCAAAATTCACTGCTGCCGAATCTGGTCTCGTATGTTTGTCTGAGTAAAACCTATTCTTGGTCTGATCTTTCATTTTAAGTGTTTACATTTCGGTTAAATCACTTCAGTGTGAATCTTGTAACTCATAATATCATAAGCAAATATTGAAACGTGTTGGGGTCACTTGGGTTGCATCCTTCACGCCAGTTGGGACCCACTAAGCCTCCTTAAGCCGGGTCTGGGTCGTGACGAGGGTCACGACAAGCAGGAAGTTTCCTAATAAGACTTGTATCCGGACTGATTGTGAACCATACGCGCCAATCAAAACACTTACACACTTCATTGATTGCAGCTTATGATATTACTTGTTCTATTATGTGTTATGTTCCGGAGTAAACTTAATTCAGTTATTTTTATTTGACTATTTTTCTTGTCTGTTTTAGTAACATCGTTTCATGAAAACTGGTACACTCATACATTTCTGCTTATATTATTGTTCTGTGCTTTACTTTGCTCACTCTGTTTATTTCAATGTTATGAGGTTATTCCATTCTGTTTTGGAATTGCCTTAGCGTTCGTGCAGCGCCGCCAGGTTCTCGAGTTTGATCTGCTTAAAGGTTCAGGTTCTATGTTTACACTTCATTTACTGTCAAATATTTTCTTTATGTAATAATTGCAATCAGACATTTTCTCTGTGATCATGGACAACTGCTAGACTATTTAAATACTTTATGTACTAGAATTTGATATTAATGCATGTGCATCCTTTTGTGAATCATAATTGCATAAAATCTATAGCAGTACCTGTAAAATATGAATTTTACAAAATGCATGTGTACTTAAAATTCTCACTGTTTTAAACTCTAACAGTTTCCGCAATAAAAATCAAACTATTTTTACTTAAAAGTAATTATCTTTAAAACTATTTTCAGCATTCTCTGCATCCACCTTAGCAGGGCATCACGGCTCGCCCGAAGTGCACTTTGACTGTTGGCGAGACGGGTCATGTCACATCCGGCTAGATTCTTCTTCATGGCGCCAAAATAAACTTCAAGGGTAACGATCTTCCTCTTCTCTTTAGGGCATGCTCATCTTCTTTGTGATTCTATGTTTGCATACGAAAGTGCCTCCTTTGCTACTTAGCAAACGGCTAGACTTTCTCTGAGTCGATTGAGTCCGTCCCCGGCATATATTGCATATAGACGTCTGATTGGTTTGCGAATATAGGCATGTTGTGTGAAGCTCATCTGCGACAGGTTGGTTTGAATTAGTGATGCTTGTTATGCGTGCAGGAAAATGATTCCGAAAAATGCTTGATTGTGCGGTGAGAGGTTGGCTTGAGAGACCTTGCAAAGGACTTGGCCGAGACCCCGTCATGTTGTGGTGGTAGAACGCAAACTTCTCCCCAAAGTCGTAGCGAAGAGCTTCTAGCCCTCCTACGATGATGGTGATCGTGAAACCTATATCCTCTTGAGTGCATTAGGTGCGTAGCGTGTTAGCGTTTAAACGCTTAAGGCCGTGAGTGCCTAGTTTGTGCGAGATAACGTTGGTTATCAAATTAACAGGCCGAGGTGAGGTTGTACCCGCATCGTGTTGGTTGTTCGTGATGATTGAGCCAGGCAAGGCCGATCTGAACCCATCCCATGCTGGTCAGTGAAGAGTCAAAAATCTTTTGGACATGATGATGAAGGTCGTACGAGGGAGAAGCACGAGTTATGTCGGTTGCTGATCGACATAGAGTCCACCTACTGAAGTCAGGTTAGTGAACTCCTCTTTATAGTCTGGAATGGGCGTTTGTTGGGGTCCAGCCCCTAAAGATGAGTCATGATGACTAATGAGAAAAATCATATCAGATCTCTGAAATATGTGGAATATCGACTTCAAGGCTACAATACATATCGAATGGTGACTTCAGGCAAGTCGACTTGAAGAATTCAGTATCAACCTGAAGATGTTGACTGGAAGCCTTGAAGTTTTCGACTTCAAGTCTTCAGGTTTGTCAACTAGTTGCTTTGCCAATATCAACTGGAAGCTTTGCAGGATGTCAACTAGAAGTTGTCCATATTGACTTGAAGAATGTCGACTAGAAGGTCGGTCTGAATCGACTAGAAGCTTGGCTACATGTCGACTTGATGACTAGCATATTGACTTGACGGTCTTCATATCAGCTAGATGTAAGGCAAGGTGACCTTGTCCGCAAAAACTCAATTACCATCTCAGTGTGTTATACTTAGGATGGAGGTGGGACTCAGGGAGTACACCAAAAGCGTGTCATGAGAGCACGAACGTGTGGTCGTGCATGCCAACGTTTGTGGTGTTTGTGTGTATATTGATTGTGCTTGGCTTGTGTGTCACTGCACTCTCTTGCTTGGATATATACTGCTACTTCTTGCTTGCAGGGAAGGAATACCACTGCCCTGGGAATGGAGTGGGGTCGTTATACCGCGTGTTCGTGGATTGTGGTCATCTAAAGCTGACCCGTTACTTTCTTTCACCACGTCTTTGTGGTTTGTGCAAGTACATGTGTTGGCGAGCTGAGCGAGAAATAGCGGGTTGAAGCCCAATGCTGTGGTAGCCCTTGAAGGCCTTAACTTTTGTTATAGTTTTTCATGTATTATCGGGCTGCGCACCAATGTATGTAAACCATTGTAGAAGCTTAAACATTTGTATGTGTAAGACCTTAAGGCCGGGACAAGTTGGTTGTATTTCATTCATATAGTGATGTGTACATTTTGGTTTAAGTTAATATATAATACTCCCGTTAGCGTGTAGCTCTTAGTTGTGTAATTGTTGTGTTGAATTGATATTCTTTTAGCAACTCACTAGCTTGTTCATTTAATATGGCGTGGGGTCCCGGCCGGACCCGTTGTTATATTCCTTGGAACGGGCAGGGTGTTACAGAGCCGATTGCAATTCTTGATCGTCGCATAGTGCCCAGCATGGAAAAGTGATTACTCAAGTTTTGGTTCAATGGCTGAACGAAACCAAGCCTACCTGGGAGGATTTGCATCCATTTCAGCTGAAGGTAAAGCTGAAGGTTTACTTGAGGACAAGGAAAAGCTGAAGGTAAAAGCATTGAGGCGACCCGGAGTGGTCAGGCGAATAAAATGTGGTAATTGAGATGCGTGGGAAAAATTGTTGAGACGGGAATTTGAATGGGAGGGGATTTTAGTCTTTTCTAGTAGCGTGGGGAGCCTATATAAAGGCAGTTGTTGTCTGTTTGTAGTTTTGTTGTTATGTTGAATGTTTTTACTGCTTTTCATTGTAGTGATGGCAAGCTTGAATTGCTCTCCCTCTTGTGAACTGTCAATACAGGTTCTTCCTTGAGACAGTTCCTGATTTAATTCCGATCAATATTTTGTTAATTGCTGATTGTGCTGTTCATTCGAGATTTCCATTCAACTCTTCATTCATCTAAATATCTGAGATCACATCAGACAATTGAAAACAAAATTCAGGATGAAAACTTTGGGCGAACCTTCAAAATGTCGGGAATCATCAGAGCGGCCGAAGGTGGGATGCGATGACATGGGTGATATGCTTAGAGAAATAAATGAATAGAAGCTTGAAATAGTTTGCAGGAAAAAAGAAAATTTGAATATTTTTGTACTAGGTGCAATACAGGTTCTGAAAAGAGGGGCTCACTGTACATGTTGTGATGGAGAGAATTAACAAGAAATATTATAAACATAATAGAATACAACAACAACAATTTCTCAAATGATCCATATTCATAAGGATGACTAAATTTTACGTTGGTCATCTACCTAACACAACCCTCACCATTTTTCATCCGGGCTTGGGACCACCATAGGCTGGTTTATAAACATAATAGAATAGCATGACAAAAAATAAACAGAATAACAAATTGGTCGTGCGCAAATCACCTCAAGGAAAAATGAGAAATAAATGTTAGCAAAAGATAGACATCAATGGTACAACTAATGGAAAAATAAATATAGCTATGCAGAGAACTCTTGACACAATAAGTAAGACGTTTTATCAAAGTTAACTATATGTTAAGCAACTTAACACCTGGAGATGAGAACAACAACATTCTCCAACAACGGTCACCTTCCCAACAACCAGAGGTTGAAAAAAAATGCATCTTCTTTGTTGCATATGATACTTCTTAGAAGCAACGAAACAAACATGGGTCCAGGAAAGAACCCAAACATATTGAAATTAAGTCCATAGCTTTAAAATACATCTTATAACAAAGCTATTTAAACAAATAAAAAAGGCAAAAAAGCTCGGGCTTCAAACAGCTCGTAGAAAGAAGTGAGGAAAGGAAAACTAAAACTTGAAATAAAAACATCTGACATATACAAGAAATGATTTTTTAACACTATATAGATATAGATATAGATATATCTCTATTTATACATATAGTTGTATTTTAGGTTGTATAGATGTTTATATACATGCACTTGGTTAAAGGCGCAAGGCACATCAAGTCGCAAAGAGGTGTCAGAGTCTAGACACAAAGGGGTCTTTGAGCCTAGACGCTGGTGCGCGCATGACGAAGGTAAGGCGCAACCACATCCATTTTAAATAATTAGCATCAAACATCATTTCAACTTCTCGATCAAATTCTTCATCTAGTCTACTAAGTAATCGTTTATTACTATCATTTATATCTTTTAAAAAATAGAATCAATGTGGTCATTTGCATTATATCTAAGTCACAACGCACAATTATCATTCACAAACACTAAATCAATAACAAATTAATGAGTTCTTGCATTTTTTTCTTTATTTTTGAAAGAAAAAAAAAATCTCACTCAAACGCGACTTTTATGTTCCAAAGGCGCAAATAAGGTGCACGAAAGCACAAACCTTTGAGCTTAGTAAGCCTTGAGCCTTAGGCGCGTCTTTAGCAACATAGTACATCTGTACATGCGCACAATATAAGGAGTATTGAGATAAGAATAACATAACAATTCATACTTCATGCAATGCGTTACGGAGCTACACGACGACGAGCCTCCTTGGAAAGTTTACACACACCGGACACATATATCGGGTGGCCCCACAATTACCGCAGAAGATAATTAGTGATTTATTGGTTGCTTCTTTTGCTTGAGACGTTTTATTTGTTGCTTTATTTACTTGTGTCATTTTGAGTATTTTTGTATTTCCTAATTTCTGAATTTTCTTTTTGTATTCGCTCCTCGTCGCTATAAGAAAACGTGTAAGCCCTGTATTTTTTCATCATGGAATGAATGTGTTTTCCCTTTCTTCTCTAAACCCCAAATCCTTCATCTCTTTCTCTCTCTCTCTCTCCCTCTCCTCTCTTCCTCTCTTCCCAGTAGCCGCCTTTTTTCCGACCCCCCAATTGGTCTGAACTATCGCTCCCCCCGTCGCTGGCCGCCGGTTGATTCCGCGATCCAAGCCCGCGCGACCACGACTTGTCGTTCTGTCGTTTCGCACGTCCGCGACTTGTCGTTCGGCACATCCGCGACTTGCCGTTCCGCGACTTGCAGTGCCCGTGTGCGCCATTCCGCGCGTATTCCGCGCCGACTTGTCGTGATCCAGCCTGTGACGGTCTTGTTCCGCCGACTGCGTATCTGTCCAATTTGGTTCGCTGCTCCGCCAACGTGCCGCCTGTTCCGTGCCGCGGCTCTATAGCGCTGTCCAATCCATTGTCGCCCGTCCACGCCCGTCCAACCCGCACCGCGCCACCGCTGTCGCTCGTCCATCCATGGTCATGGATCCGAACACCCGCTCCACCGTCGAGGCCCCATCGGAGAACACCAATGAGGCCCTCCTACGTTGTGTCAATGCTCAGGAGTCCATCGTGGCCTCCTTGCAGGCCTCCTTACTAGCCATCCACGCAAAGCTTGATGCGTTGCAACCTCCGGCGGCCTCCTCCCCAGCGGATCCGTGTGCCCGGCCGCCGGCACATCAATCCATGGGGCGGCACCACTTCAGCACATCAGGGACGCCGCACCTTTTTTTCCCTCGACCACCCGGCCCTTGCATTGGACCTCCCCACCTTCGTCGAGGTAGACCCGATTGGGTGGATCGCCAAGGCAGAATGGTACTTTGATCTCCACCTCACACCCGAGCAGGACAAGGTCTCTACCGCCGTCGTGGGACTCGACGGCTCCGCCCTCCACTGGGCCCGATGGCTCCGCCAAACCAACCCGACCATCTCCTGGTCGGAAATCAAGCGGGAAATGATTCTTCACTACGACAGTCGTTATTCTGCTCCGCCATCGAAAGACTGTGTGGAGTACGGCAATCTGGTGCGCTGGATGACTACATCGATGAGTTTGTGGCCCTCGTCACCCATGTTCTTGACCACCAGATCACTATCGTGGCTTCTTCATGCAGGCCTTCAGCCCAACATCCGGTCCCGGCTCCGCACCCACCACCCCCGGACGGTTTCCTAGGCCCTCAACATGGCCCGCCTTGTGGAAGCGGATTTGTCACCTCGCCCCACGCCAATTCCAGGCGGACCTCCGCCAAGCGGCCGACCATGGAGGACTACTACCCCAAAGCCCCAAACCCTCGGCCCCCTCCGGCCGCAAAGCCAGGTCGTCCTGCCCCGCCTCAGCAGTTCTCCAACCACGAGTTCGACGATCTTCGCCTCAAAGGGTTGTATTTCCGCTGTCGTCAACCCTATTCTCCTACCCACGTTTGCATGGTCAAGGATTTTCATGTCATCATCGGCGACTTCGAGCCCAAGATAACTTTGGCGGACGTTGAACACCTTGAGATGACAACAGAAGACACCACAAAGGACGTCGCTGACACAGGTCTTCACCATTTGGAGCTTCCATGCTTTTCTGTGGGCGGCATTTCAGGCCCCCAAATCATGAAGTTGGCGGGCAAGTTAGGCGACCGCCACATTGTCATCATGATAGACAGCGGGGTGAGTCATAATTTTCTTTCATCTCATCTGGCCCAGCAGCTACGTCTTCCAATGGAACCTTCTCCAGATTTCACTGTCAGTCTAGGCGACGGTCGTCACCGCTCGATCCAGGGTCGTTGTCCGGCCGTCTCGCTTTCAGTGGTCCCTTACTCGGTGACGACGGACTTCTACGTCTTCGACCTTGGCGGAATCGATGCCATTCTGGGATTTGCGTGGCTTTGCACGCTGGGCGACGTATGAGTCAACTGGGGGACTATGATAATGTGTTTCCTCCAGAACGGTCGGGAGTGTGGCCTTGTGGGAGACGTCGCGCTACTTCGCTCCCCGGTCTCCGTCCGCACGATTCAGCGGACTGCGGACGACGATTTTTCGGCTTGGCTCTGGCCCATCTCGGGTGCCACGCCACCAGCCTCGACACCACCTCCGGACCTTCAGGCCCTCCTATCCGAGTTTGCAAATCTCTTTGTTGCACCATCTGGGTTGCCACCAACACAGTCGCACGATCATGTCATACCTCTTCAACCCGTCGTGTCAGCACTCTCAGTCTGACCATACCGCTACGGGCACGTGCAAAAAGACGAGATCGAGAGGCCGGTACGCAATATGTTGATGGGGGGTCTCATCCGCCCCAGTGCCAGCCCCTTTTCCAGCCTGGTCCTACTGGTCAGGAAAAAAACAGCAATTGGCGCTTCTGCGTGAACTATCAGGAACTCAACAAAGTCATTGTCCCGGACAAGTATCTGATTCTGGTGATTCAGGAGCTTTTGGATGAGCTTCACGGCGCGACCGTCTTCACCAAGCTGGACCTCCGTGCCGGCTACAACCAGATTCGCGTACGGTCGGCCGACGTCGCCAAGACGGCTTTCCAGACCCATGACGGCCACTATGAATTCCTGGTTATGCCTTTCGGCCTGACCAACGCATCGGCCACTTTTCAGGCCACGATAAACAACATTTTTTGTCCGGTACTTCGTCAGCACGTACTTGTTTTTTTAAAGACATATTAGTCTACAGTTCTTTTTAGCAGGAGCACCTCCAGCACGTCCGCCAGACATTGATTACTCTACGACGCCACCACCTAAAACTCCACTCAACAAAGTGTTCCTTTGGGGTTCCAGAGGTGTGTTATCTGGGACAAACCATCTCTGTTGCGGGAGTCACCATGGACAGCGACAAGATCGAGGTCGTCCTTCAGTGGTCGACGACATCCTCTCTCCGCGATCTCCGAGGATTCTTGGGATTGACCGGGTACTACCGTCGGTTCATCCAGGGATATGGCACGTTGGCCCGACCCCTCACCCAGCTACTGAAAAAGTCGGCCGAAGGACCTTTCGAGTGGACGGCGGCGGCCTCCGCCTCTTTTACCGCTCTACAACAGGCCTTAGTTCGCGTCCCGGTGTTAGCCATGCCGGATTTCTCCCAGCCCTTCATCGTGGAGTGCGACGCGCCGGGTGTCGGCGTGGGAGTCGTATTGATACAGGTCGGACGCCTTGTGGCATATTTCAGTCGCGCCTTTTCGGACACGATCCGCAGCCGCTCCACGTACGAGAACGAACTCAGGGGCCTCGTCCTCACTGTTTAGCAATGGCGACCTTACCTCCTGGGCCGGCAGTTCGTGGTTTGCCCAACCACCACAGCCTTCGCTACCTCCTACAGCAGAAGATTGCTACGCGCGCTCAACAAATATGGGTGGCCAAGCTACTAGGCTACGACTTCAGCATCGAGTTCCGGTCAGGAAAGTCGAATCGCGCGGCCGACGCCCTCTCGCTCAACCCCATACTTGCAGCCATGGCGACCTTACCTGTTTAGCAATGGCGACCTTACCTCCTGGGCCGGCAGTTCGTGGTTTGCCCAACCACCACAGCCTTCGCTACCTCCTACAGCAGAAGATTGTTACGCGCGCTCAACAAATATGGGTGGCCAAGCTACTAGGCTACGACTTCAGCATCGAGTTCCGGTCAGGAAAGTCGAATCGCGCGGCCGACGCCCTCTCGCTCAACCCCATACTCGCAGCCATCTCCCACCCGGTCTGGGAGGATGCGGATACCCTTCAACGGGAAGTAGAAGATGACTCGGCGCTCAACGGGATACAGATAGCACTCCTCGCAGACGTCACGGCCCACCCACCATACTCCTTGGTTGACGGTCGCCTACTCTTCAAGGGTCGCCTCGTACTCGCCCCCTCCTCCCCGAGCATTCCTCTGTTGTTGGTCGAGTTTCATGCTTCACCCACAGGGGGACATGTCGGGGCTTACCGGACATACCGACGGCTAGCCGCCTCACTTTATTGTTCTCACATGTTCCGCTAGGTCAAGGCCTACGTGGTCGCATGCCTCGCCTGCCAGAAGGCCAAGTACGAGGCCATGTTTTCGGATGGTCTACTTCAGCCCCTCCCGATCCCTGATCGCATTTGGGACGACATCACCATGGATTTCATCACACGACTGCCTCTATAGCAGGGACACGACTGCATTCTGGCCGTGATGGATCGGCTGTCGAAGTATGCTCAGTTCATTCCCCTCCGACACCCATACACGGCTGTCACAGACGTCGAAAGCTTCATCCAGGGGGTCGTGCGCCTCCACGGGTTTCCTCGGTCGATCGTGAGTGACCGCATTCGGCTCTTCCTGAGTACTTTTTGGACATGATGTTCCTCTTATAGGGCACCCATCTCCGCATGAGCACGACATACCATCCGCAGACAGACGGCCAATCGGAGCTCCTCAACCGGTGTCTGGAGACATACCTTCGCTGCTTCGTGGGGGAACAGCCTCGCAGTTAGGCCAAGTGGCTCGGGTGGGCCGAATATTCATATAATACCGCCTACCATCAGGCGGCCGGTACTACACCATTCGAGGCCGTTTACGGCCGCCCTCCTCTGTCTATTGCCCGCCACCTTCCAGGGGAATGCCAAGTGGTGAGCTTGGCCACCGCCCTCCGTGACAGGGACACCATTTTTGATCATTTGAAGCACCACTTACGTCGGGCTCAACAGAAGATGGTTACCTTCGCCAACAGGAAATGTCAGGACCTCTCCTTCGAGGTCGGAGAGAAGGTTTTTGTCAAACTCCACCCCTACTGACAGCTCTCGGTGGCCCGCCGATCTTGTCTGAAACAGGCACCTTGTTTCGGGCCTTTTGAGGTCCTCGCTCGTATAGGAGCAGTCGCCTGCCGCCTTCGCCTTCCAGCCGGGAGCCGCATTCATTTGATTTTCCATGTCGGGTGGCCCCACAATTACCGCAGAATATAATTAGTGATTTATTGGATTCTTCTTTTGCTTGAGACGTTTTATTTGTTGCTTTATTTGCTTGTGTCATTTTAAGTATTTTTTTATTTCCTAATTTCTGAATTTCCTTTTGCATTCGTTCCTCATCGCTATAAGAGGATGCATAAGCCCTGTATTTTTTTCATCCTGGAATGAATGTGTGTTTTCCCTTTCTTCTCTAAACCCTAAATCCTTCCTCTCATTCTCTCTCTCTCTCCCTCTCCTCCTCTCTTCCTCTCTTCCCTGTAGCCGCCTTTTTTTCCGACCCCCCAACACATTGCATGAATATGAAAGGGCAAACAATATGTTTATTTTTAATGATGTAATTTAACAGAGAAGACCATAATATTCATTATGTCATATCATTGGTTGGATAAGTAATAAATTTTACAATAAATAGCAAAGATAGCAAAAAGGTTACCAACCAAATGAGAATGGAAGATTGGTTCCGGTTACTAATGGCACTGTAGGAGTAGGAGTTGGGTTTGATAGTTTAAGGCCAATAACTATTCCAATTAGCAAACATGATGTAACATCACCACCTGCGACCTAATGAAATAGAATAAAATTGACATCTCACAACCCAACTGTAGTGGAACCATTAACTCTAAAGAATTGCATTTAAATCATAATCGTTGGAATAGTTGATACTTACAGTCAGTCCCATTTTACTCTCTATTTTAACTGCAATTAAGCTTTTGAATAATGTATGCTCGAGAGAATATGTTACTTCAATTGTGTGTGCAAAGGTAGAATTTTGAAATTCGGATAATAACGTATTCCTTAATCATTTTCCAAATCTCCAACTCCCTGCAGAGAAATAGTGGTCTCAGATGCAAAAACGCTCAGGCTTCAAACAACTCATAGAAAGAAGTGAGGAAAGGAAAACTAAGAACTTGAAATAAAAACATGGACGAATACCATAAATGAATTTTTTTTAACACGATATAGTCATATAGATATATCTCTATTTATACATATAGATGATATATATAGTCTAACTTAAGGCAAAAACATATTAGTTCATGTGATTTAGGTTGTATAGATGTTTATATTACATGCACACTGTATACGGAGTATTGAGATAACAAAAACATAATAATTCATACTTTACACATTACATGAATATGAAAGGGAAACAATATGTTTAATTTTAATGATGAATTTTAACAGAGAAGACCAAAACAGTCATCATGTCCTATCATTGGCTGGATAAATAAGAATTTCTGCAATAAATAGCAAAGATAGCAGAAAGGTTACCAACCAAATGAGAATGGAAGATTGATTTCAGTTCCTAATGGCACTGTAGCAGTAGCAGTTGAGTTTGATAGTTTAAGATCAGTACCTACTCCAATCCGCAAACCTATTGTACCATCACCACCTGCGACCTGATGAAATAGAATGTTATTGAAGTCTGGCAACCAAAATATAGTGGAACCTCCAACTCTAAAAAATTGCATTCAAGTCATGTTCGTTGGAATAGTTGATACTTGCAATCAATCTCATCTTACTCTATATTTCAACAGCTTTTTATGACAATTAGATTTGAGCATTTCCAAATTGCCATAAAGTCTGTGCAGTACTTTGTCAGGAGCTTCTTCTCCAGTCAACAACCTGAAACTAGAATCTTTGGATGAGATGAAATCTAGTAAAAACTTGAGCAATAGCTCCATAAACAATTAAGCTTCAGAAAATAAAATCACAATGAAACGTTAGATAAAAGCACAGATATATGATGGGGTTGGTCAAAGCAAGATACAATAACAAATTGAAGAAAACCAAAGAACGAATAATTGACAAACACAAAATAATTCAGACAGTTGAATAGAAAACATAATGAAGTGAAACTATGAGCTTACTTTCATCTTTTGTGCGGCAGAAATCCGATTTTGCATGGGCAGTCAAATCGGCGCCAATGAAGTGTGAAGGAAGAGAGTGGTGGATCGTGAGGGGAATGGAATCAGAGTAGGGAAAAATGGAATAAAAAATTGCCGTTCAATCTAAACTGGAATAAGAGTAGCGAAACACGTGGAATTAAATAATATGTCGTGACCTTTATGGCTTGACTGATGCTCCCAGCAGCAAGGAGGAAGAGGAAGCAAGTTCAATCTGAACGGGAATCAGAGGAGTAGGGGGAAATGGAATAAAAAATGTCGATCGATCCGAAAAATTCTCAAGAGATGATTATGTCGGTTATCTTTACGGTCCGTTCGGCCCCCTGGAATTGCAGAATTGGAATTCATCCAATTCCAATTCCTGTGAGAATGGGAATTGGCCTGAATTCCAATACAGTTGTTCAGTTGCAGGATGGATTTCTAGAATTGAAATTGGAATTGGTTTAGAATTTCTTTTTTTCGCATTCCTGCAGGATCGGGCGACGACGAGATCGGGGGCGTGATCAGGTGGTGGCAACGACGAGATCGGGCAGTGGCAGCGGCGAGATCGGGCGGCTGCAGCGAGATCGGGCGGTGGCGGCGAGATCGGGCGGTGGCGGCGAGATCGGGCGGTGGCGGCGAGATCGGGCGGTGGCGGCGGCGAGATCCGGCGGCGGCGAGATCCGGTGGCGGCGGCGAGATCCGGCGGCGGCGGCGGCGAGATCCGGCAGCGGCGGCAGCGAGATCCGGCGGCGCTGGCGGGGGAGATCGGGCGGCGGCGAGATCGGGCGGCGGCGGCGGCGGCGGCGCGATCGGGCGGCGGCGGCGGCGAGATCGGACGGCGTCGGCGGCGAGATCGGGCGGCGGCGGTGAGATCGGTCGTCGGCGGAGAGATCAGGGCGAGATCGGGCGGTGGCGGCGGTATCGGGCGGCAGCAGTGAGCGGTGGCGAGATAGGGAGGCGACGGCGAGATCGGGCGGCGGCGGCGAGATCGGGCGGCGGCGGCGAGATCGGGCGGCGGCGGCGAGATTGGGCAACGACGGCGATAGTAAAAAACTGAATTGCATGAAATATCTGTCTTTACCCCTAAGAATTGGTCATAGTACAAAATTGAATTCCATAGAATTGGACCAATTCCAATTCCGAGGGAATTCCTAACATCAAAACACTGGAATTGGAATTTTGTTGCCCCAATTCCAATTCTCAATTCCAATTCCTGGGGGCCGAACTTCCCCTTATGGATTTAGTGATGCTCCCCACAGGGAGGAGGAAGAGGAAAAGATGTGTAGATGCCCTAGATTCCGCGCAACCGTGAGAATGGATCTCCTACGGTCGGAAGAAGAAGCAAGCTGACGGAGAGAATGGATTTGCCTACGCGGCTTCTGTGAAGAGAGTAGAGGTACATGATGCCCTAGGTTCTTGTTATGATCCCCCGATCTAGACCTGGTGATGGGACCAGAAGAGGAAGAAGATTTTCAAGACTCGGAGGAACCCGTCTTGGATCCGGTCTGTGAAGATGATTGAGAATGGAAAAAAGAGAGGAAGAAGGAGAGGAGAAGAGGGAAGGAGAAGTGGAGAAGAAGACGGGAGAGAGGAAGCGGAACCCGATCGGCAGCTCTTTGCGGAAACGACGGAAACCGCGACCCGGTTAGGGTTTTCCTGCGGGAAAAAATGGAAGGGGTAGAGAGAGAGGAAAAGAGGAGATAATTCTTGTTTGCATTCCCACACAACCAAACCGAACCATATAGGTCCCAAACATCAAACCAAATTTTAAATATTTGCGCCCCTCACTTGGATTTACCACAAGTGAGATAAAGAGCTAAATAAAAATACGAAATGCGATACAAAACATAGGATAAAAATCATGCGCTCTCAGCCGGTCGACGACGCTGATAAGTGCAACCCCAATATAAATCTGGTGCATCGAGTGTCGTAACATCACTTCCCTCGTCAGAAGACAGCTTGTCCTCAAGTTGCGGTGGGATGCTAACCAAGGGAGCTGGCGGTGGAGGTCCAACAAACAACTTCAGCTGGGAAATGTGGAAGACATCATGAATCCGAACCTCCGGAGGAAAACCGAGGCGGCAGGCCACGTCGTCAATGCGCTCGATGAAGGGAAAAGGCCCAAAGAACTTGGGACTCAACTTGTTGGAGGGAGGTCGAACCACGGTGACTTGATGAAAGGGGCGGCGCAGCACCCACACCCAATCGCCTGCAGCGAAGGTGAGATATTTATGCCCCTGGTTGTATGCAATCTCCATCCGTTGTTGGTCCTGTAGAAGGCGAGCCCGAGCGGTCCATAAAAAAGTGTCACGATCCTCCAGCTCCCGATCGATGGCCGTCAGGCAAGCCGAGCCACCCGTGTAGGATAAAAGGCGGGGGGGTCGCAGCCGTAGATGAGGCGAAACTGTGTGGTCTGCAGTGTCGTGTGGTACGTCGTGTTGTAACAATATTCAACCCAAGGTAACCACCGCGACCAATCCCGCGGACGGTCCCCGATCACACACCGCAAATAAATCTTGAGGGCCGCTAAGTGAGAAAAGTTGATGCGGAACAGAGACGGGCACGAGCTTTGGGCTCGTTCAAGGCTGATTTGGCGACTTACCATATATGGCGTGCCCGGATCGAGGATCGGTCTCTGCAGATGTGCCCGGATTCGCGTCGCGATTCACAAACATATATTAGTTTATTATTTTGGGTTCATTAATCATGTATTTTAGTGGTCTCTCCCACCGGTCAATCATAGTCGTTGATTGGGATGCCCTAGTGCTTCTTTTTATTATAAATATTAGTCTAAGAGGCTGAACCAAGTCATTGCAGAGGGTTACTTGCATCAGGATGAGACTTTCCTCCGATGAATTCATCAATATTTGCTGCTGATCGAGATACCATTCATGAGCATCATCATAAGAAATGAACTTTTTCTAATGAAAAGCTGCTGCTGAGGTTTGGAGACTTCTATTCCCGAATTCCAGCGATCACTCTCCAGTGTCGACGTCATGGAACCCTAGGTGATGACTCCTACGCGCTCAAACTCCCCCCCCCCCAAGGTACTACCCATTCATAGCCTTCTTCTTCCCCCTCTGAAACCCTCAGGTGCGCCCCTACAGCCCCCAAATCCCAACCCCCTACAGCCGAACATTGTTCACGAGTATTGTTCACCGAAACCACTATTCACTGAAACACTGTTCACCGAAACACTATTCACCGAACCACTGTTCACTGATGCACTATTCACACCGCCCTTCCACTTCTTCCCTCCCGTGGATCCACCCTCTCTTAGCCCTAATTTCTTGGATCAATTCAAATCTAGGAATTTCAGCCCCGATCTGTTATTTTCACCTTTCATTCTTCACCCCTCCACCCGGATCCGACCCTAAATAACGGATCCACCCTTCTCAGGCCCAGATCTACTTGTACGTGACCGGATCTACCTATTTCACGTCTGATCTCACCATTTACTAGGGGTGAGGAGTGAAAACCGAAAACCGACTAAACCGATCAAACCGACCAAACCGCACCGATTTTGAAACCGAATCGCCCAGTCCGGTGTCGGTTCGGTCTGGAGCTTTTGAAAACCGAAGGATTATCGGGTCGGGTCGGTTTTCAGGTTGTGAAAACCGATCAAACCGAACCGAACCGAGTTTTTTGTTTAACATAATTTAAATTTTAAGTGTTTAAATTTGGGCTCAGATACCAATTGATATAGAGTAGGCTAAGTGGATCTTCAGAAAAGCATGAAAAAAGGCTCGAATGCTACGATCCCTCTGTCACCTCAGAATGAAAGGGGCGATCTCGTAGTTCTTGGTCTGTGAAGATACGTTTTTAGGTGCTATATTTCGAGATAGCAGCTGATAGGGTTTCGTCAGGTTCCACTCTCCGCAGTCAAGTTTCCTACTTTCCAGTTTTCTCACATTTTCCGGCGGCGACGGTTCGCAAATCGCAAATCGCAATCGCAGACTCGCGGTGTCACAATAAATTGGGTTTTAAAAAAACAGACACACATATCAAGTAGGTGATTACTAAGCCATTTAAATTCATTAAATCAATATATCATTGACTTATACATTAAATCAATCTATCATTGTCTTATACTTTATCTTAATTCTTACATGGGCAAAAAAAATTAAAACAAATAAAAAAGATGGTTTTAATATTAACTATTATATATTTGTTCACAAAAAACCGACACCGAACCGAAAAAAACCGATTGAAAACCGAACCGGCTTTGAACCGAACCGACCGGATTCGGTTCGGGTCGGTTTGGGCAAGCCAAAAACCGAGGCATGTCGGTTCGGTTTCGGTTTGGGTCCAAACCGACCCAAACCGAACCGCTTGCAGGCCTACCATTTACCACTGAGGACAGCCACCGCCATCATTTTCACGCCGCCGGTTCCACCTCTGATCGCGGATCTACACATCCGGACCCTAATTCTTCAGTGTCTCGATTCAGCCCTCTACTTTGTGAGCTTTTGCAGTATTGTACTATTTGATTCAGCATTTTCATTTGGTGATTTATCATATTTTGCTGGGATTCCTGTTTGTGGAACTTTGTTTTGGTGCCCTAATAACTTGCAGGAGGAGACATTCGCGCGCGCTTCGCTTTGGCCCTCTGAGCAGAGGAAAGCCAATATAATATTGTCAAAATAAATATTTGTTTTTCTATTTTAATATCTGTGTGGTGCTGAATTTTTCATCGCTTACATTTATTTGTCGAAACATCGAACATTGCATTGCATGTAGGTTTGGATTAGTGTGTCACCCTTGCACTCACACCTAGCGTTATAGGTTTTGTGCACTTGTAGCCTACCCCTACATCATTTTGTTATCAAAGCCAGGTTAGGTCATTTGCATGCTTCGTAGTGGTAGGTTTTAAATAGTCTTTGGTTCCATTTATATCTAGTTTTCACCGACGACAGTCTCCTTTATATTGGTATCCTGAGTCTACCTATATCCGACCTCATAGAGCCCCTTTAGAGAAACCATCGTGTTATCATTATGATTATCAACGTTCCCCGCACACCACTCCTACATATTGTGTCGACCCCTCGACACAATCCCATTATGCTAGAGGCGATCACCACGACGAGAGGTCTTCACGTCTTCATCATTACACCTCTTTGCGACTTCACGATAATAGAATTGAATATCGTTCAGGTCATCGCCGCTACACATCTCCTCTAGGAGAGGAACCTGAGTTTGGATATGTGCGACCTCCACTACACGTTCACAAAGCTCATACGCACCCACAAGCACAATCTGATTATATTAGAAACTACCGTAGACGGCCCTCAGGAACTCTATAGAGGTCACCATCAGCAGGAACACAATACATGTCAAGGCTCTCCTAGTGTTCCACCAATAGAGTTGCCTGAGGATGAATTTATGCGATTAGTTCTTGGCCGCTTTGATCTCTTAGAAGCCCAATTTGATCACCTAAGATCTACATTACGAAGAAAGCCTAGGGATTTAGGTCAAGTCACCGATGCGGCGAGTAGTGTTCCCACCGAGATAAGAGATCTGATACTTGGTTTTGATCCTTCTCAGCTTGACGAGATTCAGTGCTCATGTAATCTTGAGGTTGAATCTGATCATGACCTTTTGATACAGGTGGAGAGTGATGTTAGCATAACTAGTGAGCATGGTCACGTGGGTGAAAACGAGCGACCTAGTGACGTTGTGATGGTATACCCATCTTTTTCACCTCACCTAAATTTATACCTAGACCTAGTGTCCCCTTTGAACAGAGACACAGTTCTCGACACTATATCGATTGACCCACACTTGAGTCTGGGCACCCCCTACTCTTCCCGTAGTACCATCTCGAGCCACTTCACTACTGGGAGTCGAGAGCATAGTGTTGACCTCCCAGTGACTGCCTCATTCGCTTATGAGGACACAACCTCTATCATCGACATTCATCCGGAGGATCATCCCACAATTATTGACTTCGTCATTGAACCACCTGATGAGCCTCCTGAAAAGCCACTACTCCCTTGGAAGGGTCATAGGTCTAGCATTCACTTTGTTGTGGATGTCACTTAAATTTTTGTAGACACTATTGTTGGTGGCAGCTTTCTTTTAGCAGATCATCTTGTCATTATTGACCCCCTTGGAAAACCATTTGTTGAGCCCCCGAGAGACCCATTTGACGAGCTTTCCTTCCCAAGGAGCACTCCACTTCGCATGCTTGACTTGTACCTTCGCACTAGCGTGCTGAATACTCGAGAGGACTTCTATATACCTCCAGGAGAGCCGCTTGACGGGCCTTATCATTTGAGTAATACTCGACACACCGCTACATTATGTTCTTTTCTCCCCACCTGCGTCAGTACTCTCAGTGATGACATTATTCACGATAAATTTTTCTACCTACCACCAGGTAAGCCGCCCGATGCCTCACAGCCCTTTGAATGTATTTGGCATCTCATAGTTCTGCAACTCAGTATTACTGTCCCAAGAAGACTTTTTGGTATTCGTCGCCCACTAGACGAATATTTTTATATTCCACCGAGAGAACCTCTTGATAGGCCACCACATTTTAGAGACATCCCGGTCATTATTAGACTTTGCCACAGCGAGCGTACCGTGTTTGTTATGTTCTATTTACATCATTCGCATGAGTCAGTTGGGTCACTCGTTCATCATTTGCATGCATTACATGGGTCGGTTCGCAGACAAATAATAACAAGCAATGACAATTATAAAGCTCATGCAGATAAGCGAAGACGAGAACAAGTATTTAATGAAGGCGAGAAAGTAATGGTGCGAGTCCACCCAGAGAGGCTCCCCTCGGGGCCTGCCAAAAAGTTAAGCGTCAGGCGAATGGGTCTGTACTTTATTATTAGACGTATTGGGACAAATGTCTACCAGCTCGATATCCCGGCTAGTATGGGAATTCATCTGGTGTTTAATGTCGATGATCTGACGTCGTACTATGAGCCTCACGAGTATGTAGACCCGAGCAGTGGAGATGCCCAGCCGCCCCCGCCCCCACTTTCGTTGTCTTACCACTCTCTTACCTCATCTACGTCTGATGGCCACCACAGTCTGCCTCACGCTACCACTCACCCACCCGGGGACTCGTCTTCTCTGGTTTCACCACCGGCACCACCGATCGCACCGGGTTCCACCCTTCGAGAGATGAGCGATGAGATCATCACAGAGTTCAGATTCCACCAGTTTGTTACTACTTCAGATGGGTCGCGCTGTCGCTACTTGGTACATTGGCGAGACCGCCCCGATGCAGTTTACATTTGAATACTTGCAGCAGAGCTTGATTGATTCGCCCCTGAACTTTGACTTCAGCACGACCGTCTCCATTCACCGGAGATGACAGCTTTTCAGTCAGGGGAAGTTGATGAGCGAGAATACTCTTCCGTCGACGACACTTGGACGACTCCCGGCAGACCTCTTCGAGTTGTACCTGGCATTCCTCGAGAGAATTCCGATCCCAATTAATCGGGAGATGAATTCTTTCAAGCCGGGGAGATTGATGCGGAGCAGAAACGAGCACGAGCTTTGGGCCCATTCGGGACTGATTTGGAGACTTACCATATATGGCGTGCCCGAATCGACGATCGGACTCCGCAAACGTGTCCGGATCCGCGTCGCAAGTCAAAAACATATATTAGTTTATTATTTTTTGGTTCATTAATCATGTGTTTTAGTTGCCTCTCCCACCGGTAAATCATAGTCGTTGATTGGGAAGCCATAGTGCTTCTTTTTATTATAAATATTGGTCTAAGAGGCTAAACCAAGTCATTGCAGAATTTAGAGACTTCTATTCCCGAATTCCAACGATCACTCCCCGGTGCTGACGTCGTGGAATCCAAGGTAAAGACTCCTAGGTGCTCAAACTCCCCCCCCCCAAAGTACTACCCATTCATAGACTTCTTCTTCCCCTCCAAAACCCTCATCTGCAGCCCCTACAGCCCTCAAAGACCAACCCCCTACTGCCGAACACTGTTCACAAGTACTGTTCACTGAAACCAATGTTCACCAGAACACTGTTCATCAAAACAGTGTTCACTGAAACACTATTCACAAAAACCACTGTTCACCGAAACACTATTCACTCCGCCCTTCCACTTCTTCCCTCTCGTGGATCCACCCTCTGTTAGCCCTAATTTCTTGAATCAATTCAAATCTAGGAATTTCAGCGCTGATCCGTTATTTCCACCTTTCGTTCTTCACCCCTCCACCCAGATCCGACCTTAAATAGTGGATCTACCCTTCCCCGGCCTGGATCTACTTGTACGTGGTCGGATCTACCCATTTCACGTTCGATCTCACCATTTACCGCCGAAGACAGCCACCGCCATCATTTTCACGCCGCTGGTTCCACCTCCGATCGCCGATCTACACATCCGGACCCTAATTCTTCAGTGTCTCGGTTCAACCCTCTACTTTGTGAGCTTTTGCAGTATTGTACTATTTGATTCAGCATTTTCCTTTGGTTATTTATCATATTTTGCTATGATTCCTTTTTGTAGAACTTTGCTTTTGTGCCCTAATAACTTGCAAGAGGAGACATTCGTCACGTGCCTCGCTTTGGCCCTCCGAGCGGAGGAAAACCATTATAATATTGCCAAAATAAATATTTGTTTTCTATTTTAAAATCTGTGTGTGCTGAATTTTTCATTGCTTACATTTAGTTGTCGAAACATCGAACATTGCATCACATGTAGGTTTGGATTAGTGTGTCACCCTTGCACTCACACCTAGTCATGGGTGAAAAGCCCGGGCCCGGAAGCCCGCCTGGGCCCTGCCCGGTAAAAGCCCGGTCGGGCCCGGCCCGGGCCAGGGCCAGGCTTGGGGCCCTTACCGGGCCCCCATTTTTGTCGGTTGCCCAGCCCGGTGCCCGGCCCGGGCGCCAGGCTAGCCTGAGCCCGGCACCCTGGCTGGCAGAAGCCCGGTACGGGATTTTAATCCCGCCTATTTAGGATAGGCGGGATTAATCCCGCCTAGTTATTCAGGCCGGCCTGGCAAAAGCCCGGCCCGGCCCAGGCCGGCCTGAAGAACCTTACCAGGCCCCCTCTTTGAGAGGGAGCCCAAGCCCGACCCGACCCAATTCACATTGAGCCCGGGCCGAGCCCGGTTGGCAAAAAGCCCTGGCCCAATCGGGCCGGCCCAAGACCGGCCCGATCGGGCTTTTTGCCCATGACATGACTACTCACACCTAGCGTTGCAGGTTTTGTGCACATATAGCCTACCCCTACATCAAAAGCTCTCTCCAAAAGTTACTTGTGAAGACTTTATCCCGGTCCGAGACAAGCGTCTTCGACATGTCATGCAGTCGAAATATCTCCTGAAAGAACACCCGTGTCAGTTGCTCGGTGATAAACGGCTACGCCAAAGGAATGAAATGGGCCCCCTTTGAGAACCGATCCACCACCACCATCAAAATGCATTTGTCGCGAACTGAAGGCAACCCTTCAACAAAATCCATAGAAAGATCCGCCCAAATTTGTGTCGCGGCCGATAGGGGCTGAAGTAAGCCGGTCGGAAGGAGGTGATCCGCCTTGTTTTGCTGGCATACGGCACATGCGAAGATGAACTCGTGGACGTGTCGACGCATGCCCTTCCAATAGAATTTTGTGCGAAGGCGCTGGAGAGTACAGTGAACACCCTCGTGGCTGCGGGAGTGGACATCGTCCAAAATGGATAGGATGAGGGGCGAGGCTGGATCCACGTACAACCGCTCACGATAATAGATCAGCCTGTGACGTGTTGTCCACTGCGTATCAGTGAGGTCTTGCTACGCCCGGTGTAGCAGCTCAGACAGACTGGGGGAAGCATGGATCTCCTGACGAAGCAAGGAGAGGTCAGCCATAGGAAAGGAGATGGCACAAATGGCGGCTTCCGTAGGAGTATCACGGCAGGATAGCGCGTCGGCGGCACGTTTGAGTGACCCGGCCTTATGCTCCATCCGAAAATCGAAGCTGAGTAACTTGCTGACCCACCGCTGATGTGGCACGGTAGTGAGATGCTGCTCTAGGAGGTATTTGAGGTTGTAGTGATCTGTCCGAATGATGAAGGAATGGCCTCAAAAGTAAGGCCGCCAATGCGGGATCGCCTTGGCAAGCCCGATGAGTTCTTGCTCATATGTCGGAAGCTTCCGGTGGTGGATGGCCGTTTGACGGCTGAAATAGACGATGGAGTGGCCCTCCTGCTGCAGCACCGCTCCATAGCCTAAACCGAACGCGTCACACTCGACGAGGAATGACACAGTGAAGTCCAAGAAGCAGAGAACCAGAGCGGACAGCAAAGCCGCTTGAAGAGAATGGAACGTCTGTGTCGTTGTGTCAGTCCATACAAAAGCATTCTTCTGAAACAAGCTGATCAGGGGGGCAGCGATGATGTTGTAGTCGCGGATGAAGCGGCGGTAATAGCCCGTGAGGCCGAGAAAGCCCCGGAGGTCGGTGATGTTTGCGACAGTGGCCACGACGCCACATCCTCGAGCTTTGCCAGATCGGCCGAGACCCCCCGAGTGATCCACCACATGGCCCAAATAAGTGATCAGACGCTGCCCAAATGAGCACATTGAAGGCTTGAGAACCAACTGTTGTGCGCTCGCCAAACTGAGGACGGCCCGAAGATGACGTAGGTGCTCCTCCCAAGATTTGTTATACAGCAAAATATCATCAAAAAAAACAAGAACGGACTTGTGGAGGAAGGGTTGGAATACCTCATTCATCAAAACTTGAAAAGTAGAGGGCGCGTTCGTTAGGCCGAACGGTATAACCAGAAACTCAAAGTGGCTGTGATGCGTCCGAAAAGCCGTCTTCTCCATGCCCATATCCACCATGCGGACTTGGTGGTACCCGGAAAACAAGTCGAGCTTGGAAAAGAAACATGCTCCATGTAGCTCGCCCAGAAGCTCCTCGACTACCGAAATAGGGAATTTGTCATTGTCGGTAATTGCGTTGAGGGCGCGATAGTCAGCACACATGCGTCGCGTATTGTTCTTCTTGTGCACCAACAGTACCGGAGAAGAGAAGGGTGACGAATGAGATCTTGCTGAAGGAGGAGATCGCATTGTCGTTGATCTCATCCTTCTGGAGAAAGGGGTAGTGGTATGGCTGCACCACCACCAAAGCCGCCCTTGGAAGGAGGCAAATGCCATGGTCCTACAGCCGCCTCGGTGGAAGTCCTAAGCGCGGGCTGAAAAGCTCGGAAAATGACTGAAGAAGGGCAGCAAGATCCGCCGGTTTGTCCCCCGACTGATGTGTGGGGGAGGCCAACAACTCTGTATGGACTAAAAAAGAGGACAGCGACTATTGTGGAACATGCCCTTGCCACTATACCAAACGAGAGCCGGCTCGCCATGAGATGGTCATACAATCAAAATCTCACGTGAGGGGCCCCAACGTGCGCAGCCAACGAACGCCCAGCACGATGTCAAAGCCCCGAAGGTCGACAAGAAAGACGTCAGTCTGGAAAGAAGAGCCGTCCACCTCAAAAGTCATGTGTCGACATACCCTCGGACACGGCATCTGTTGGTCGTTTGCCACTGCCAGTGCCACCTTGACATGGTTGTGTGTCACATAAGGAAGATGAAGCTGAAGGGCCCTGTCCTTGCGGATGAAATTGTGGGTACTACCCGTGTCCAAAAGAGCGAGGAGTTATGTACCCATGATCATCACAAAAAGTTGAATGGTGCAGCCCTCCTACGGTCCGACTAAGGCATGGAGAAACAGTTGTGATGTGCTCGAATCGCCGAACCCATCGTCGTCATCCTCCAATGGATCGTCCACTTCCACCAAAAAAAGGCGCTTGCAACGATGAGTGGGTGTGTATAACTCGTCACAATTGAAGCATAAGCTCTTTTCACGGCGGGCCGGCATCTCCGGACGGGACAAATGGCGGTGAAAAGTAGGCCGCGAGGTTGGTCCCCCTCCGGCGGCTGAGAGGTGGCGAACAGTGAAGGTGGTGGTCGAGGGCGGCCGATCCAAAGTGAGGCGCCAGTCGAACACGCGAGCGAGGCTCATAGCCGTCAAGAGATCCGGTGGCTTCTGAAATTCCACATCCCAACGGAACAAGTCGGGCAATCTGGCAGTGAAGAGTGGGACTTGTTGAGACGGTAACACGGTCATGGCGCGTGAGAGTAACAGCTGAAATTGCTCTAGATATGAGTTGATGTAGCCGGTGTACTTGAGAGCAATAAGGTCGCCGAGAGGGTTGCCCGGCATGGCCGGCCCAAAGCGGAGGGGGCAGGTTGCCCGGCATGGCCGGCCAAAGCGGTGGGGGCAAACTGCCCGGAATTCGTCCCACGAGGTGGTAGGGTGCTCCCGGAGGAGTTGTGTGACCCACAGTTGCGCCGGACCTAGAAGATGGAACGAGGCGATGCTGACACGCTCCTCGTCCGGAGTGTGATGGTTAGCGAAGAAGAAATCGCAACGCGTTAGCCGTGATAAGGGTCTTCACGGCCCTCATATAGGGAAAAATCAATACGGACGAAACGGTTGTCGGAGTAGGTGTCGCCACAAGGAGGAGGAGCCGAGGCCACCCAACTCTCGGACAGAGATGCGGTTGGGTGCAGTAGTGGCGGAGAAACGACGTGGAGGGAGTCTAAGCGCGCATTTAGGGCGTCCATCTTGTCATTTTGAGTCCATGAGTTGGCCGATAAAAGGACCACCGTCGGCCATGGGAAGAGGAGGAAGTGTCGAAAACGGCAGCAGTCCGGCGGGCTCCCTGGCGGGCGGAATAGGTGCAGTCGGTCGGCGAAACCCGGTGAGGGTGGCGCGGTAGGTGTCGGGTAGGGAGATCCCAACGTCGGGCTCTGATACCTGGTGATGGGACCAGAAGAGGAAGAAGATTTCCAAGGCTCGGAGGAACCCGTCTTGGATCCAATCTGTGAAGATGATTGAGAATGGAAAAAAGAGAGGAAGGAGGAGAGGAGAAGAGGGAAGAAGAAGGAGAAGTAGAGAAGTAGATGGGAGAGAGGAAGCAAAACCCGATCGGCAGCTCTGTCGTGGAAACGGCGGAAACCGCGAGCCGATTAGGGTTTTCCTGCGGGAAAAACGAAAGAGGTAGAGAGAGAGGATTAGAGAGAAAAAAAGGAAATAATTCTTGTTTGCATTCCCACACAACCAAACCGGACCAAATAGATCTCAAACATCAAACCAAAGTTTAAATGTTTGCGCCCCTCACTTGGGCTTACTACAAGTGAGATAAAGAGCTAAATAAAAATACGAAATGCGATACAAAACATAGGATAAAAATCATGCGGTCTCGGCCGGTCAACGACGCTGATAAGTACGGCCACAATATGGATTTGATGCGTCGAGTGTCGTAACAGTTCTCAGGGGCATGTGCGATGTCGCCTAGGAGATGGAATCTAGAGGAACTCCATAGCGTAGGAAATGGAGAGAAAGAAACCAATTAGAGGCCCCAAGCTTGGCATGCTAGAACCTGACTGTAAGAGGGACTCCTAGCAACTCGGCAATCCTAGCTTGCCCTAGAATGAAATCGTCATGGAAGATAGCAGGTATCCCTGAAAAATTAAATTGGCAATCCAAATAGATCAGAAACGCGATGGACAGGGGCAATATCGGGAGAACTAAATTTTGTGTGACGGGGCTACAGAAGGCACTGTTTGTAACACCCTCATTCCGTCATGAATAATATAACAGAAGGTCCAGCCGGGACCCCTCGCCATATTGCACGAACAGACAAAGGGTTACGAGATGAAACTATAACCTTTACAAATCTAAACGCACTCTAACACAGTTGCAAACTAGCGGAAACAAAAACGAGTAAAAATCAACCACCCAAGAGGGAATGTCCACTAACGGTTATACACCGGGAATGAAAAGATCATACACCACAAAGTCCTGGCCTTAAGTCCTTACAATAAAAATGTTTTACCACAACAACAGTGGATTACAAACATCAGCACGCAGGCTGACAAAAGAAAGAGAAACAAAAGCAAAAACATTGGGTCTTCGAGGGCCGGCACAACTTTGGGCTCCAGCCCGTTATTTCTCGCTTGTCTCCGCAGCACCTGCACGCAAAACATTCCACCAAGCGGTGGCAAACAAAACAACGGTCAGCTGGAGCTGACCAAAATATAAGAACCTCACCCCTTTCTCGAGATGGTGGCACTTAATCCCAGCAAACAATTAGCATGTTTGCATATTTAATATAAATGTGCAATTTAAGCACCAAACACCACAGACGTTGGCGCAACCGGTCAAACGTCTTGTGCACTCAGGGCACCTTAAGGGTGTACCGGGTTACCCCGAGTCCCACCTTTTTGCCATCACAGGCATATGATAGTGCATAAAGCACCTCAACGGTGACCTCCACTAGTCCACCACCATTCTCAGTTCCGGACTGTATGGTTCCGTTTGAGCATTACTAGTCATGCCTATAGCCTCAACTCACCCTTATGCCAACGACAATTGTCACGTACTTTAGGTCTATTTAGCCGAACGACATAGAGCGGGTACAGTTCAGCTCTTTCTCGTTGCTCAAAATCGCCGTGCCAATTAACGACAGCGACGCGGGTCAGCATCCCTTTTCCCGTACACGACATAACACACGTTATGTTTCAAGGTTGACACTCGTGGCCACCAAAGTTGGGCACCCAAGGCACACAACTCAACACGCTAGCACACGGTCTCCGAGAGATCGGTTGGGCACACATCACCACATAAGCTCCCCGGGAGCTAATGTTATCGATACAACGATCCTATGAAAACATTAGGGTGTTTCCTGGAGCACACCTCCAGTACTAACTGCCGCACAGGGCAGACACCCATTCCGAAATATTCAACTTCCACGGAGTCTTCTCCGGGAACCCACAGAACATCACCAATCCAGACCACACGTCCGGATGGGCTTCACACAGCATGCCCAAAACCGTACTCGCGCTTCTGGATACTAAATGCAATTAAAATAACGGGGATGTACACATCGACCCGTCGGAGAGCACCTTTCCCCCACCCGTCGCTGGGGAGGGGCTTCCATGCAAACATGCTAAAATTAAGGGCTTCACCTGCCCAAGAAGAAAAGTCGTTACCCTTGATGCGCGTTTCGGAGTCATAGCTTGGTCGTCACGGACTTGGTTTCCGCGCACCGGTCCGAGCTCCAAATTGAACGTTTCGCCGCGATCCCTAGCCAAACTTGAGTTGCTCACCACCAACATCTCCGGACGGCTTCCTCCCGCAAAAGCAAACCTAACCCTAAACCCACTTGGTCGGCCAAGAGGAGAGGGAGGTCGACAAGAGGGTCGTTCTTCCGGCTGCGCTCACGACCTCAACCCTAGCCGGCGGCAGTCAAGACAAAGAGAGGAGGGAAGATCGGGTTTCCCTTTACAGGCGGCGGCCGGGAGAGGCGGGCTCAGCCCTTCCAGCGGCGACGGAAGAGAAGTGGGAGGCCGGGCTCGGCTCCTTCCAACGGCGACGGGAGAGAAAGAGGAAGAGGCGGGCTCTGCACCTCCTATCGATGGCGACGGGAGAGAGGGAGGCAGGTTTCGACAGAGACGACGGGATGGGAGATCGGGCTCTGCTCCTTCCAGTCGGCAGTCGATCTAGAGAGAAAAATCGGGAGGGAGAGGGAAAACGGGACAGGCTGCGGCTGGGGAGAAAGAATGAGATGGGAGGGGGGGAATTAGGTTTTAAATAAAACCCTAGCCCTAAATGCTTTTCGCAGACCACACCCCCTAACCGCACCCCAAATTTAATATGATTAAATTTGGGGCGTTATAATTCTCTCCTCCTTAAAGAAATTTTGTCCCAAAATTTAAAATATAAATAACGAAATGAAATCTGTCATACCTGAGTAAAACAGATCGGGGTGCTCCTCGCGCATGACCTCTTCTGGGTCCCAAGAGAGCTCATCGCGGCCACAATTGTCCCAACGGACTCTCACCATATTGATGGCCTTTCTCCGCAACTGTCGTATGTCGCTATCGACAATGCAAATCGGCGTCACTTTGGTACATAGGCCACTATCCACCGGCACACTATCGGTCTCCAACACAAAATTGGGTTCCTGCACCGCCATTCTCAACACTGAAATATGGAAGACGTCGTGCAACCCACTCAGCTCCGTCGACAAAGCAAGTCAGTAAGCTGCCTCGCCGATGCGCTCGGTGATCTCGAATAGCCCTAAATACCTGGGACTCAGCTTCTTCAAGCGTCGAACTCTCGACACTCCCTTGAAAGGCTTTATCTTCAAGTACACCGAATCTCCAACTGTGAACTCCACGTTCCGGTGTTTGGCGTTGTAATACTTCGCCTGACGATCCTGGGCAGTCAACAACCGCTCTCGAATTATCTGTATAGACTCATTCGCCTCCAAAACATCTTTGTGTTTCAACAGCTTGGTGTCACCGGTCTCTGCCCATGCTAAAGGAGTACGACACCTCCTACCATATAGCGCTTCGAACGGAACCATCTTGATACTTGTCTGATAACTATTGTTATAGGTGAAATCTACCATGAAAAAGTGATCCTCTCAACGTTGTCTGAAATCCAAAACGCACATACGCAACATATCTTCCATCGTCCGATTTGTTCTCTCGGTCTGCTCGTCCGTCTGCGGATGGAAGGCGGTGTTAAACTTGAGCTTCGTGCCCAGTAAACGGTGAACATGTCTCTAATCGCTTGACGTAAACCGTCCATCACGGTCACTAACAATACTGCGATGGACGCCATGTAATCGAACGATGTTCTCCACATACAGCTTTGCCAATTTTCCACTGAATCACTTTTCCGATTTGGAATAAAATGCACAACTTTAGTCAGCCGATCAACAATCACCCAAATCGAGTCATTTTTCTGCAGCGACTTTGGCAATCCGTGCACAAAGTCCATGGAAATATCATTGAATTCCATTCCGGGATTGGCAATGACTTCAAGAATTTTCCTGGCCGTTGGCACTCAGCCTACACCAATGCACACGTTTGATACTTTCGCCACGAAAAGGGCTATGTTTTTCTTCATTCCTGGCTACCAGAACAACGCTTTCATGTCTTGATACATTTTTGTACTCCCGGGATGAATCGCGTACTTGGTGAAATGAGCTTCGTACATCAATTCATCACGCAGTTTCCCATAATTAGGAACACAAAGCCAGCCATTCTTTCGTAACAACCCATCCTCAAGTAGAAACTCAGCGTTTGGCCCCTCGGCGGGCTCCGACAAATAGCGATGCATGCTTGGATCAAATTCCAAGGCAGATCTCACACGGTCGGCAATATCGTACTGAACTTCCATCCAGCTAAGACTGGCAGTGGAAGATGAACCACGATCCACACAGAAGATTTCCAAGGCCTCAAGCTCACGTGACAAAGGCTCATCATGAGCCAAAATCCAACTCGCCTGCGCCGGCGCTCGACGACTCAAAGCGTCTGCCACTACGTTACCTTTCCCAGAGGTATAGAGTATATCAAACGTGTAATCCCCCAGAAATTTCATCCATCTCCTCTGACGCATATTTAGATCTTTTTGATCTAGCAAGTACTTCAGACTCTTATGGTCCGTGAAAATTTCGACCTTCACGTCATACAGGTAATGCCTCCACAACTTCAGAGCAAACACCACGGCCGCCAACTCTAAATCATGGACCGGGTAGTTTCTCTCATACACCTTCAGCTGGCACGAACCGTAAGCGATAACTTTCCCATGTTGACACAGCACACATCTCAAACCACTGCCTGAGGCGTCACTGTACACATGGTAACCTTCAGTCTCACACGGCGAACATAGAATCGGGGCAGAAATCAGTCAGTTTTTCAGCTCCTCGAAAGCTTGCACGCACTCTGGCGTCCAGACGAACCGTTGATCCTTCCTAGACAGCGTAGTGAGGGGAGGTGCAATCCGCGAAAAATTCTCCACAAAGCGTCTGTAATAACCGGCAAGCCCCAAGAAGTTTCGGACTTCGGTTACATCTCAGCTCAGACCACTCTCGGATCGCTACAACTTTCGTTGGATCTACCGCAACACCCACTCCACTAACTATGTGCCCCAAAAATGCCACCGACGGTAGCCAAAACTCACGTTTGGAGAATTTTGCATACAACCGATAACTCCTCAAGACTGTCAAAACTTTGTGAAGGTGGTCGATATAGTCTTCCTCGGACTGCGAGTACACCAGAATATCATCGATGAAGACGATAATAAACAGATCCAAGTACTCACGGAATGCTTTATTCATCACATCCATAAAAATTGACGGCGCATTTGTGAGTCCAAAGGGCATCACCGTGAACACATAATGCCCGTAGCGGGTGCTGAAAGCAGTCTTTGGAATGTCTGACTCTCGTATCTTGAGTTGATAGTATTCGGACTTCAGATCCAACTTTGAGTACACGGTGGACCCTACCAACTGATCAAATAGGTCATCGATGTAGGGAATCGGATATTTATTCTTTTTTGTCAACTTATTCAATTCTCTATAGTCTATGCACAGACGTAAACTACTGTCCTTCTTCACGAAAAGGACCAGTGCACTCCATGGTGATGAGCTCGGACGTATATACCATTGCTCAAGCAACTCCTGCAGTTGTACTTTCAATTTTGTCATCTCCTTTGCTGTCATACGATAGGGAGAGCGTGACACGGGTTTGGCACCCGGCACAAGCTCGATGCAAAAAATCGATTTTCCTTTGAGGCAGAGCCCCGAAAAGCTCATCTGGAAACACGTCTGCAAATTCTGATACGACTGCCAAATCACATAGTTTGGGCTTCCGCTTTGAAAGCTCAACTAAAGCGAAAAATAGCTCAGCGCCTTTTCGTGTTGCTTTCACCAATTGGAGGGCGGTCATCAGGGTTTTGCTCACACCACGTAGACTCGTAAAACGAGTTCCATCTCCGCATTCTCCGTTTAACAAGACTTCTTTTGATTTGCAATCAATGCACGCGCCCTGCTTTGTCAGTCAATCCATGTCAAATATTACGTCAAACTCTGACAATGGTAGCGCGCGGCCTCCAAATCGAAGTCTTGCTCTCCAATTCGAACCTTCACGCAGCTCTTCCTCCCCGTACTCATTAGGCACCCATTGGGTAAGAGCACATCCAACTTCGCCTCTGCCAACATACAAGGCACTCCGACTCGCACAACAAAATCTTCTGATAAAAATGAGTGCGATGCACCTGTGTCGAACAGATGCTTTCGCTGGATGATTGAATACTAATACGAAACCTAACGAGCACACGAGAAACAAACATACACAAGAATTATAAGCAGTACACGCAAAAGTAATTATATGTAAATGTACCTGTCACGACGTCGCTTTGCTTAATAGTCTCCTGCATGCCAAGATTATAGACCCAAAGTTGCGCTGGCGCATGGTGAGACGCAGACGACTCTGCTGCTTTCTCTTTCTCAGCATACGATGCACCCGCCTTTTTGTCAAACTTCGTGGGACGGCTCCAACAATCTCGAGCATAATGCCCCACCTTGCCACAGTTGTAACACGTGTGCGGACCTTGGCCCGTAGTAGCTCCAGAAGCAGTAGAAGGAACTGGTCCAGACGACCTAACCTTCTTGTTCAACCTGCTGCGGAACCCAGACTTTGGAGAACTCGGCGCTTTTAACTCTTGTTTCCTCCCCGAGAGGTCCATCTCACCCTGCACTCTCTTCATATCTTATTCAGAGACCGGGCAGTGTTTACCAACGTAAGAAAGCCCTGCGTCATCGGACCTGTCAACAACAGCCTCAGATCGTCCCGCAGACCTTCATAGAATCAGTTGGTATTCCTTTCCTCATCAGCAAATGAGGCTCTTGCATACCACCCCAACCTAGTAAATTCATGCAAGTAGTCATCCACCAGACTCTCGCCCTGAGTTAGCCTCTGGAATTGGTTTTCCAACGCAATCCTTTGCGCAGAAGGGAGATACCGTGCAGAGAATAGTCTCGAAAATTCCTCCATCGAGACCTCAAATAGTAACTTGTCCGCAAGCTGATGCAACTCTAGCTCGTCCTATCATAGCCTTGTCTCCCCGTCCAAAAGGAAAGTGGCTAGTGTGACTTTCTGTCTTTCCTCCGTCTTTGTAGCTGTCAAGATTCTCTTCACCCGCAAGAGTCAATCCTCGGCCTGAGTCGGGGATCCTGTTCCCGTAAACGTAAGCGGATTGAAGTTCATAAACTGCTTCAGTTGTTTCTCCGTCGCTCGCCTCTCTACCAAAGGCTCAACAGGCACTTGCCTCACCGCCACTAGCACAATTACGCCAGCTTGCATCGGGGCCACCTCAAGGTGTAACTGCCCTCTTGGCTGAGCATTGATCATTGCGAGCACGGCATCAGCAACTAAACATATTGTCTCGGCAGAAGGAGAAGGCGTAGGCACGTGAGACGGTGTATTACTTTCTACATTGTGGTTTTGCGACTGCTCTGCACCGCTCCTTGTCACCTATAATTGCACAACACGCAATTTAGTGACAGATAAACATAGCAAACAGCAAACAAAGGAACGCTTAGGTTCCACAAACAATGTTTTTAACATATTCCATGAGTGTTTTTCAAGCTTTTAATAACCGGACCGTACCGCCCGGTCCAACCGGTCGGACCGCCGACCAGACCCTCAGCCGGTCCAGTCCTGGCCTCCGGTTTCCCATTATTGCGGCCCGCCCGAAAACCGGAGAACCGGACGGGCCAATCGGTAAACCGGGAACCGGGACCGATTCCCGGGAACCGGGACCGATTCCCGGGAACCGGGCAGGCCGCAAAATCCACCGTGGATTTAAATCCAACAGTTCAGAACTTCTTATCAAGCCCTCGAGTATCACGCAGAACTGCATAATCGCTTGGCAACCCTAGCATTTTCCGGATTGCAGTATCGGCAAGATCGCACTCGGCCGCAGAACTGCAGACGAAGTGGCGAACTGTTCATCTTCTTCTAAAATCGCAAGCACCATCATTCCGCCCGTCTGCCCTTCGGCTTTTCAGAGTTTGGACTTTGGTGAGCCTTCTTCTTACAATAATTAGTAATTACTATATTCCGCAAAAAAATAATGGCGCAGGGCCCTTTAGCGGGGCATGGGAGTGGCGAAACTAAAGCATGACGCTGTCGGTGGTGAAACTGAAGCTCTGGTTTCCTCCTCCTACCCAATCCTGCCTTCGTATCTATCTAATCAATTTTTTTCTTCATTGCTTCTCCAAGATTTATATTACAGGTAGGAAACCAGAGCTTAAAGCACCCACTCCTATATGTGCCTTTACAGCTGCACTTCTATAGCAAAAAAAGAAAAAAAATTCATCGTATTTGGGAATTGTTGTCGAGGGGCTTGACTGGTTGAGCTAGCAGGGATAGCTTCGTTTCACTAATTCTTGTCTAATCAATTTTTTGCTACAGCCACATAGCTTCGTTTCACTAATAAGCTACATCCACAATCCTGCCTTCGTTTCACTAATTCTTGCTAATAGAAGCCTGCAAGTTGTTATGATCCATAAAATTCTTGTATTATTATTTATTTTCGTATTGATTTGAATCCCTTCTCAAGTTCTCATGGTAATTTATCCGTTCACAAACTGATTACTTATTTACAATAAAAATTATTTAATTAGTTTTGTTAATTAGTTCAATTTAGTTTACTAATATTAATTGTACATCACTTGCTATAGGCTTCAACCTACAACCTATAGCCACCAAGGCAAGTTGGAGACGGATTTCTCGTTTCTATTTATACGGACATACTGCTCATCTCCAACTACAGATTGTAGCTTAGGTATTGTTTTCTTGTTACTTGTTTTTATTTATATACATGTATTCTAAATTTTATGGGTGCTTTGAGTTATTAGTCAAGTAGTGGCTAAGCAAAGCATGTAGTCTCTGTGAATCTGTGATGATTGCTTGTAGGGTTGTTCCGTAGTATTAATCGGTAGAGGGTCAAGCGGAGCAGATAGATCTGTGATGATTACTTGTTATTGACATGTTGTCGTTCTTTACACCAATTTTTTATTGATATGTTGTCGTTCTTTAAATCAAATTTTTATTAGATTCGATAAAATGGAAGGTGGTGATTCTTCAAATGTTTCTACACAAGCTATTCGTGATAAAAATGATCCAGGATAGGCTCATTTTAGTTTAACAAAAGATGTGAATGGAAAAAATAAATTTAGATGTTTGCATCGTGGAACTGTTTATAGCGGTGGGGGGATTAATAGGATGAAACAACATTTAGCCGGTGTTGAAGGAAATATAGCGGCTTGTAAAAAGGTTTCTCTTGATGTTCATCACCAAATGCAAAAGAACCTTAAAGTGATTTCAGGAAAAAAACAAGAGATTCAAGAAGTAGGAGAGAATATAGGCATATATGATAAACATGCAACTGAGGAGTTAGCATCAGCAGGATCACAACCGTCTAGAAATTCTATTACAGAAGATAAAGGTAAAAGGAAGATTGATGAAATTGATAATTTCTTCGCTCCTAAAACATCAGCAGGATCACAACCGTCTATTAAAAGTGTTTTGGCGTCAAAGCAAGTTGTACATCGTGCTGATATGACTGTAGCTAGGTGGTTTTATGATAGTTGCATACCAATGAATGCTTTAAACTCACCTTTTGCACAAAAGGCTATTGATGTAATCATTGTCATTGGTCCTGGATATAAATTACTTACATATCATATGATGCGAGCAAATCTATTAAAAGACTGTAGGGAGGAATGCAAACTGCTAGTGGAAGCTTACAGGAGTAGTTGGAAAAAGACCGGATGCACAATTATGGCTTATGGCTGAACAGATGTGAGGAGTAGAACATTAATAAACTTCTTAGTTTATTGCCCTCGTGGTTTATCTTTTTTGAAGTATGTTGATGCTTCTAATATTAAGAAGGATGCAGAAACATTGTGCGAGTTATTTTCTGAAGTTGTTGAATGGGTTGGAGTTAGCAATATTGTTCAAATAGAGACTGATAATGCGGCAAATTATAAAAAGGCGGGTGTTTTGCTTCATGAGAATTATGCTAATATTTATTGGTCTTCTTGTGCTGCTCATTGCTTGAATCTTATTTTAAAAGAAATTTGTTCTATGATTCATGTCAAAGATCTTGCTAACAAAGCTTCCAAAGTAACTATACTTGTGTATAATCATATTTTCTTACTATCATAACTAAGAAAAAAAGAAGGATGGAAGGAGATTGTGCGTCTTGGGGCAACTCGATTTGCAACTACTTTCATTATCTTAAAGAGTGTGCATGATCATAAGCATGATTTACAAGCTTTGATAACAAGTAAATATTTCTCTGATTCCAAGTTATCTGTAACAGTTAAAGAAAAAGAGGCAATTTCAATTATTTTGAACAACAAGTTTTAGACTTCTTGTTTGATAATGACAAAGATATCAGGTCATATCATAAGGCTATTACGTATTGTTGATGAGAAACCATCACTTAGATATGTTTATGATGGATTATACAGGGTAAGGAAAACAATCAAAAATTTGTTCAAAAATAACAAAAGATTGTACAAGCCATACACAAGTATTATCAAGAGCAGATGTGATAGTCAATTTCGTCAAGGGATGCATTTTGTCGCATATTTTCTAAATCCAATATTTCAATATGATAAAGATAATTACAGTCACAAGCCTGAAATAATGCAAAGATTGGTTGAGTTAATTGGAAACAAAGATATATGTAGCAAACCAAAAGACGCAATGATGGAGGTTAGACTCTTCCGTGATCAGCTAGAAAGTTTTGGAAAGCCCATTGCTATTAAATTAGCAATGGAAATGAAGCCCGGTGAAAACACAAATTGATTTTGTATTTTTAATTTTTCAATCTATTGTTTGAATTTTCAATTATCATAATCTAATAATTATCTTTCTATTATTTTTTTATTTAGATGAATGGTGGAGAATGTTTGGATCTAGTGTTCCTCAATTACAAAAATTAGCAATTCGTATTCTTAGTCAAACATCATCTTCATCGGATTATGAAAGAAATTGGAGTGTTTTTTGAAAAAATTCACACCAAAAGAAGAAATCGTTTGGAGCACCAAAGATTAAATGATCTTGTATATGTCCGATATAATCTAAATATGAGAAATCGGTATGACTTTCATTTACCCTCTTTTAAGTTTTATATTTTAAAAGTTTTATATTTTGTATATTTTTAATAACATTTTACATTTATATATTCTATCATTCTACGATTGTTTTAGGTTTACATGTACGAAAAGGAGTTATGATCTTTTAGATTACACAAGTATTGATTTGATGGACTTTTTGGTGGTAGAGGAGGAACTAGTGCCGGAGCTCACATATGATGATCTAGAAAATGAAATTTATAATGAAGACGTTATCCCAATAGGTGGAGAGCAAAGCCTTAATACTACATTACCAACTCAAAATAAGTGTATATCTACATGCCAATTTTTATGCATAATTGCATGATTAAAATATAAGTTGTTTCATAATTTAAATATATATATATATATATTGAATTTGCAGATGATGAACAAATTGGTATTACTGAGTCATTTGTTGAGCACACCGACTTGGAGAATTTTGGCGACGAGAGTATTGCGAATTTTGATGGTATTGACAATGACTTTGGTGAAGGATTTGAGTTTGACTCATTATAATATGATTTGAATTTGTGAATTGTGATAATGTTATTAAAACGTTATTATCTATTAGTAAATCATTACTATTTCGAGACAATCATTTTATCCTTGCTATTTTGAGACAATCATTACTATTTTGAGACAATCATTTTATAATTGTAATATGTTTTTATATTTTGTTACTTTGTTTTACAATTTTACTTATTTAAATGTATTAATATAATAGTATAAATGTATATTACAACATAACAGTTCAATCCCGGTCCGATCCCGGTCCGATCCCGGTCCGACCTTGAACCTTTGATCTCACCGATTCGATCTCTGATCCGGTTCTCAAAACCTTGGTGTTTTTCATTCCTAAGTGGACATTTACTGGTGATTTTACGTCTTTAAGGTGATGCATACACGTGCTCTTCACCCCTCAAACGAACCGACACCTATAAGCTGATACCAAATTGTAACACCCTCATTCTGTCACAGACAATATAACAGAAGGTCCGGTCGGGGCCCCTAGCTATATTAAACGAACAGACTAAAGGGTTACGAGATGAAATCATAACCTTTACAAATCTAAACGCACCCTAACACAAAGTTGCAAACTAGCGGAAACAAAAACGAGAAAAAACCAACCACCCAAGAGGGAATGTCCACTAACGGTTATACACCTAGAATGAAAAGAGCATACACCACAAAGTTCTGGCATTAAGGCCTTACAATAATAATGTTTTACCGCGACAACAGTGGATTCCAACTATCGGCACGCAGGCCGGAAAAAGAAAGAGAAAAACAAAAGCAAAATCATTGGGCCTTCGAGGGCCGGCACAACTTTGGACTCCAGCCCGCTATTTCCCGTTTGTCTCCGCAGCACCTGCACGCAAAACATTCCACCAAGCGATGGCAAACAAAGCAACAGTCAGCTGGAGCTGACCAAAATATAATGACATCACCCCTTTCTCGGGGTGGTGGTGTTTAATCCCTGCAAGCAATTAGCATGTTTACATATTTAATATAAATGTGCAATTTAAGCACCAAACACCACTGACGTTGGCGCAACCGGCCAAACGTCTCGTGCACTCAGGGCATCTTAAGGGTGTTTTGGGTTACCCCGAGTCCCACCTTTTTGCCATCACAGGCATGTGATAGTGCATAAAGCACCTCAACGATGACCTCCACTAGTCCACCACCATTCTCGGTCCCGGACTGGATGGTTCCGTTTGAGCATTACTAGTCAGACCTATAGCCTCGACTCACCCCTATGTCAAAGGCAATTGCCACGTACTTTAGGTCTATTTAGCCGAACGGCATAGAGCGGGTACAATTTAGCTCTTTCCCGTTGCTCAAATTCGTCGTGTCAATTAACAATAACGACGCGGGTCAGCATCCCCTTTCCCGTACACGACATAACACACGTTATGTTTCAAGGTTGGCACTCGTGGCCACCAAAGTTGGGCACCAAAGGCACACAACTCAACACGTTAGCACACGGTCTCTGAGAGACCGGTTGGGCACACGTCACCACATAAGCTCCCTGGGTGCTAATGTTATCGATACAACGATCCTATGTGAACATTAGGGTGTTTCTTGGAGCACACCTCCAGTACTAACTGCCGCCCCGGGCAGACCCCCATTCTGAAATATTCAACTTCCACGGAGTCTTCTCCGGGAACCCACAGAACATCACCAATCCAGACCACACGTCCGGATGGGCTTCACACAGCATGCCTAAAACCGCACTAGCGCTTCTGGATACTAAATGCAATTAAAATAATGGGGATGTACACATCGACCTGTCGGAGTACCTTTCCCCCACCCGTCGGTGGGGAGGGGCTTCCATGCAAACATGCTAAAATTAAGGGTTTCACCTGCCCAAGAAGAAAAGTCGTTACCCATGATGCGTGTTTCAGATCCATAGCTTGGTCGTCACAGACTTGGTTTCTACGCACCGGTCCGAGCTCCGAATCGAACATTTTGTCGTGATCCCTAGCCAAACTCGAGTTGCTCACCACCAACACCTCCGGACGGCTTCCTCCCGCAAAAGCAAACCTAACCCTAAACCCTCTTGGTCAGCCAAGAGGAGAGGGAGGTCGGCAAGAAGATCGTTCTTCTGGTTGCGCTCACGACCTCAACCCTAGCCGGCGGCGGCCGGGACAAAGAGAAGAGGGAAGATCGGGTTTCCCCTTACAGGCGGCGGCCGGGAGAGGCGGGCTCGGCCCTTCCAGCGGCGACAGGACAGGAGTGGGAGGCCGGGCACGGCTCCTTGCAGCGGCGATGGGAGAGAAAGAGGAAGAGGCGGGCTCTGCACCTTCTATCGACGGCGACGGGAGAGAGGGAGGCAAGTTTCGGCAGCAGCAACGGGATGGGAGATCGGGCTCTGCTCCTCCTTCCAGTCGGCAGTCGATCGAGAGAGAAAAATCGGGAGGGAGAGGAAAAACAGGAGAAGCGACGGCTGGGGAGAAAGAATGAGAAGGGAGGGGGAATTAGGTTTTATATAAAACCCTAGCCCTGAATGCTATCCGCAGACCACGCCCCCTAACCGCACCCCAAATTTAATTTGATTAAATTTGGGGCGTTACACTATTCACTCGCATAACATCCTTATTTATACAAGTGTTAGTCAGAGTGCACTGGGGAGGTGTGGCCACATTCGGCGTGCGGCGATATTTAGCACGGGGCGGGCCGGGCGACAGTACTCAACACACGACAGCCCCCAAGCGCAATACTTTGACTATCGCTCAATTTTCTAATGCACTATGGGGGGCTGCGAGGGCAGGAGCATTGTCGTTACTGCGCAATCCATGCCACTAAAAAAATTTTCTAAACAATAGCTCTTTCTATACAAACATATATATGTATGTATGTATATGCACACACGAGCATCTATGCATGGGCTTCACCTGTACTTAATGACTCATTGACTCTTAGCGAGCTTCGCTCGCATCTGAGCATTGCATGCGCTCGGACTGCAGCAAAGGGGGCTGCGACCGCATTTAAGCGGGTTGCGACCGAATCTAAGCGGGCTGCAACCACATCTTAGCAAGTGCAAGATCTTACTCAGCAACAACTCCGTGAAATTGATCTCAAGGGGATCTTAATTTTAATTTAAAAGAAATAATAAATAGATGCAATACAAATAGCTAAGATCTGCTTTGTCCATATTATGAACAAATAAATTTGTCCAACAATATGAGAGCTTGCCTTTCGAATTATGTATGCTCAAGAGAATATGTTACCTCAATTGTGTGTAGAGATGCAATTTTGAAATTCGGCAAATGATATGTTCCTTCGTCATCTTCCAAATCTACGAGTGAAATTTCGAAATTCGGCAAATGATATATTCCTTCGTTATCTTCCAAATCTTCAGCTCCCTACAGAGAAATGGTGATTGAAGTAACACAATAATCAAGGAAATCTATAATCAAAAGCCATACAGGTAGAGTAATATATCCCTCAAGTCGAACATTCTAGATCTTGCCACTTTAAGCAAAAAAATAGCAAGCAAACATAGAAACTAACCAATTGAGTTGCTAAACTTCTCAAACAAACTAAGTCATAATCTTTTGTCAGGAAGAAGGCTGAAGAAAATGTAATATACAATAAATAGATGACTACTTGTGTATCATGTATCACAACCAGTTCTATTTCAAATCACATGACTAAAAAATTAGTAGTGAGAAGAAATAACTTCTAAAACAAACTAAGCCCTAATCTTTTAAATTATTTTCTTTCAATTTTTCCTATATTTTTGATTCTATCGAAAGTGTGCTGTCCTCCCGGGCATTGTCTGGAACGGCGACAATGCCCAATCACCGCTTAATGCCCCAACATCGCCCCCATATAACTTATTAATCATTATTTTTATTATTTTGAAACTACAACTTAAATATGTTGAAAAAGTAGATAACGCTCAGCTCAGTCCATAAAATCTTTGAAGCATTAATTGAAATCATTTCTCTTTGATATGGGTAGACTTCTATTTTACAGCTAATAAATTATTTTCTTAAATTACTTCATTTGATATGAGGAATCAAAATCATGACTTGTAATGCATCTACACATTCCCTCATTTTAAAATAGTGTTTACTAATGCAACTAGCATCGATAGGTTACTAGTGCATCTACACATTGACAATTGAGGGTCTATTTTTCTTACTGTGGGTCTGAATCTATTCCCTTAAACTCCCAGTCTAAAGAAGTACTCAGTAGCTCGAGATAACTTTGGGACCGACATTAGTGCATCACAGATAAAAATCAAAAGCGCACAATATAAAAGTAAATATGAACCCCAGTCGCAAATCTGAAGCCACTAATGTAAAGTGCCGAATGTGAATAAAGCTCCATCTCAAGACTCTGAAGAGCAAGAGGATGAACTGAGATTTGAAAGTAGCATACCTGGTCGAAACAGAGCTTGAAGCCGGCGTCAAAGAAGCATTGTAGGCTGCTACGTAGAGGATGCTGCGACGGAGGGGCATCAAAGACGGCGAAGTGACCGTGATGGAGAGGTGGTTGCGGCAGAGAGGCGGCTGAGACGGAGAGGTGGCAGCGCTCCGAAGATTTTGAGAGCTGTTTAGGAAAGAATGGACTTCATTTTGAAAACAAAATCGATGCCCAGAAAAATCTTGAAAGTTTCATTTCGCAATCTAAGGCTAGAATGGTCCAAATGCAGCGAGTATCTCTAAAATAAAATTCAATGATGATGCATTTTAAAACTACAATCTTTTGCATGAAATAAGAAGATCTCCAACACACAATCCGGCTTCAAGAAATTTGCAGAAAATGATGGAAAAGGGAAAAACATACAGTTAAAATGCAATCTCAAGGACCCAGTTAAAAGAAGGCAAAACATTTACAATATGTTGGCTGCGGAAGTGGAGCAATGACGAATGGAACAGTTCTTGAAGAATGGTGAAGGCATGATGATTCCCTGCAGCACTAAGCCAGGAACCTCTTCACGGCAAATGAAAGTTGGAGGGAGGAATGTCTAGCTCGGGAGACATGATTTCGCCATCGTGCTGGGGTCGACCTTGAATAGGTCTGCACGAAGTAATAAAAACCCTCAAAATAGAAATAAACTGGAGGAGGCAGTATAAAAAGGAGTGCTGCTAGAGCTTTTAATGGTAGGTCGGGAAAGAATTCGGTATATAACGAAGTAATAAAACCGTAGCCCTAGTTGATACCTGTGATGATTAAGAGATTATGGCAGTGTACTCCATGGAGGTAATGGTTATGGAGAAGGAGGGCGATCAAACCTTTACTTGAAGCGATGACAAATGAGGAAGAAGAGGCGGAGTGGAAAAGTAGGTGTGCTGCAGTCGGCTGAGAATAGAGAAGTGAAAGGTGGTGTGCGAAGTGATAATACCTTCGCCGGGAAAATATTAACCGGTATAGCTTCGGACGCCGCCGTCGTGGATCTGGATCAAGGATCGGGAGGGGACTTGCTCCAACTCCAAGCATCGATCATGAAGGCCATCGTCGATGCCCTGGAAGATCGCACGCTTGTTTGCGGAAAGAAATAGCGTGTCGTTCATTTTTGTGAGTGGGTTAAGCTGTATACATGATTTAAATTAAAGAAGAATTGGGCTAAGATGAAAGATGTGGATTATGATCAAAAGTTTTCTTTGGAATCCGTCCCGGTTAGAATCGGTCCGGGGGCCCCTTTTTTTTATGAAAGATTGGTCCCGGATTGGGACCGGTAAATAATTGGTCTCATTATTAAATGTATAAAGGGTTTAGGGTTTACGGTATGTGTGAGTATCACTTGTAACTCGCGAGTATTAGAGAGTACAGACGAGTAACCATACCCCTCCTTAGAATTTTTCTATAAATAAACTTTTGGGGTACTAGGAATAACATGTTGAGATCCCCCCAAGTTACAAACTCGCCAAGTTCGTGTCTTTCTCGTACCTCGCTCAGCCTTTTGGTTGTGGAGGGGAAGTTTCTCTAAACTTCTGGGTACATGGTGGGACCTCCCTGCTGAGGCACCTAGAGTGTGTTTGTAGACTTTTCTCTCTCTTGCACTAGTCATTTGAATTGTGGCGTTCAATTGTAGAATTAATAACCTTAGGCTACAGTTAGATCTGGACATTTTAATGTCAGGATTTTCCTGACTTGAACACCAAGGGTAAGAACATACCCTGTAACTGAACTTGTGTCATCCACATTTGCGATATAATTAGAGTTTGAGTATCCAACAACAAGATAAATAGTGTTGCCTCCATAAATAAGGTCAACATCTGATTTCCCTTTGAGTTGTCGAAGAATGGGCTTCTGATGTAAATTATGGTTTCAAAAATTAAATGTTTTTAAGCAAAATATCATTTATTTGTTATAATATAAAATTAGGGTTTTGAAAAATATGTTTAATTTTAATTTTGAACGAGGGTCGAGGGTCCAAAATCGAAGCTTTCACGTATGAAGCACCCTCGACGATGAATTTTACTAAAGCGTTGATCGTTATTCGAAGGTAATTCCTCGAGCGGTTACCGAACTGAATCCAAGTGAAATCCACGCAACCACAATCACAATCCACAAATAATAATTTATGGAATAAAAAAATAAGGGTAACAAGAACGTTCGAGGCAAGCTCATAATTAATTAATTAGAATGCATAAAATTAAGCCAATAGTAGCAGAGAGGAGATGAAAATTACCCAGGTGCTTGAACCAGTCCAATCCCAATCAGTACACTTGAGGAGGCCCGTTGAGAAGGCTGAAGGCTTCTAGAACTGGACTGAGTGAAGGGTTCGGCTTCGATGGAACTTAACTTCAACTGGAGGCCTGAGCAGAAGGTGTCAGGCGGGTACGTTAACCACGATCGATTGACGGAGGAGTCGTGTCGGGGTCAATGCCAATCGGGAAGTCGTCAGACAACCGCCAGGTTAACGATGACGGACGTGAACTAGAAGACTTCAGGGGCACTAAACGGTGCCGACTTCAGAGGGACGGCATGTGAGAGCGGCGACTCCCTCCGGCTGATAGTCGAAACCAACGAACGTCAGTAGCAGCAAATCTTGGTGGTGTGGAATAGAGAGGAGGCGGGTTGCACAGTTGTGGCCGACTCTCATATAGGGAAGAGACTTTTGTCCCTCTGTATTCACCGACTCCCTTTTCTTCTTCCAGAAAGTGTTTTTTAATAGAGAAATCTTCTTCCTTTATTAACCAATGTCCATGTATTCGATTTCACATATATCAGTTTCCAAATAACTCAGGTTTCCACGAAATCCTATAAATCTTTTTCGTAGATTTTTGTTTTTTGAATTTGAATTTTCCTCTAATTTATTTTATAAGTCTCTAACTAATTATAAGTTTATTTTTACCATCATAACTACCAAAATTATCGGACCTTTTATTTAGGGTTGTTGCAGGCCAGCCGATTTTTCTCTAGTCAGGAGAATCAGACCGTCTTAACTCGGAGTTGGACGGAGCGTGCAAACAGTCGATAAAAAATAGTAGCAGATGGCAAAAGGTTTTTTTTTATGTGGCACCCCCGAGAAGGGTGAAAAATCACGTGGTCGGATCTGTGTCGGGCCAAAATCCACGATTTCGTTTGAGTTTACAAGTATTGAGATAATTCTCCGGAGGATAACATACCACCTCTCCATTACAAGTGTAGAATATGAAAACAACAAAGAAAAAACTAAGTTCTTGGAGTCTGGGTGGAACCGTGTAAAATCCCCCCCCCCTCCCGATAATTGAGCACATCCGAGGAGAGATGTTATGCCCAGAACCGTCGTTTTACGGTGACACCAACATACTGATTAGTCGCCACAACAAGACGCTGCTTTTGCCAGCAATTACGATCATATCACAAGGTCAGCAAGAAATGAGTAGATTATATAAATCAGTCCACAATCACACACACACACACACACATATATATATATCAAAATAAGGTATTCCACAATGAGAATCAAAATGAAAGAGTGATAAGAGCTTATGCCTGGTATGTTGAAGCCGGGAAAATCCTTACTCCAAAATTCGGATCAATGCAGCCTAAGGTTACCGGTCTAGCGGCCAAGCTCGACGGCTAAATGGGCTAGAATACTAAAATAGGGGGCAACAAAAAGGACCTCGGGTGTTGTGATAGGGAGGTCTCGCCACATACCCAGATGCGTAGAAGAAGTTTCCCCTTCACAACCAAAGATGATCAAGCAGAGTACAAGGGGAACACTAGCTGGGAACCTGACTCTTCGGAGAAAGGATCCAAAGACTCAACTAAAAGTCCAAGGAAAGAGGTGGTCAAGATCTTTTTCAAGATTTCGAATTCCATATTCTTGTACCACTGGGGGCCTATTTATAGGCAAATCTAAGGGGGAGGGGGTCTGTAGGCGAGAAGATCCAGCCCTGCGATCATCGACTATATCCTTCGACGACCTGGTTTGGTCGTTGGCGAGCATGGGCTGGCGATCATATATGACGCTTGACACGCTTGGTGTAGTGACTGGTCGAAAATCGTGTGTTAGGCGAGTATTGTTGTTGCTCGCCACTATTACTGCTCAATACTCGCTTGGATAAAAAGGTCTATAAAGCTTACTCGTACTGCTGAGTGGTCGCGCGACCCGGCTAGTATGATCCTCGCTTGTGTCTAAAGGTCACCTTGCGCCCCCTGCTGACCATTAAATGCTGATCGGGCCTTCATGTATTGATGATGCTTGTTTACTGTTGATTTGTTGGTTGTTGATTGTTGACCGTTGACTAATAGGGGTTGTATACAATCTCTGCTCTTTAGAGGCGATCTTGGACCTCAGAAAGAAACATCCAACCCCGTATTCGGCAAGGCTTTTGGCGAGTTCTTATCCTTCTGATGCTCGGCAGACACCCCCCCTCCGACCTCTATAAATAAATAGGGAGGGGATGACCCGCAGGTGCCGCTTTCTGACTGTTGCAAGATGGTCTTCTCCACTGAAGAGGTCTCCAAGAAGTTCAACGTTTTGGCGGCCTTTCTCGGTACTCGGCTTCAACAGCCTACTAATAAGCGTGAATAGGAAGGTCAAGACGAGGAAGGGGATCGTCGGAGGAAGAATAAGAATAAACCGAAGAAGGATCCTCCTGCTAAAGAGGATTCTGTCGTACCAAGTGAAGAGCCCGCCAACCCCACAAAGTCTTCCCTCGCCCTGGGCACTACAAAGGATCTGCTGAACAAGATGGTCTTGGGCGAGGATACTGATACCCCGAGAGATGACTCTGCTTGCCAAGAAGACCGGGTGAGTACTCTTATTTTTATGCCTCTGGTGGCCACCTCGCCTAGTGTCATCGCCAACGCCTCTACTACCGAGTTGCTCGCCTCTACACTGCGCCCTCCAAGGTTGCTCGTACCTCCGGAGCGGCGACTACCCAACTTGGTACGGTAGCTACTCGCAAAATATGGTTCTCATGATCTCGCCTCCCGACTCTTTCTCTTGACGAACTTCAGTGCCTTTGTAGATAGTGTGTCGTTGGTGGATCCCACATGTCCAAGAAATAGCCAGACGAGTTAGAGCCCACCTCCTAGCACCTCACTCCATCACACCATGCGACTTTATCTTGGTTCTGGTCGACTGACCCATTATCTGCACACCAGCCACCCCGCCAAGAATATTCAAATTCCTACGCCTCCTTGCTCTGACGCTCTACCTTCCCCTTCCCAGGGAGCTATTGGGAACGCGTCGCCTCCCCTGCCACCCCGATCTAGTGGGATCGGGCGAGGTAAGCTCTCCGGGCCACCTGCCCCTACCGATCGTCGGCATCCGGACCCTCGGGGGAAAGGTCTGGCTGAAACATATACTGCTCCCCCTTCATCGTCGTGCAACACTTGGAGTTCTAAGGGACAGCGCGGTGGTCGCTTAGTCGGGCATCGGGATACATACCATCGAAGTCCATCCCCTCGGAAAATGCGGATCTCTCCTTGGCGGACTCCTCCTCGCTGGGAACGCATATTCTCTCGTCGTAAGTGTATAACCCGTAATTCGTCGAGATCAGAAGTACTCAAGTAGATGACTATTCGCATACCATTGGGCGAGCAGTGGCGAGCTGTGGCGAGCAGAGGCGAGCTTGGGCGAGCAGTGGCGAGCTGTGGCGAGCAGAGGCGAGCTTGGGCGAGCAGTGGCGAGCTGTGGCGAGCAGTGGCGAGCAGAGACGAGCTTGGGCGAGCAGTGGCGAGTTTTGGCGAGCATCTCGCGAGTATGGGCGAGTAACCCTAGATACTCGCTCACAGAGTTTGGATACTCGCCTACCCCCCCCCAGGATTTCTCTATAAATATCCCCCCATGGGTACTGGAAATGGCAACCTTTTGGAAGAGGCGAGGTCCCCCCAAGTAGATACTCGCCAAGTCCATGCTAGCCTAGTACCTCGCCCAGCCTTTTGGTTGCGGAGGGGAAGCTTCTTCAAAGCTTCCGGGTACGTGGTGGGACCTCCCCGCTGGAGCACTTGGGGTGTGCTTATAGATAGTTTCCTTTCTCTCTCTCGCTAGCCACTCAAATCGTGACGTCGGATCGTAGAATCAGTAACCTTAGACTGCCTTGATCCTATTTCGAGGTTAGGAATTTTCCCGGCCGATTACTCACGGCCGATCTCCTCGATTGCTGCCACTCGAAGTCTTGATTTCAATCGAGGAGATTGGCCGATCCCCGAGGAGAGGAGCTCGTGGGAAACCGGACTTACGACATTTCTGTCACTCGAAGTCTTGATTTCAATCGAGGAGATCGGCCGATTCCCGATGAGAGGAGCTCGTGGGAAACCGGACTTACGACATTCCTGCCACTCAAAGTCTTGATTTCAAGTGATGCTATCTTGTTACTTGAGACATCGAGGATTAAACGCATAGATATCTTGGCGAGAAGATAATCTTTTTCTTTTCGGAGAGACGCTCTTAAACCTGCCAAATCGGAAAGTTGGCGTCTAGACCTGTTCCTAATAATTTCTCAAGTCGGAAGAGAGATGCACTCGGGGAGACATAGGCCGACATGCAAGAGGGGAGCTGATCTCGACCGACAATGCAGAGACTCGGTCTTACAAGAGCGCTTAAAGTCTCGAAGCATCGTCCTATCATCCGTACTGGGCTATTTAGGAGGAACGGGTTGAATACATGTATCCCGATCTGATAGTAAAGATCGCTTCCAACTACGCTTAATGTCTATGGGTGCCAGCGTCCGGACGGAGGGTGATGTTTCATCGAGGGTCCCTTAGGACGCACTCAGAGCCAACATGCACCCTTGGGCTCATCCCTGCCCTTTCTTCGGCAGGTTATCCTGCTTTGGCAAAAAATAGAGATGTGTCCTGCTTCACAAGACCTGCGGTCGCTAAGAGCGGGTCTTTTAGTCTTCTTAAAGACCGATGATGCTTTTATACAAGGTATCACTTTGTGAGGTCGATCCCTTATCGAGTTCAGGAGGTTAGCATCCAGATCTGTTCCCGATAGTTCCTCCAGTCGGAGGAGAGATGAATCGGGAGTAGCTAGGCCGACATGAAAGGGGAGAGTTGATCTCGGCCGTCAATGCAGAGACTCGGTCTTACAAGGACGCTTAAATCCCGAGGCATCGTTCCATCGTCTGCCCTGGGCTAAATAGGAGAAACAGGTCGAGCGCAGGTTTCCTAAATCCATCGTGGAGTTGAACTTCACTGCTCCTAGGTAACTTGAGATGAATCAACACAAAGAAGACAACTCGCACTAACCCGTGACTCCGGGGGCGAGGAAATGCATAAACAACTTGGAAACAATGTTATAGGTAAGCAATACATGTTACCGCTGGGGGTAGAACTTTTTCAGCTCATCCTCGCTCCGGGTATTTGAGGAGATGAAATGACTAGCATTGTTGTCCTGGTTGCTGAAGTGATAGCCTCGCGTGTATGGAGCTTGCGGAATTTGAAGGAGAGTATCCTAGCTGCTGAAAAGATCACCTCGCGAGTATGGAACTCGCGGAATTAGATGAAGGCATCCTAGCTGCTAAAAAGATCACCTCGCGAGTATGGAACTCGCGGAATTAGATGAAGGCATCCTAGCCTGCCCGTTGAATAGATCACCTCGCGAGTATGGATTTCGCGAAATTATAGGAGAGCATTCTAGCTGCTGACGAGCTCACCTCGCGAGTATGAAACTCGCGGAATCGAAGGAGAGCACCTATTAAGCATGAAGAGCATCACGAATAGGAGCTTGTAGAATACTAGCTTGAAGATGTCATGAGTAAGCCTTCTAATGAGATGTAGGTTGTTGGAGGATATCATCGAGTATGAGCTCGCAGAGCACCTCGTACATTTTTCCTCGCTGGTGAACTCGTCGTCATTTGCCCTGTTTGTCAGTCATACAAAAAGTGCTCACGGGATTTACCAAAGCACCCGTAAGTATGAACATGTATGGAAAACACCACTATTGGAAAAGGATATGGAAGTAGGCAGAGGGTGAGTGTCACTTCTGAAATTAGAACCCCTACGCAGAGGTTTCGGGGGTTCCGCGGGTCAAGGGGGCAGTGCCCCCTGCGGGGTCCGGAGGCAGTGTCCCAGGAAATTTTTTTATTTTCCACTCCCAACTCGCCCAGATTCTGAGCTATCTCAGCCTTGCGAGTAAGTCACCAACATAACTCGCCTATGAGCGAGATCCCTTGATACTCGCCTCTTCAGTTGATACTCGCCTCAACAACTTGATACTCGCCTCTTCAACTTGATACTCGCCTCAACAACTTGGTACTCGCCTCTTCACTTGCTGCTCGCCTCAGCAACTTGGTACTCGCCTCTTCACTTGCTGCTCGCTTCAGCAACTTGATACTCGCCTCTTCAACTTGATACTCGCCTCAGCAACTTGGTACTCGCCTCTTCACTTGCTGCTCGCCTCAGCAACTTGGTACTCGCCTCTTCACTTGCTGCTCGCCTCAGCAACTTGGTACTCGCCTCTTCACTTGCTGCTCTCCTCTGGGAGAGTGTCATTCCTGCCTATGCTCGCCGGTATGTCGCCGTCATCAATTCGCCTCCATGAACTCGCCTATGAACGAGCTGTCAGGGAAGCTCGCCTCACGAAACCGTCAAGGTTGAAAGTCGCTATCGCGAAGTCGCCTATGAGCGAGAAAGCATTGCCGAACTCCCTTATTTTGGGTCGAGGTTGGTGAGAAGTCATTATTGGGTCTAGAGACCTTGGAAGAGATGAGCATTTTTGTGACTCATATCCGTGAGAAACTTTGATTGACACAAGAGCATTACAAGAAGTATGCAAATTGACGGAGGGTTGATCTGGAGTTTGCTGTTGGGAATATGATGTTATTAAAAGTTTCTCCGATACTTGGTGTTAAGATATTTGGGAAGGATTGTAAGTTAGACCCTAGATATGTGAGACCTTTTCAAATTATTGAGCGCATCAGAGTGTCTACTTATAGGCTGGAGTTGTCTGTTACTTTCCCTGGTGTTCACTGTGTGTTTCATGTGAGCCAGTTGTGAAAGTGCTTGCACAGTGATCGTCAAGTCCTTAGCTTTGTTCCCAAGTTGCAACCTAATCTTTTCTTTGTCGAGGAGTTTGTCCATATTCTGGAGACGCAAGATCAAGTGTTGAGGAGATAGACAATTCCTATAGTTAAAGTTCGTTGGAGAAATCAGGACATCAGGAGTGCAACTTGGGAATTGGAGTCTGCAATGAGAGAATGTCACCCTCATCTGTTCTCCTAGTTTTCTTCGGTAAGTGTTTTTATCCAGCAAAAATTTTATTTACCTCTTTTGCACTTAGGGTTTGTCTTACGCTCTAAGTTTTATGACGAAACTTTCTTTTATGGAGGGTGACTGTAACGACATTGAATTTTCGATAATTTATTTTAATCTTTTAATTTGAATAATTTTTTGAGTTAGGGCATTACATTAGCGCGGAATTAACGGAGCGTCGTCGTTAGTGCATTTTCACGTCCGTTTGGTCAAGACGACCGGATTTCGAACTTCTTGGAATTGAGATTTTAAGATTTAATTATAATAATCAGTTTTCTTAAATTTAAGATAAAACAAGACTTAATTAATGAGGAATTAATCCTCTAATTTTGGATTTATTAAACCTTAATAAAAAATGACTTAAGTAATGTGGATTTCTTATCTCAAATTTTGGTTCAATTAGTCAAACTTAGTCGAGGAAATGACCAAAGACATTAAATTCTTGTCTTGGTATTGGGCTCTAGCCAGCTGGACTTTTTTGAATTCTCCTCATTCCCAAGGAAAATTTCCACTCTCATAAATTAAATATTATTTCTCTTCACATTTTTCTTTCATCTTCTTTTTTAAGTCAACCCGAGCCTGGGAGAGTGAGAGAGATAGAGGGTTTACTATTCACCTAAAGCTTTCCGGCCATGGATTTGAGAGCTCTGGTTCTCGAAATTCTCGGCAGAGCCTAGATTTGGAAGGCTCTCGTCGAGCTATTCGTGTGCGTGGTAAGTAATTTCCATTTCTTGGGGTTTTAACGTTAGGGTTTGCGGCCCTAACCATCATTTTTGCAGATTTTTCGTAGATTTTCGTGCCAAGCTCGAGTGCAAGTCAATCCTTGGCGTGGAGGGCCCGTGAGGCCGATTTTTGGTGGTAATAGTTGAGGCAAGTGATGTTTGCTCTCCTTGTTTTCTCTCTCTTAATTTTTTTTCATTTATTCATCTATATTTATCTATTTAAACTTGTTGTATGGGTGTAGATTAGCTTAAGAAATTGCGTGTTCTTCTCCCCCTTCTTAAATATTTAATTTCTGGAAATTTTACTTTCAAAACTTGCTAAGAATTTACTTCTGGAAATTCTGTATGTAAAACCTGCTTAAAGACAAAAAAAATCGACTGCATGAATTTGGTTGCATGATTTCTGCCTAAGTACAAATTCGACTACATAGACTTTATAGTTCATTTCTGCATAAACTTTCCCTAAGTTCAAATTTGACTGCATGAATACGACTGCATGATTTCTGACTAAGTCCGAATTTGACTGCATGAATTCGATTATATAATCTGTATAGTCCATTTCTGCATAAACTTTTCCTAAGTTAAAATTCTACTGCATGATTTTTGGCTATGTTCAAATTCGACTGCATATGCTGCATAGTTCATTTATGCATAAACTTAAGTCCAAATTTGATTGCATGAATTCGATTGTATAGGTTGCATAGTTCATTTCTGCATAGACTTTCCCTAAGTCCAAATTTGACTACATGATTTCTGGTCAAGTCCAAATTCGACTGCATGATCAAGTTAAACTGCATGATTCGGCCTAAGTATGAAATCGACTATATGACTTCAAATTCGACTGCAATAGTGAAATTCGACTGCAATAGTGAAATTCAACTGCATAAGTGAAATTCAACTGCGACTGAATTTTGACTGTATAGTTTATTCTGTTCTTATTGTCATGCCCAGTCTTGTTTGGTGCCAGTAAGCTGTTTATGAATAATAGATGTTGGACTGCGAGTGTTAGTGGACTATACCATTGTCACAGTACCTTTTGTTTAGGTCTGTTGGGTTCTGTTGGTAAATAAGCTACCCTCATAGCACCTTTTTTTGTCTATGACGGTTTAATTGTGTTGGTAAGCAAGTCACCCCCACAGTACCTTTTTTGTTTAGGGTCGTTGGGTTGGGTTGGCAAGTAAGCCACCTTACAATATCTTTTGTTTAGGATTATTGTGTTGTGTTGGTAAGCAGGTCACCCCCACAGTACTTTTCTCGAGATGATCAGTCTCAATTATTTAATTATATCTATAAAGAATTATAATATAGATTTGATTTGCACTTGGTGCAAGATTGTTCTCATGACTAAAATAATATGAACTATCATACTCACTATTCATGTGATTTTCTTCGCATATCTTTTTTTTTTCTAGTTGACACTTGTACTTTCTTACTGATGCATTCTTTTCTTTTGAATGCCCCAGGCCCGGAGCAGTTGCAGTAGGAGAAGTTAGAGCAGAGTTTCTAGGGCTGCTGTTATTGTAACTGTTTATTGCTCCCTCACCGCTGTGAGGTAGTTGTCGTTTTTTTAGATCAGACTTGTGACTTAATTCTATGAGTTCGTGTCAGGTTGTTGACGCTCATAGTTTTAGTTGTTGATGTTAGACTACTTGCTAGTTTTCTGCTGTTGCTCACTGCTTGTTTTTCAGTTCTTGTTCACTGGGAAGGTTTTATGTTAGGATGCATGTTAGGTATTTTTAAAATATAAAAGCAGCATTTTAGCGTAAAATCATGTCATCTCTTTTAACTGAATGCCATTCTATTTTAAAAATTATAAAACTTCTTTTTATTTCTACTAAATTTAGAAGCTTGCATGTCATTAGCATGCTTGTTTGGTCTTCATGCTCATGTAGGATAAAACGAATTAAGCTACGTATTTTTCCGCTGCGTATATACTTTTTTACTTATGGACTAGTTGATCCACTGAACCGAGAGACACGGTCTTTAAAAACTTCAATTTAAATTAAGTTTTCAAACATAAAAAATAAATGTTTTTTTATTAAAGCAAAGTAAAAGACAGGGTCGTCTTAGCATCTGCAATTGTCTTTTGCACGACGCGGCATCACAGTGCGTATTTTCTCTCACTCTAATAATATATAATTGCTGAGAAAGTACGGGTCGTGATAACTAACAAGTCCTTATACCACTCCATCCCGAGCCTCCAGCTCGCAGGACTAACAAGTCCTCATATCACTACAACACCGAGCCTCTAGCTCGTAGGACTAACATGTCCTTGTACCACTCCATCTCGAGTCTTCATCTCGCAGGACTAACAAGTCCTTGCACCACTACATCCCATAACACATGATGAGCTTCACTGTTATCTTTGTTCACCTACTTAGAATACTTTTGTCTACTGTTTGGTTATACATAGAGATTTACGATGAATCTTGAACTTCTCGAGGTCTACTCGGTGAAGGGCTCAACGGTACTAGGAAATTTGATGGGCTGAAGCCCATATTTTTTTTCTCAAGATATTTACTTGGCTTGCTCTTATCATTATAATGTAGATTATAACTCGTTTTAGGGGAGAGTGATATAACATTAGAACTCCAACGCTACTACTCCCTTCAACGTCAGTGTGTCCAATCACTCGTCACTCCTTGGCCAATTGTCCTATGACACAAATCAGAAGTTTAGACCACATCTAATCATGTCATCACATTATCCTTAGGGATTTAGGTGTACAAGTGACATTTCATCGAAACTCATCTAAATGTTCTAAACTTCCTATCAAGGATGTATTGTGATCCAAATTATGTCCTATCTGGAAAACTATAATTTTTTCAAGGTAATTAGCTTATAAAAATTTCATTAATGCACACATGTCATACTAAATCGTATTTATACTCACTTCTATCCTTAGAGCATTTTACCCTAAATATAAATTTATTTATTAAATTTCTAAGTAATAACATATGTGTGCGAAATAGTGACATTTTTTATAGTTAATTGCGTGGTTTTAGTCCCCCGCTTGCGGGAGGAGTCCCATCGAGAACCAGAGAGCTGCGCTCTGCCAGCCAATCTTCTCTCCGGCTCTGGTGCGCCGGATTTTCCGAGAAAAAAACCCTGTACTATCGATTTGTAATTCTAATTGTACAGTGATGGAGCAGCTGGAGTTGTTTTGATCTTTATCCTAATCGTCACCGTTGCTCTTATCTTTAAATTCGTTCGCAATCTTTCATTCTCCATTATTACCATATTTTTTTGCTGCTCTTTGATACCTAGCAAACTTCATTTTTATCCTGAGGAAATGTCCTGCTCTGTTCCTGATGATTCCCTTTTCCTAGGCTTCGACAGCTCTACACAGTAAGTATTTCTCGCATTTTTTTGGCATTGTTATGCGATGCTTTTTAGTTTTAGGGAAAAAAAGTTATTCCTAGACGGAATTCTCCCATGCAATCGGATATCAGACTTGACCAATTAAATTTCAATTCTATTTTCTAGCCGACTAAATAATTAGAATCTGACCAATTCCAATTTATGCATGAACTGAAATTAATCTCAATTTTTGTATCCAATTTCAATTCGGTCCTATTGAGTGCGGCACGTGGAATGGACGGTGATGTCCCGAGCGTGTGTCGTGACTCGTTAAAAGGGATGGTTTAGTCCCACTCCGCCTAGCGTGCTTCTTGTTCCTGAGTGCATAAGCGGTGTGATCACTTCTCACCTAACCACGTGATTTTGAGAAGCCACACCACAATGCTTTGCAGGTCCAACCAAAAGGACCTTAGAGAAACTATGCACATAGTGTTAAGATCGCTTGTGCAGGAAGGAAAAAAAGTTCAAGATTTCAAATTAAGCTACAAATTAATTGACCATAATTTTATTTCCTTCACTTTCCTTACATACGAGCATGAGCATATTCTTAGTTATGTTTGTGTAGATAATCCTGAGTTCCATTTTTCATGTTTTATGCAATAAAATATTTTAAATTTCACTTTAATTAACAGGTCACTAAAGGTAACTGTTCTTGATTCAAATCTTACCATTGTTGGTTCAGAAACAGTGCATTTTGACTCTCAGTTACCCCACTATAAGACCCATGATGGTGTTTATAGAGATCCCTCGGAAAATGGTAGGATAGTATCTCCTACCTTGATGTGGGTGGAGGCATTGGATATTGTGCTTGAAAAACTTGCATCCAAAGTAGAATTCCGAAAGGTCCTAGCAATTTCAGGGAGTGGGCAGCAACATGGAAGTGTTTACTGGAAGAAGGGAAGTTCTGTTACCTTGGCTGCTCTAGATCATACCAAAACTTTGGCGTCTCAACTTGGCAACACCTTCTCTACAATAGAATCACCAATATGGATGGACAGCAGCACCACCTCTCAGTGCAGAGAAATTGAGAAAGCCGTTGGAGGTGCTTTGGAATTGTCAAAACTTACCGGCTCCCGTGCGTATGAACGGTTTACAGGACCCCAAATCCGGAAGTTATATGAGACGAAGAAAGATGTGTATGATGCTACTGAGAGAATCTCCCTTGTTAGTTCTTTTATGGCATGCCTTCTTATTGGAGGATATGCCAGTATTGATGAGACTGATGCAGCAGGAATGAACCTCATGGAAATTAAGAATCGTGTCTGGTCTAAAGTTGCCTTGGAAGTATGTTCTCTGAACCTAGGTCCTTTACTTTGCTATTTTTTATAATTTCTAATCTCTTGTGTAGGCTACAGCACCAGATTTAGAAGCTAAGCTTGGGAAGTTGGCGTCACCTCATGCAGTTGCTGGATTGATATCTCCTTATTTTGTTCAGAGGCAAGTTTTATTTTTCTATAACTCATTAAGAAAAGAAGGTTTCCTTGTGTTTAACTTGTCATGCATTTTGGAATGAAATATTACTGCTTATTTCGTTTCCATTTCTTACTTTTGATATATATTTCTAGTTTAATTATTTACTTGGAAAAATTGATGCTCTAATGTTTTCTGATGAGATTAGGTGAATAAAAGAATTATTAGTATTTTGATTCCATTAGGTACAATAGAACTATGAAAATACAACAAAGATTTTTCAGAGAATACATGAAAGATTATTTTAGAGAATACATGAAAGATTATTTTAGAGAATATATGAAAGGCTTTTCTACGAATCACAGTAATCCCTTTATTATGTCCCTGTAAGTTTGTGTTCTTTGAGGGTAGTCCAATCTAGCCGTATGTGGTGAAAATGAGTGCACAAAGATGTTTGATTGAGAGCACCAACTGACTAATCAGGAGAAGAGGGGAATGCCACCCAAAGTGCCATATTGTGAACTCGGAGGCTAGATGTTTCATTTATAAGAGAAAAATCAGAGCGTGGACACCAACATTGCCACACTAACTGCCAATTTTTGTGGAAGAGAAACATCAAGTTCACTAGGTGGTAACATAGCAATATTCAATCTCATAGATGAGTGATCCATAATTTGTTGCTTTCTCGAGCTCTAAGAGACAAGGATGCAAGTGAAGTATACATGAAATGAATTGTTGGGGGTGAAATCATTTTTGTTACTTGCTCAATCAACATCATAGAATACATGAGAGATAAAGGGGAGTGGCCGTAGAGAACACCGCCAGATCCAGGTCTCACAAAGGTAGTGTTATAGTCACTTATGACAATCCAATGTTCAATGGTGGGTTGATGCATGAACTAAGAGAGATCATTCATTGTATAAGCAGCCCTAGATATACAAACACTAGAGACGTGTATTTGATTGATATTAGAGTCTACCAACAATTACAGAATATTCAAAGAGATTAAAGAGCACTGAAGCATAAGAGTGGGAGTAGTGGTGATTGCAGCATTTGTCATAGGTGTTTGTGCAAGATAATCTTTTTATATTGTCGCGGAGATAAAAAATGTCTTGCGAATGTGAACCAATTTTACTCCTAGAAAGTAAGTCAATGTGCTAAGATCCTTGAGAGATGATTAATGATCAAGTTGGATGAACTTCTGCACAACTCCTTCATTATTATCTTATAATGATTATACTGTGTTACGGGTCCACCGTTATTTATCTTATGTTGTATCGAGTCTTTATTATGAGTCAAGTTAGAGTATTTTAATATTTCGCATATTGTACTTGTAGCGGTTATTTACGCTCATGCCATTTGGGTCTTATATAAGGAGGCCTTGTCATGTATTTGAGATATCAATGAATGAAGTAAAGTTCTAGTTCCTTCTCATCTCCCCTTGGGGTCTTCCTCTTCTTCTCTTCTCCAAACCCTCTCATCTTAGGGTTTCTTCTCCCTCACCTCCACCTTCTCTCGAGTTTCTTCTAGGGATTTAATCCCTTGTATCTTCCCGTTGCCCCTCCACCAAATTCATCAAAGTAGGCACGTAACATGTTGGGTTTTCCGAGGGGGGGGGGGGTGAACAAGCACATCACCATGTGCGCAGCGAAATAGATCTAAAAAAACCCAAACTAGAAAAAGGATCTTGCATTTCCATGAATCAAGAAATGAGCAAACGACTAGGGTTTTGCGAGTATCTGTACGGGGACGATTCTAAAATCGACCAAGGTGCTTCGGCCAAAATACTCCAGAAAACTTCAGGCTCTGATCTGGAATCCTATTCCAGATATTTCTGGTCCGTCGAGTTCGAAAGTGCAAAGAAATGTCCGCACCTTTACGGGTATCCACACTAACGGGAGAAACGCCTTACTGTCTTCGCACGAAGGCAGGCTGGAAGGGAAAGGATCGAAGCCTTTGTCTCCATGAACTGCTAGGTTCCATTTCCGGAGAGGACCGCCGACGCTAGGGCGCGATTCGCAAAGGACGCCGCCGTCGGGGTTTCGCCGCACGGAACACTTCTGCGGCTAGGGCTCGGGAAAAGAAAGATGAACCGGGGAAAAGTTATGTCATAACCCTGAAATTATGTATATAATATTCAGTGAACCGGGATTGGTCGAAACAGTCATTACACCTAAAAGGCTGAAACAGATTTAAGATTCAAAATCTGGCAAAAAGACGTGTGCAACCGAATTTTTACTTAGTCAAAAAACCAAGTCAGCAAGCTGTCAAATAACATGAAATTCGGCTGCATGGAATTCGTCTTCACGAAATTCGACTGCATCGGCTTCATGAAATTCAACCGCATCGACTTCATGAAGTTCGACTGCATTTGCTTGATCGACTTGATGAAAATCGACTGCATCCAGTCAACACTGGACTTAGCTTCTTTTTTTTTTCAGCTAACACTTTTTGTTGACAAACTGCCAAACAGTTTCTAATCAACAATATTTCCCTTTGTACCCATAACCTTTATGAGTTGAGCTACTTCGATCTATTATCCAATTTCTCATGCGTTATTATGTGCAATCCCATAAGTTTATTTTACGTTGGCAGCGAGACTAACTCATTGAATACTTCTAGATCATAAAGACACAAACAGTCTCTCACTTGAGCTAGAAAGTATCAACTCTAGTTTCACAAACAATGAGCGGCCTCTAGTAATGGATCATTGCTACCCAAGTAATATAAAAGTTTGTAACTCAATGAACTTAATGTGACCAATATTTCATTGTTGTTGTGTCCTTTTATCCCTTACATCCGGATAGAATTAGAGGCATAGACCGTGTCACCCTCATAACTGTTCAATCCTAATTTCTTGATCTAGAATGGACTTCTAGAGAATGATGAGTCCAATATCATATATTGACTCAACCAAGCATGACCATCCATTTCTCAGTCTCATTCTATCAAGGGGGCTATGGATGCAACTCCTGTCATATAGAAGGACAAATTTCATTTTTGTCCACACACAAACACCCAAATGATTCGTAACGCACTTAATAACCACTCTTATCATCAAACTTTCTCAATGAAGACTTTAGATGACATCAAAGTACGCTCTCCCTCACTTTATGAATATTGTGACTCCGGGTTAAAGGACCACAAATACCATTGTCACTTGAGACCTATTTGTGACACGTTCATATAACAATCTACAAAGTATTCTCAGGGTGGGTTTGTCCAGTACAACTTATTCATTAACAAGTACCTATGTGATGAGTTGATATCACAATATCATAACCTGTGAGAATCGATCATCAGTCAATGCACATGCTAGTCTTAATGTACAATTATTGCCCTTAACTTCTAAGGTGATACATCGACCAGAGAACATTTAAGAATGAAGCTTCATATAAAACATAGACCCTTACATTCAAGTCACGCACTTGAATTCCTATGAAAACGAACATTCTAAGAGTATTTATTAAGCTAATTAATCTATCATATAAAAACAGTTAACATAACAAAAGACTTTGTCATAAATATAAAAGGAAATATAAAATACTATATTCATCACATGAGACAATCATTCAGGTATCTAATACCCATTGATCTAGTATGACCATCATACTTTCTCTGTGCAAGAAGCTTCATCAGTGAATCCACAATATTCTCTTCAGTCGATACTCTGCAAATGCTCACATTTCCTCGATCAAAATCTCTCGAATAAGATGAAACCGCCGAAGTATGTGCTTGAAACGCTGATGAGATCTAGGTTCCTTAGCTTGTGCAATTGCACCGTTGTTGTCACAGTAGAGAACTACGAGATCAACAATGCTAGGAACTACATTAAGCTCACTGATGAATTTCCTAATCCACACAGCCTCCTTCGTCGCATTTGCAACTGTAATATACTCGACCTCAGTTGTAGAATCAACAACTGTCTCCTGCTTGAAACTCTTCCAGCTTACAACTCTTCTATTCAGGCAAAACACAAACCATGACTGAGACTTTGAGTTGTCTCTATCAATTTGGAAGCTAGCATCCGTGTAACCCTTTACAATGAGCTATTACTCTTCACCAAAAACCAAGAACACATCTTTAGTCCTTCTCAAGTACTTTAGGATATTCTTGACTGCTGTCCAGTGACCGTCACTTGGATCAAACTGATACCTGCTAGTCATGCTTAAAGCATAAGAGACATCGAGTCGAGTACTTAACATTGCATACATGATTGATCCAATTGCCGAAACATATGAAATCAGATTCATGCGGTCCTTATCTTTCAAAGATTTAGGACATTAGTCCTTAGAGAGACTCACATCATGAGACATGAGTAAGAATCTTTTGTTGGACTCAAGCTTGTTGAACCACTTTAACACCTTTTCAATTTATGTACTTTGGGTCAAATCCAGCAACATCTTCGATCTATTTCTATAAATCTTAATATCAAATATATAAGTCGCTTCGCCCAAGTCTTTCATAGAAAAATAGTCTCCTAACCTATTCTTAACAACTTGTAGGGTTGGAATGTCATTCCCAATTTACAGTATGTCATTTACATATAAAATTAGAAAGACAACAATGCTGTACTAATGCTCTTGTAAACACAAGACTCTTATTTGTTTTTGATGAAACCAAACTCTTTGATTTTCTCATCAAAATGTAGATTCCAACTTCTAGAAGCTTGTTTCAATTCATAAATAGACCTCTGCAGCTTGCATATTTTAGTGACTTCATTTGAAGATTCAAAACTCTCGGGTTGTGTCATGCACACTTGCTCAAGAAGGTTTTAATTAAAGAAAGCCGTTTTGACATCCATTTGTCAGATCTCGTAGTCATAATACACAGCAATAACAAACAGAATTCTGATGAACTTAACCATGACGATAATGGAAAAAGGGTCTCATCATAGTCAACACCATGAATTTGCTTGAAATATTTAGTCACTGATCGCCCTTTAATTGTTTGTACATTCTCATCCATGTCGGTCTTCTTCTTGAAGATCCACTTGTACTATATGAGTTGTAACCTTTCAGGTGGTTTTACCAAGGTCTAAACTTGGTTTGCATATATGAAGTCCATTTCAGATTTCATGACTTCAAGCCACTTCTCGGAGTCTGGTCCACATATAGTCTCTTGGTAGGTTGCAGACTCATCATTATGATCCATAAGCAACACATTATCTATTTGAGAAACGAGAAATCCATCTCTCAGGCTCAAATCGTGGTCTACCAGATCTACATAGGGCTTGTGTTTCTTGAGCAGACTCTCTAGCTACAACAACTTATAGTTCTTGGTCAGGCTTCAATTCAGGTTCATTCACAGTTTGTGGTTCTTGAACTTCTTCAAGCTCTACCTTTGCAGTCTTTCTAGATAAGAAGTTTTTCACCAAAAAGACACTAGTGCTTGCGACAAACACTTTTCCTTCAGACGGCAGGTTGAAATAGTATCATTTAGTTTCCTTAGGATACTCTACCAGATAATACTTATCTGACTTGGATTCTAACTTGTCAAGTATTTGACGTCACGCGTATGCCTCATAGCCCCAAATCTTAATGAAAGACATACTAGGACGCTTCCCAGTTCATATCTCATATGCTGTCTTTAGAACTGATTTCGTTAGAACATGATTTAAAGTGAAAACAACAGTCTCTAAAGCAAATCCTCAAAAAGAAACATGCAAATCTGCATGACTCATCATCGGCCGTACCATGTCTAACAAAGTATGATTCCTCCTCCCAGACACACCATTATGTTGTAGTGTTCTAGGTGAAGTGAGTTGTGATACAATGCCACACTCTTTCAGATGATTCCGAAACTCATGACTTAGATATTCAGAACCTCGATCAGATCAGAGTACTTTTATCTTTTTCCCTAGTTGGTTCTCTATTTTATTTTTAAACTGCTTGAACTTTTTAAAAGTTTTAAATTTGTTCATAAAAAACACATCCGTATCTACTGAAATCATCAGTAAATGTAACAAAGTAGTAGAACCCACCTCTAGCCATAGAACTCATGGGTCTGCATACATCATTATGTACAACACCCAAAAGATCATCAACTCTCTCAGTATGACTAGTGAAATGGGCTTTAGTCATCTTGCCCAATAAACAAGACTCACATCGCTTAAATGATTCATAATCAAATGAGTCTAATAATCCATCTTTATGGAGCTTGGATATGCGTTTCTCGTTTATGTGACTCAAACGACCTATGAAGCACCGACACTTCAAAATGCCCAGCGTGTCAGTGTCGGACTCTCCGACACTCGTTCGACTCTTTGACACTCTCCGACACTCGCGTCGAAAGTCCGACACGCTGGCTCACGCGGGACTCGCGTGTCCCGCTCAATTGGACACGCGTGTCCCTCTCAATCGGAAACGCGAGTCCCTAAGCTAGCTACTCACGGTGAGGCGGGAGGCAATTGTCTTGGAAGTGCAATTTTTGTGAAAAAAATTATAAGTTCATATAAAAAAGTGAAAGCACATTTGTTAATCGTTTGTGGAAAAGGAATTGGAAAGTATGTAAAAGTTTTAAGGAGTGATTTATTTGAGGTGAAAAAACTATAAGAAGAGTTAATGTGTTAATGTTCTATCTTTTTGACATTTGATTAAGTTTTGCATTTGAATAATTGATTAGTAATATTTAAACATGTCTTGGTTTATTTGAATATTTGTTATTTGTTCATTTTTAATTTTTTGTTAAATTTCTTAGGATTTTCATAATTATAAAAATTAAATAGTTAATATACTTGTCCCACCGTGTCGAAATATGATATTTTTTGAGAATTTACGAGTCGCGAGTCGAGTCGTGTCGTATCGCGTTTCCCGTGTTGGTGTCAGTTCAACATAGCAAATGACAATGCCAAAGGAATGTAAGATTATAGTCATTTGTTCTTAGTCTTTTAGTATTCTCTACGTTATGGATGAGATGGTTTAAGTTTAAAACATATAAACCATTAAACAGTTGGGCTACATCATAACAAACATCATTCATAAAAATTGAATAACAGTTGTTCTTAATTATAAATGAGAATCTTTTCATATCAAGACATAAAACAAATATAATGTTTCTAATTATGAAAGAAATGTAATAACAGTTATCTAGTTCTATTACAAGCCCTGTGGGCAAAGAAAGACGGTAAACACCTATAGTAACAACAACAACTCTTTTCCATTTCCAACACACATGTCAACCTCTTCTTTACCCAACATTCTTCTCCTTTCCAGTTCCTGCACATTTATATAAATGTGAGAACCACATCCGGTATCTAATACTCAAGATTACGGAGTATAAATGTTACGAATATGCCTGAAGTGGAAGTCACACTTTCCCTTATTATTCTGCAGATCTTCAATTTAAAGTGGACAATTCCTCCTCCAATGTCCAGCCTTGCCACAGTGGTGGAATTTCCCTTCCTTAGCTACACCCTTTTCTTCAGTGCTGAAGAATTGGGATCAAGATACGACTTAGGTCCCAACTTAGTCTTCTTTAATCCCTTGGATTTGCTCTTGCCTTTATGCACCATCAGTACGAGGCTAGCAGACTTGACCTTCTTCATGTTGATCTTGACAGCTCTTAACATGCCTAAAAGCTCGGACAGTGTCTTGTCAATTTCATTCATGTTGTAGTTCAAGACGAATTGCTTATAACTGTCTGACAACGATTGCATGATCAGATCAGTGACTAACTCTTGGATTAAGGGAAAGCCCAGTCTTTCAAGGTTCTCGATATACCATCATCTTGAGTATGTGAGTTCCTACCGGGTCTCGAGCTCCCATTTTGCACTGAAACAACGCCCTAGAGATGTCAAACCTCTCTTGTCGAGCTTACCCTTGAAACATTTTCTTTAGGTGCTCGACCATCTCATAACAGCTCATGTTGCTTTTGAAGTTCAGAGTTTATGGTGGCAAACATGAGGCATTCAACATCTAAGGCATCGTCATCATACTTCTTGTAAACATCTTTACTGCACGAGGTGCAGAGACGGTTGGCTCCTCAGGGGGGTCTTCTTCTAAGTCGTAGAGCTTACGTTCTTGTTTGAGCTCATGTTTCTGAACCAATTGAGGAAATTTATCCCATTCAGCTTGTCCTTCTCAAGGATAGCTCTCAGAGACAGGGTGAAGTGCGATCCACCTGCTATGAAAATTCTACAAGGAATTTATGCAAAGTAAAATTTTAATACTATATTTTAAAATACATTTTATATTTTAATATAAACTTTAATTAAAAGAACTCTCACTATTTTAATCAAATTTATAACCCTCAATATTAATTCAGGGAGTTTATGCGAGCTTTTCTTTAGTGGACAAGATCCGTATTTCTCCAATTTCATAAGTCAGCTTTGGCTGATCACCCATAGAGTGGTTATTTAGGTAGACAACCTTTGCCAATTGCATCATCATGCAACTCTTGTATGATTGGTGAATAACTCTTTATCCGCATCCATCATATGGTGCATGTCAACCCTATGCCTCTAGGCACTCAACCTTTGAGGTCACCTAGTTAAGTTGGACCCGATGTCTACAGTGAGATATCACAATTATTTGCTCACACCCTTACCAAGATAAATTAATGCACATTGTTTTGACAAGCCCACACTTCATCGATCGAGGCAGGAAGAGTGTCATCCATCAGAAGACATCCAAACACTTAATATTTGGTTAAAGGATTTTGGATGATTGAAGAACACTTAATCATAATTAACAATTAATCACTGTGCACACACACAAAATTACAACATTCACAATCAAAATACATTTCAGATGTGCACAAACTAAAAATCATCACACGATAAAATGTGCTAAATCTGAACATTCAGAACCCTTCTAAATCTTCAGATTTACATGTATTGCATACAGACACAAACAATCTTCATTATGACAGTAGACAAGCTTGGCTCTCATTGTCAGATTCCAAATCCAAGACAATATTTGGTTTCACAAACCACCAAGAGGGACGGTTACTGCTAAGGGAAAATCATTTCTGAAACATGTAAATCGCAACAAATCACAAGCGTTCCTGGAAACACATCAACATTTGATGTTCCAGGAATAAATCTGGTTACTTAAAACATTTCTAAGTTTCCTGATTTACACGCATGTTTTGAACCTCGCTCTAATACCACAATTGGGTTTTCTGAGGGGGTGGGGGGGTGGGGTGGGGTGGGGTGAACGAGCACATCACCATGTGCGCAGCGGAATAGATCTAGAAAAACCCAAACTAGAAATGGATCTTGCATTTCCATCAATCAAGAAATGAGCAAACGGCTAGGGTTTTGCGAGTACCTGTACGGGGACGATTCAGAAATCGACCAAGGTGCTCCGGCCAAAATACTCCAGAAAACTTCAGGCTCTGATCTGGAATCCTATTCCAGAGATTTTGGTCCGTCGAGTTCGAAAGTACAGAGAAATGTCTGCACCTTTATGAGTATCCACACTAACAGGAGAAACGCTTCACCGTCGTTGCACGAGGGCAGATTGGAAGGGAAAGGATCGAAGCCTTCGTCTCCACAAACTGCTAGGTTCGATTTCGGGAGAGGACCGCCGACGCTAGGGCGCGATTCGCAAAGGACGCCGCCGTCGGTTTCGCCGCACGGAACACTTCCGCGACTAGGGCTCGAGAAAAGAAAGATGAACCCGGGAAAAATTATGTCCTAACCCTGAAATTATATCTATATATAATATTCAGTGAACCAGGATTGGTCTAAACAGTGATTACACCTAAAAGGCTGAACCGGGTTCAAGATTCAAAATCTGGCAAAAAGGCACGTGCAGATGAATTTTTACTTAGTCACAAACCAAGTCAGCAAGCTGTCAAATAACATGAAATTCGGCTGCATGGAATCCGACTTCATGAAATTTGACTGCATGAAATTCGACTACATCGGTTTCATGAAATTCGATTTCGTCAGCTTCATGAAATTCGACTGCATCGACTGCACCGACTTCATGAAGTTCGACTGCATCAGCTTGATCGGCTTGATGAAAATCGACTGCATCCAGTCAGCACTGGACTTAGCCTTTTTCTGCCAACCCCTTTTGTTGACAAACTGTCAAACAGTTTTTAATCAACAATATTTCCCTTTGTACCCATAACCTTTATGAGTTGAGCTACTTCGATCTATTATCCAATTTCTTGTACGTTATTATGTGCAACCTCATAAGCTCATATTACATTGGAAGCGAGACTAACTCATTAAATACTTCTAGGTCACCAAGATACCAATATTATTATGAGTCAAGTTATAATATTTTAATATTTTGCATATTGTACTTGTAGCGGGTATTTAAGCTCCCGCCATTTGGGCCTTATATAAGGAGGCCTTGTCATGTATTTCAGATATCAATGAATGAAGTAAAGTTCTAGTTCCTTCTCATCTCTCCTTGGGGTCTTCGTCTTCTTCTCTTCTCGAAACCCTTTCATCTTAGGGTTTCTTCTCCCTCACCTCCACCATTTCTCGAGTTTCTTCTAGGGATTTAATCCCTTGTATCCTCCCGTTGCCCCTCCACCGAATCCATCAAAGTAGGCACACAACATATTGGTATCAGAGGGTTTTTCCTCCCCTCCGGTCGCCGTTCCGCCATTCCCCGCGGTTTGCCGCTGCTCTCCATTCCCCGGCTCCAGCAACCCCTTTGCCGTTGTACCCCCCAGCAAGCTCACTGAGTCCACACACCAACGTCGACCTCCAGCCACCCCAGCGTGGGTTTGCCTCCGCTGTTCTTCCTCCCGAACAGACGACGAGATCGTCTCCTTCAACACACCGTAGGCCTTTGACACTCAATCCCTCCTTGTCTTTTGCCAAGCCAGCTGTCACCTCCTTCGATCCTGCACAACCGCATCCCTGCATTCCGCCGACCGCACCCTTCCAGCTTCCGCAACCTTCCCTGCACCCCAAGCCCTTCTCCATCGAGAGCCCATCGAGCCCCATCTTGCTTTGTCAACCCTCCACGCACCCATCAAGCACCGACGCCTCATTCTTGAGCCCCACGCCTTCATCTCTAATTATTTTCTTCCTTTATTTTCTAAAGCCCCGTCAGCAACCCCTGTCTTTTCCCCATCCCCTTTGTCTTATTTGCTTTTCCTCATGCACACTATCTCCAACACGCCTCTTTTTTTTATTTTATTTACTTTTCCTGATCCTCATATCCCTTCCATCATTCCTCATATCCCATCCCGCCTGCCATTTTGTTATATTCTTAAATCCAATCCCTCACACTCTCTCAAATACTTTCTTTCCTATTTTATTTTAATTTTTCCTCCAGCCACCACCAGTCTTCGGCCTCTTCCACACGCCACTCTCCCTCCCTCCCTTACTTAATTAATCACCCTAATTAATTAAGGACCCAATCCTACTCATAATTATTAACTAATTATTTAATTAGTTCCACATTCTCATCATGTCCACTCCATTCTCTGCCACCAACAACGATCTCTTCGCACAAATACTCGCCCGCCTTGATAGTATGGAAGCGTGAGTCGAACACATAGTTGCGCGCTGCGGCTTGCCACCTTCCATGGGCGGCTATTCCAGCACTTCGCCTCCCTCGCCTGCCCCTCCACCGACTCGCCTTGTGCAGTCACTGCCGCCGCCACCGGCCGCTGATGTACCACCTCTCTCCACAGTGGTCGTCCTTCCATCGCTTCCGCCTCTTCTACCGGCTGTTCCTCTGCCGACCCCGCATTTCCTCCTTCTCCAGTCATCTCACCGCCTCTTCTCTCGGCTCTTGCTCCACCGGCCCCTGCCTTGTCTCTACCATCGGCCGCTGAGCCACCTCTTCTGTCGGCCCGTGCTCCGGTGACCCCGACAAATCCATACTTGCCACAAACATTCTTCAATAAGGTCGTATCGAGGGTCCTCCAGCCCCACCGGTCCGTCGATTATCTCGGGTTGAGATGCTGCAACGACGCGTTCAGGGATTATGTTTCAATTGCGACGAGCAATACACTCGCGACCACAGGTGCAACCGGCTTTTCTACCTGCACGTCGAGGATTTTGACGACGAGGGCATCTGATAAAGCTCGAGGACAAGCTTTTTTTGGAGGAAGGGTGAGATGTTATGGGTCTCGAGCACCGAGCCCTTTATCTTATTATTATCGTATGTCGTGCGGGTCTCGAGCACCGAGCCATTTATTTTATTATTATTATCGTATGTTGTGTGGGTCTCGAGCACTGAGCCATTTATTATCGCATTTATGTCATGTAAGAGTCATTATGTTGTAGCCTATTTAAAGGCATTTGAGTACGTGTTATGAATTAAGCAATGACAAAGTTCTAATTCCCATCTTCTATGTGAGATCTTAGTGGCTCTCTCCTCCAACGAGCAACCTCGCTTAGGCAGCCGCGGTCACGGCTCCGTAGTATCCCTGCCATCTTCTCCACCTCCGGGCAGCGTTAAAAAGGCGCATAACAATGTGTCCTACCCACATGGACGATTAAGCAATCAGTTCCAACACAAATTTGCCCACGTTTTGATTTTAAAATATTCATGATTGTTCATTTCAATCAACTAAACGTGCAATTTGATAAACTTAGATATCAAGTTGAATTACTGACCACTAGAGTTAATGATTTAAATTCTCCCTGGAAACCTACGACTTCCATTCCAAAACCCCAAGGTGAAAGGAGGGGGCTGGACCTATAATCATAGATGCGTGATGCATGGTAGGCAATGTGAGATTAATCTTCATATAGCGCCACATCGGGGATAATCTAAATATAAATCGGTCACACACGAGTCACGACGCACTGGACACACCGGAATCAAGTCAATCAACACGCCCCTCCCCCCCAGCGGGTCAAAGCAGCGCTCTGATACCATGTTAGAAACCCGCGGCTTCCATCTCAAAACCCCAGGTGAAAGGAGGGGCCTGATACCTATAAGCACAAACGACTGAGGCACAGTAGATAATATGAGACTAATCTTCAAACCGCTCCATATTGGGGATAATCTGAATAGAAATTGGTCCCAAACGACATGTTGGGTACACTGGAATCAAGTTAACCAACAATAAGGAAATTAATGGTATCTTACTTTCACAAGATACAATATGAGTATATAAATACAAAATGACAATTCTAGAGAATGCATTAAAACACTATTACGAGGAACATGAAAGACCATTCTAGAAAGTACAGAAAAACCTTTTATAAATTTACATTGGGAATTTCTGATATTCACCAGTTCAGTTCTTTAAGAGAAAAGAGATCATTAGCTGATGGCTTTGATGAGGTTCTGATATTTGGTTTCTTAATCAAAGTAAATGAATTATAGTCTTTTTGGTAGAATGCTCCAAGCCCATATTTTTAAAATGAAATGTTTAATTTACTATTTTTTCTTTCTAGTTTTTTTTTTCCACCTCTTTTATGCTCAATATGATTGCAATGCGGTTCAGTAATATTCCGTATATTGACGGTGGGAAAAAAGATGATCACAACTGTGGTAATCACTCTGTAGTTATTGAAATTTTATATACTTTTCAGTATTTGATGGCTTATAATTGAAACTTTTTGCATTTTGCTGCTGACATGTTTAACAGTACATCTAACAGTATGTCTAACAGTTTGACTTCCTTACTGCTAATAGGTTCCACTTCAAAAAGGACTGCTTGGTAATTCAGTGGTCAGGAGACAACCCAAATAGTTTAGCAGGTTTATGATTATAATCTAGTTTTTTTTAACTATATTATTAATTAATTTTAGGATCCTTGATAGAGCTTTATTTAAATGAACCCAACTGCCTATGTGGAAGATGATAGAGAAACAATGATTCAATGATATATCTCAACAATAGGATATACATATATATATACATGAGAGGGTGATCACAACCCCCCCCCCCCCTAAACTTATAGGGGATCATACACCGAGAGTTTGGACAATAGATAGGTATGCTGGTTCCGCGTCTGTAGCTTAATCATTAAATCTGAAAGCTGCTCCTCAGAAGGAACAAAGTAAGGAGTAAGAGTACCACGACCATACTCACGTAGGAAGAAAGCATCCATCCCGATATGCTTGGAAAGAGAGTGTTTTACCGGATTTAGAGGAATCTGAATGACACTGTTATCACAGTGGAGTGAGATCTGGAAAAAAATACACCAAGGTCCTCAAGAAGCTAGCAGAGCTAAATAATGTCATCAGCGGCGGTATCCATGGCCCGAAGCTCAGCCCCAGTGTTGGAACAAGAAACACCGATCCGTTTCTTGGACTTCCATGCAATAAGTGAAGAACCCAAGAACAGACAGAAATCAGTGATAGATCGACGGTCAACAATATCACTGGCCAAGGTAGCATCCCGAGTAAGCATGGAGCTGCAGAGAACTACAGTTGGAGAAGAAGAGACCACGTGAAGTCATCACCCGGAGATAGCGCAGGAGCCACAATAGGTGACCATAATGCACAGAGGTAGGCGCACCAACAAACTGGCTCAACACATGAACAAAATGAGCAATGTCGGTCCGAGTAATAGTGAGGTGGACGAGACTCCCAACAAGTGACGATATCGAGTAGAATCAAAAAGTGGAACTCCATCATCCAGACATAGTTGAAGGTGAAGCTCCATAGGGGTGTCCACGATGCAAAAGTCAGAAAGAGCAGCCCGAGCTAAGTGATCTGATGTGTAACGCTGCTGAGAGAGCTGAAAATCACGGTCTGTAGAGATGACCTCAAGGCCCAAAAAGTAGCTCAGCTGTCCAAGGTTAGTAATATGAAACTATTGCTTAAGGTAATGTTTGACGAAGGCCACATGAGAAAAATCATCACTAATAATAATAATATCATCATCATAAAGTAATATAAGAGTCTGGTCACGAGAGGAGTGCACAAATAGGGCTGGATCATATGGACTCGGTTGAAAACCGGCGGCTGTAATAACTGAGCTGAAATGTGCAAACCATGCTTGGGGTGCCTGCTTGAGCCCGTAAAGAGCTCGTCGTAAGCGACATACAAGGCCTGGAGGAGAGGAGAGATTGGGAGGATGCATGTACACCACCTGCTGAAGGTCGTCGTAAGAAAGAAATTGTTCACGTCGAGCTGTAACAGAGACCAGTGGCGAATAACTACAACTTCAATAGGAGTACGAACCATAGTCATGTGGGTGATCAGAGCGAAGGCCTCATCATAGTATCGTCCCCGCTACTGCTGAAAATCACGATTCACAAGCCGAGCTTTGTACCTCTCCACAGAACCATCTTAGTGAGTCTTGACCTTGAAGACCCACTTGTAAGTAATAGGCACAACATCAGGTGGAAGAGGGACAAACTCCCAGGTATGAGTGTGCTCCAGTGCCTCAAACACAACAGACATGACAACCTACCACACAAGTATTTGGGCAACCTCACGGTAGGAAGTCGGCTCTGGAGTACCACAGATAGTAGCAGGAAGGGCAGACAGGTCCATCGGTAGTGTATCAAGGCTAAGACAGTCACTAGGATGTATCCCATGAAGTGGGTAGTGCGTAGGAGGATCATCCACAAGACACTCGCTAGAGGAGAGAGACACTGAGTCTGGGGGCCCCAGAGACAAGGGAACAAAAAGAGGACGACGAGTGTAGTGATATGGAAGGGGGATGACGAGCTTGTCAGATGGAGAAGTTGATGGCAAAGGGGAGGAGTGTGGAGATGACAAAGTAGACTGCGGCAAGGGAAGATGAGGTGACAGAGTAGATTGCGACAAGAGAAGAGTAGGTGGGCATATCAGAGGAGAGGATATATGAGGCGGAGAGATGGGAAGGGTGAGAAACTGCACATCTGAGGGAGTAATAGATGAGTGCGAGGTCGAAGGGACAGATGGCACAAAGAAAGAATGAGACTCGTCAAATGTGATATCACGTGAGATGCAAAATCGACGTGCGATAGGGTCATAACAGCAATAACCCTTATGCTTAGGACTGTATCCAAGAATGACACAAGAACTCTGGCCCTGAAGGACATTGGAAGGCTGCAGTTTAATAAGGTAGACACTAGTGGAAATAGTATCAACCCCAAAATAAAGAGGAACGTAAAAGGAGATGAGGAAGTTGTGGGATGTCTCAATAATGTGGCAATGCTTCCTTTCGGCGGTGACATTCTGAGTGTGGGCACCGGTGCAGACAAGCTGAGGGAGTGTCGTGGGTAGCTAGCAAATTGCGAAAGCCATGAGAGAGGTACTCCCCCTGAGTTGGAACAAAAAATACGTATGGAAGCAAAAAACTGGTTGCGCACTATAGCAGAAAACATAACATAAATTTGAAAGAATTCAAAACGAGAATGCATAAAGTAGACCAAACATTAAAGAGAATAGTCATCAACAAAGAGAACATTGTACCAATGTCCACCTTTTGATATAGAAGGTACGAGACCTCATACATCAGAATGAACTAAATCAAAAGGACGTTGAGACCTAGACTCACTGGACTGATATGAGAGTTGTAGCTATTTGCCAAACTTACAACCCGTACAAGAGTGAGATCAACAAAAATACAACCAAGGAAATCATGACTGATGAGAGATACAAGAGCAAACCACTGAGATGACCAACACGATGATGTCACTGAGAGAAGCTCACCAAAGGAAGACAAAAGGTAGAAGCCGCCAACGACGACGAAGTGGATGGAAGATGGAGATGATCGATGACGTATATCCTGCTACGACGACGACCAACTCCAAAGAGTGTCCATGTCAGATGATCCTACACATGACATGCAAACTCATCAAAAATAACAACACAACCATGAGATGTAGATTGGTTGGTGGATATTAGGTTCATTGATAACTTGGGTATGTATGCAACATCGGGAGCATGGAAATTGCTAGTATGAAGGAGGCCACGACTGGTGATGGGGAGAATGCTGTCATCTGTTACCATCATACTAAAGTCAGAAAAGACGGGCTGAGAAGACAAGAGGTGAGTGACATCATAGGTCATGTGAAAGGAGGCTCCAGAGTCGAGCAACTAGTCGGAGGGAAAGATATCTGCAGGGGCGGAGGCAGCCGGATGATAGGCAGAGGCGTCAAAAGCATCCGGTGGAAGGATGGAGGCGGAGGAGCGAGGCAGTGATCCCTGGGAGAGCTGTTGTGTAATCAGCTGGGCAAGCTCAGATACAAAAAGAGACTGCGCCGGAGCAGAAAAATGAGCGGAAGGTGCACCAAGAGCAGATTAGACTGTTGAGCCCTCTGAAGCTTGCGACACTTATATTTGAAATGACCAAGACACTGACAGTGGTGGCAGTGGACAGTCGGACGACGAGGAGCACCAGACTGAGCTGCAGAAGGTGCCAGAGGAGGATGAGGAACAGGGCAGACCGGAGCACTATAACCAGGCGAAGGCTGCAGTGGAGCACTCACAAGAAAAGACTGTGGTGGAAGTTGGAGAGCATCCAGAACATTATGAGGCATCACACCAAAAGGAGTAGCAGTGCCCAAGGAGTGGAAACAAGTCTCCTTGACAATTACCAAGGCCAAGGTATCGCTGAGAGACGATCAGACGGCGAAGGATCCCGGTGTACAAGTTGTGCTCAAACATGCTCGAACTCGGGGCATAGGTGCATAAGAAACTCATACATACGCTACAAGTCGCAATCCTGAGATGTAGCAACGCACTGAGTGCAAGTAGCGCAGGGTAGAGGAGCCATCTCATCGAACTGACGCTAAAGGTCCGGGAGCTCACCAAAGAAAGGTTGTACAGACCAATCACGCTGATAGCAGACACTAAGGGTCTAGAACAGGAAGTAGTTCATGGTCTGGCTAGATGGTAGGTAGAGACGACGCAAGTGATCCCATATCGCCTTGGCCATAGGTAGCTTGTAGATGATCATGCGAATGAGGAGCTTGCAGGACTGACAGATGACGGCTATCGCGCGAGAGTCATCCAAGCGCCACCTTGCTCAGTCGGAACACTAGGAGGAAGTGGCCGTGCTGACAGTTGAAGAGGAGTCCGCAATACTAGCAGCTGGCAGGGGTGGAGCATGCTCGGTGCCGTCAATGTGGCCCCATAGATCGAGGTCACGGAGGATTACGCCAATGGTTGAGGAAGCTATTGGAGGATTCTAGGACAACACAAATCATGATTATGCTTATTCACGATTGGATTAACTGGTTGACCGTCTTGGGCCCGACGTAATCCCCACCCTACTCAGGGGAGTTGGTTCAATGTACAGAGGCTCTCAGGTTTACCATATGGCACATGCAACTGGGCTACTAGGCCCCAACACTGCACGACTGCCACCAATTGGAGCCAATCATGACCTAGTTGATGATGAACGTACTGAACTGTGCCGATTGGGGTCTCGCTAGAGGATCTACTAGCATTTTCCTTCTCACGTGTTGTACCGCTAGACCAGATGGAGGGCACACGATTCCATATACATTGCCGTTGTTTACTTTTTTAAGATGATACATTTTATTGCTTGTATCAAAATTGTTCATGCTTCCCATGTCATGTATCTTTTCTCGAGAGACGTGTTTAGGATGCATGATCTTCCTAAGACCGTATTGTCGTATTGAGATGTGAAATTCATGAGTTACTTTTGGTAGGCACATTATTGGATGAACATGACATGAAGTTTTTATCGGTGTACCATTCTCAAACTGATGGGTAGATTGAGGTGGTCAAAAGAAGTCCAGGGAATCTGCTAAGGTGTCTAGTTGGTGAGCATACTACCAGTTGGGTCTCTATTTCACCGATTTTGAAATTTGCATATAATAGCTCAGTTAGGTCTAATGGGTTGTGTCTATTCTAGGTAGTATCAAGTTATACACCTAGAAGTTGATTGAACTCAATCTGATTCCCTTAAAATTGTGTTCTACAAAGTCTGATGAGTCTTTTGTTCATCATCACATGAGCTCCATGAGTCAATCCGACGAAGAAATGCAAGTACTAATGAATCATATCAAGCTTATGCAAATAGTCACGCGCGGGAGCAAATCTTTCGAGAGGGAGAGCAAGTGATAGTTCACATTTGTGTTGAGAGGCCCCCCAAGGGGCTTGATAAAAAAATTGCATGCTAAGAGGATGGACCCTTATATAGTCATGAGAAGGATCAGACCTACAATCTCGACATCTCTAAATCCTGCATTCAATGTTAAGACTTTGACTCCTTACTTTGAGCCCCGCGAGTATGCAGATCTGTATCTTGAACCCACCTCGAGCTTCACATACTTCAGTCTCTATCCCATCCTCAGCCTACTCAGTCTCAACTGCTGCATTCTTAGCTTACCCCTAAGGCACTTGAGGTTTCATCGGCACCTCCAACAGCTCCACCGGTATCACCAACGCAGCCTTTGAATCCAGAGAGCACAATTTAATCAACATAAACCGGTGGAGCCTTATTATGCATTGTAAATGTTGTATCTTAAATGATTTTTCCTAAATTGTGAATATATATTTTTAATCTTTGCAGGCTTGACTTTAAATACTCCTGGCGATCTAGCAATAAGTCTTGGAACCAGCGATACAGTTAGTTTTATTTATTTTCTTTAATTATTATGCATTATAATTTGTTTGAAAAACTATAATTAGGCACTCCTCATTTGTTTGACTGACTGGATTTGCAGGTCTTTGGAATAACCACTGAGCTAAAACCAAGCTTAGAAGGCCATGTTTTTCCCAACCCCGTTGATCCTGAATGCTATATGGTTATGTTGGTTTATAAAAATGGATCTCTTATGAGAGAATGTTAGAGCCATTTTGACTTTTCTTCTTTCTTCTTCTAAACAAGTACTTTTTCATATCTCCTCAATAACAATAAGATTGCATGTTTTGGTATAGACGTACGAAACCATCATGCCAAGTGCTCTTGGGAAGTCTTCAACAAGTGTCTCGAAAGCACGCCTCCATTAAATGGTTTAAATTTTGATTCCTTATTAGAGTTTTTATGCTAAACCCTAACAATCATGAACCTTCAGAGACTTTGTTTTTGAAACATTTGATGTAAAAATGAACACAATATCTGAAGTTCTTATTGCTAAATTTGATCATCTTTGTTTGACGTTGTGCGAGTGATTATATTGTGTTGTTGCATAGGTGGAAAGTTAGGATTCTACTACAAGGAGCATGAAATTCTACCTCCCATGCCAGGTAGTTTGTCAAACTAAAACACACGTATTTTTACATCTTGTTGATTTAGGTCTATCATTAGGATGTCGAATTCTAATTTCATAGAAAAAGAAGATAGATATAATATGAATTGATGTTATGTATATGCAGTCGGGTTCCATCGATACGTGATTGAGAACTTAGACTGCAGCTCATTGGAAGAGATGGTGGAAAGCGGGGTGAAGGAATTTGAGGCTTCTTCAGAGGTTAGTGTGGTTTAAAAGAAGATGCATGATAGGTTTTGGTTTACTTGATCGATTGGAATCTCTCAAGGTTGCGAGTGATTTGGCGGGTGCTGAATCTAGAAACATACCATGCATCTCAAGCGTATGTGTTAGCTGAATTTTGTATGATTTTCATTTTTTGGCAGGTACGTGCTGTAATTGAAGGACAATTTCTTTCAATGCGCGGGCATGCTGAGAGATTTGGCATGCCGAGCCCTCCCAAGCGTATAATAGCAACGGGAGGGGCATCATCTAATGAGAGCATCCTTGGCGCCATAGCTTCCATTTTTGGGTCTCCTGTGTATACTGTCCAAAGGCCCGGTAATATGCAAATCACGTGCTCTTTTCTTTTTGTACTCATATTCTCCTGAAGATATGCTGCACTCATCATAACCGGTAATTACGACAATACTGAACTGTGCTTCGAATTCAATTTCATGAATGTGTTGCCCATAAAGTCTAAAATATGGAACAGCGATGGGTTTGGACATCTTGACTCAATTGAGTATATATGCACAACTTGTTATCATGATTGAAACATGCATTCTACTGCAGATTCTGCTTCGTTGGGAGCTGCTCTGAGGGCAGCCCATGGATGGCTCTGCGACAAAGAGGGTGGTTTTGTGCCGATAACTCGCCTGTATGAGAACAAACTGGGCGAAACATCTCTTGCCGCTAAGCTCGCAAAGCCTGCTGGAGACAAGGTGCTGCTTTCCAAGTACAGTTTGCTGATGAAGAAAAGGATGCGGATGGAGAAATATCTTGTTGAAACTTTCGGACGTGTCAAGGACTGATCCATCGTTTGGCTACTGTAAGCTGACTGGAGTTACTATATATATGAAATTTATTTATGGATGCTTGGGCACGGCTCCGTACAGTTGCCTGAATACTAGTAATAATCAGGCTTTCTGGATCTTGTTTCTAAGCCTAAGCTATTCATCAAATGAGTCCTGCTTTTGTTGTTTTTAATGATAATAAGCGAAAAAAAAGAGGCCTGATTTTTATAGTGGAAGGATGGAGTTTTGGTTTCTAGCGGAGATGAGACTCAATTGAAACAGAACCGGTAAAGATAAGTTATTTGAGCAGAAACGATTGTAATGACTAGAAAAAGAATCTTGCTACAGGATGTATGTAGTGTTTCTCTATTACTTTTGCCCACTCTTTATCTTCCTCACTGAGTTTTCTTAGCTTTGCCTTGATTTTTCTTCAAGCTCTTGCTTGATTACAATGTATGGTGAATGAGATTGATGTTCTGTTTGGCACGGTGGGGACGGTCATGAGTGTGGTGGTTATGGACTGTCACTGGTGAATGCCGCCCTATATCTCACATAAGGAACTAAATTTACTTTATGTTCAAAACTAGTTTTCTTTTCTCGGCGATGGGCATAACCAGCCAAACATACATTCATTGACGGTGGCATTTTTGTCCAAACTCATCCGAATAAAAATTTTTGCTGCACCCTAAACTGAGCCTCATCAATCTTGAATGATGGGAGACTGCTGAGTCATTGGTGTTTGGACAACCAGTATACCCAATGAAATCATCAAGATCATATCATATTGAGTAGACTCCCGCAGCTTAACAAAATAAACACAAATGGCGTTTCTGATGAGGCATGCTTTAGTAGATATGGGGATTCAGTGGAAATATCCGCTTACCTCAGCGAAAAAAGGGATTCTGAGCTGCAAACGTACAATATCACCAAACAGAGCGGTACGTTCAGCTAGCTTACACAACAAAACCCTCCTTGCAACAACTACATTCCAGAAATGAGCTTTTATCATCCAAATATATTCTAGTAACAAACATATTATTATCCAAAATGTACTAAATGAGGATATAAGACACGAGCTCAAAGCAAACACTACATATATAGACTATAGAGCGCAGGACATTTTAAAGAGAGGCGAAGTCATAGCAAGGAATCAGGCGGACACATACAGTCATACTCAATTCCATGGTGGGATTATTTCAATTTCATAAAGAGAGTTGCAAGCACCCAGCCATTCATTCATCAACCTATGCACAGATGTTTCCTCAACAGCTCCTCCTCCCATCTTCTATACATAGATTAAAAAAACGAAGGTAATACGTGTTTACTGTTTAATTTCATGTAATCTTCTCTCCTCTCCTCTCCTTCAAAACAGTTACAGAGAGCAGCAGCAGCTAGCATTAGAGGGTGAAGTAGTTCTGAGGAGGATACATCAGCGGCAGCTTGCTGATGGTGATGTTTCCTGTCTGTACACTCTCCATAACACTATCCGCAGTGTGGACCGGCTGCACCTGCAGGATTCTCTCCGGTACCACCTTACCGCCGTCTTCCAGGCGAGCCAATACCTCAAAGTGCAATGTTGCCTTCTCCGGCTTCGTCTTCCAAGAAGGGAACGACGACGTCCACTCCACCCCCGCTTCCTCAGAATGAGGAAGAAGCTTCTTCTCCACCGAAAAACCCATCTTCATGTATGTGTGAGCAGATACCTCCGCCTTCAGCAGCGTGAATTTGCCCTTCTCGAATCCCTTCTTCCCCAGCACCGAAGCGAGAAGTTCCTCAAACCCCCTGAGGTTGGACTCCGAGCCGTTCAGTGAGGTGAGCGGCCAGAGGGTTTGTCCCTGCGACAAGTCCATGTCCTCCCCGGGGGATGCGGGAACCGAACGGGAGGAGAGCTCGACCAGACCCGGTGAGAGGCGCTTCAGCTTGAGCCGGTTGTTGGGAGAGCCGGATTCGGAGGAGGTGAGCGAGGAGGGGCCGATGATGCGAAGGGAGAGACGCGGCTGGTCCTGATCAGATGTGGAGGCGCGCGCAGAACTGCGGAGGGCCTTAGCCATGTTGAGGAGGCCTGAGGCGGCAGGAGGGGCGTTGTCTTCGGGGCTGGTGCGGTTTAGGGGGAGGGGAAGCTCAAGCGGGTGCCTCAGGCTAACGGAGCGGGCGCCTTTAACTGTCACTGCTGCTCCATCCGAGAGGAGAACCTTCCTCAGGGTACCGGCGTCAACATCATGCTGTACTAGCAGGAACACAGGAATGGCATAAAATAACATGATGTATGGCAAAATCAGAAAGCGGACACTAACTTGATATATGGCTAAGTAGAAGCTTGGCTTAAACTGCGGAGGTATCTAAGAGTCTAGAATATTATTAGTTAAGGCTTCAATCAGTGTTTCGTCCTGGCAAAAATTCAAACATGAACTACACAATTACTGTTATTTTACTACTTTGTTTAATGAATTCATTTTTAATTGCTGATACAATAACTAAGGTTACAAATGGAACCGTATGTATCTAAAAGTGTACGGTTTTAGGGAATCAAAGCAGCATGCATACCCTAGGATTGAATTTATCTCAAACTTATTTGATTCATAATTAAATCGTGGGCTTAACTCCAAGAAACTAATATGCCGATCAGCTATAATGTGTATTTCTTAAAAGATTTTAAAAATAAAACAAAATAAGGAACTAGGAAGATCAATTGTAGCGAATCAACTCACCACTCCGCGCTACATAATGAGTTACCGTAACTCCATCAATAGAGTGCCACGTGGAGATATCATGGAATCACTAGATGGATGTAAACTGAAACCTAGGACTGTAGTTTTGAAATATAAAATTGTGATCTTTTAAAATAAATATGGCGTGAAGGTTTTCGCGGGCTATTTTAAACCGATAAAAACGACCTAAGCGTCGCAAACTATCGTAAGGTCACCGCACACGCATAATAACGTTATGAAATCACGATTCCACAGGCATAGCATTCACAAAAGTGGCAACCACGGAGATGTAACGAACGATATTTAGGAGACTTAATTAGTCGGGCAAGCTCTAATTTAATTACCTATTCGTTTCAAATATTAGCATAAAACATCAACTGATGGTTCGCAAGCGAGAGAGGTAGAGAGGTATACCCAGGGGAAGAGGACAGTGGCTGACTGGTCCTCGGGCCGGTGGGGACTGGGCTGGAGATGGTGTGGAGGAGGTCTGGATGTGCCCAAGGAGAGCTTTGGCAGCAAAAACAGAGATCGACGGAGCTCTACAGGTGGTCACTGGGAACAGAACAGTGCTGGCGACAATGGCGAGGGATGGAGAAGTAGGATTGTGCGACTGGAAGAAGGGGAAAGACAGAAGTGCCGTAGGTTTCGGCTGTAGGAGTGACCGGAGCTGTTGTCGGAACCTTAGGAACACTGCAACGCCAACATAAGAGGCAAACAAGGCCTTCCCAGGTGGCGTCGAAGCTGGACGGCGAGGGAAAGTGGCGTTGAAGGCTCCGTCGAGGAGGAAGTGTCAGAAGAGTTGTCGAGGTCGACGACGAAGAACGCCCGCACTGGAGGAAGGGGTGACAAAGCCGTAGAGTGCTGGAGAGCTGGAGGGAGGCCGACGGAATGTCGATTTGGTCACCGGATGGTTGAACTGGCGGAAGAGGCGGGAAATGGCGGGAGCGGCGCTGGGGAAAGACCGATCGAAACCAAAATCGGTTCGTTATGTCTAATTTGCAGCCGACTTCTAAGAGGAATGAGGAGGGGTGGGGGTATAGGAGGAGGGATTAGGGTAGTATTGCTATTGATAGCCATTCTAGGAGTACAACAAAAGGGGGAGGGGGAGATTGGGGCAACTATTAGGGATTGGGGACATTTAAATAAAATAGTTAATTAATTCAAACTTGCCCTAAACTAATCTATCGCTAAATTATCGGACCTATGCATTTAGGGTCACGTTGGCCGGTCACACCAACGAGCCAAACCAAAACTGGGCAAACAACATGCGCGATACAAAATAATACACAATAATACACGAGCGCTCATAATATGCGCAATACAACTCTATGCTACAAAACAACCCAAAAATGCGCGAAAGCGTGCGCTACAAAAACATGTGTGATAATAATAACAATAACGACGCGACGCGGGTTGCATCAATTCTCCCGGGGTTGAAAGAGCTCGAACCCGACGAAACTCGATGTAACCTGCAAGTAGAAAGTCCAAGCGTCGATCGAAGAGATGCTGCATACTGTCTTGTTGATGCCATGACTGCGACCCAAAACAACCTGAAAATAACCTCTCATCCCAAAAGCTCGCAATCTATTAGTCAAAATTTCATGCCAAATATTTAAATAAACAGTAATTATTAGAGCTTTCAGAGGATGACAGGGGCGGGGTGTGGGGAGAACATGTGGCAGTAGGGAGAACAGGAAGCAAGTGGAATAAGCCCGTGGAAATAATAACTCATGACGCAACATACTCTCGTCCGATAGACACCTACGAACGTCTGCTAGGCCCGGATCGATTATCATCCTAATTTTTCCTGATGAAATTCCACTCGAGTCACACAATTTTAAACAGATCCCAAATTTGGCTTGTAAAACTTTCCATAAAAATCTCTTGAAAAGTGTGTCCCGATGAGCAGTAAAATATCTAAGTATCACCTCGACTCCTTCAAGACTACTAAACCTAGAAGTGTCAGAACTCAAACGGCAGTGATGTGGTGACTCAACGTGTGTGCTTAAAACCAAACGGAAGTGTCGTGAATAAAAGGCGTGCTTGCCAAAAATAAAATCAATATAGGGTCGTGACTCGAGGGCCACAGGTGAGGGACGATCAAACACAATGTTTGTGGGCTCAAGGGTTTGTGGTGGTAGTGTGCTAAGAAAGTCAGGACACAAGACACAGGAGTCTTTGTCACCCAAGATGAGGGCCTCATCACTAACCAACTCCTTTGGGAGAAGAGAGAACGATGATGTGACATCTGAGGTGAGTGACACATTCCTAATAACTCCTCCCTGGAGCGGGGCCACGGGAAACAACTCGACGACTGAAGGATGCGAGTCAGTGGGGCAAGTGGACACACCATGTCAATCAGGAGGAAGGAATGAGGAGGAAAAAACTAGGGGTGCAACTCGGATCGGTTCGGTTCGGTTCCACTCAGAACCAAGAACCGACCCGTATAGGTTCGTTTCCAAATTTTTGGAACCAGAACCGATCCACAGTTCTAAATTCTAGAACCGGAACCGAATCAAAAATATCGGTTCGGTTTCGGTTCGGTTCCTTAAATTTAGGGTGTAAATATGTTGCACTATAAAAAATAAATGCAAAACAAATGTTTATAAATCGAATAAACTAGACTTTAAACTTCCATAACTCCAAAATTAATAAGATTTCTTAAATTATTAAATACATTTAATAATCTCATCATATAACATTTCATATTCAAATATTCTAACAATTAAGTAAAAGTTCAACATTATCAAAACATGAGAAAATAGTTTATAAAATTACACATGAAATATACCTCCATCAAATTAATTATTCATCAATCTCTTTCAAAAACTTCTTGCTCACCACAAATATATTTTTGATACATAAATTCAATAACTCGATTCTCGGGTCGGTTCTGGGTACCCGAGTGTAAGAAACGAGAACCGAACCAAGTTATCTGTTCTGAAAATTTTGGACCCAGAACCGAACCGTGACATATAAGAACCGACCCAAATCACTCGGTTCGGTTCCGGTCCGGTTCTCGGTTCTTAGGTTATTTTTGCACACCCCTAAAAAAAACTCATCTTCCTGGAGCAGGGGCTCGAGAAGAACAACCTCGATCGAAGGGGGTGTTAAAGCGGAGACACGTGGAGTCACGACATCAGTCATGGTGGATAAAATAGGAGAAAACTCTTCTGCCTGTAGCAGGGGCTCAGGAAGAACCTCCTCGACTGAAGGGAGTGCTGTAGTGGAGACACGTGGAGTCACAACATCAGTCTGGGTGATAAAGATAGTAGGAAACTTTTCTTCCTTGAGCAGGGGCTCAGGAAGAATCTCTTTGACTGAAGTGCGTGCCACGGTGAGAGTGGGTGGGGCCAAGGTGCTCGTTGTGAAACTAACGAGATGTGGAGGACTATCGAAACACCTAACCTCGGGTTCCACTATGTGATATGAAGTGTGGAGGTATGCATGAGCAGCATAATGTGTGCGCATTGTTGTCTCTAGGTTGTTAACAAAGGTGCACAACCCACTCAGATTCTGCTTGAATTCTGCAGTGACGAACTCAACGGTTTTCCGCAAGGCTTTAATAGGCACATCTAGATCATCCATTTTTTTTAAACGAAAAATTCTAAACTTAAAATTTGAAAACGAGAGGCGCTCGGCTATCCCACGATAGGAGTGAGATATCCCAGCAACCACACCAAACTGATGTAAACTGAAACCTAGGACTGTAGTTTTGAAATATAAAATTGTGATCTTTTAAAATAAATGTGGCGCGAAGGTTTTCGCGGGCTATTTTAAACCGATAAAAATGACCTAAGCGTCACAAACTATCGTAAGGTCACCGCACGTGCATAATAACGTTATGAAATCACGATTCCACAGGCATAGCATTCACAAAAGTGGCAACCACGGATATGTAACGAATAATACTTAGGAGACTTAATTAGTCGGGCAAGCTCTAATTTAATTACCCATTTGTTTCAAATATTAGCATAAAACATCAACTGATGGTTCGCAAGCGAGGGAGGTAGAGAGGTATACCCCGGGGAAGAGGCAGTGGCTGACTGGTCCTCGGGCCGGTGGGGACTAGACTGGAGATGCTGTGGAGGGGGTCTGGATGTGCCTAAGGAGAGCTCTGGCAGCAAAAACAGAGATCGGGGGAGCTCTACAGGTGGTCACCGGGAACAGAACAGTGCTGGCGACAATGGTGAGGGCTGGATAAGTAGGATCGTGCGTCTGGAAGAAGGGGAAAGACAGAAGTGCCACAGGTTTCAGCTGTAGGAGTGACCGGAGCTGTTGTCGGAACCTTAGGAACACTGCAGCGCCAACATAAGAGGCGGACGAGACCTTCCCAGGTGGCCCAAGCGTCTCCTTGGTATCAAGCTCTTGCCCGTGATACCAAAAGACTCGCATTACATTTTTTAAAGATGCTTTGTTGCACTGATTCGGTCCTACAACGTATGATGAACCGGTCGCTCAATAACAACGACAACAACACTCAAGCCTTTATGAACAGGTTACCCAATTCACCAAATTAACACAAACCACTACAATAACGACATATCAAGACTCATTCAAAGATTTAGCTTTTTGTATTCCTAACCTAACGGAAGATTTCCTTAATAAATCATTTATATTTGGCTTGAAACCTCATATTCTCCAAGAGGTGATGGCCCGAAAATCTAACAATTTACCCGATTTTAGTGATTTTGCACGACTATTTGAAGACCCAATTAGTGATACACGCACACCACATCCACCACCCCGCACAAACACTTATTACAACAATCCAATCACGGCAACACCCAATAAACCTTATCATCGTCTCTTATCCATGACCGAACTTCAAATTCTGCGTGACGAGGGATTATGTTACACGTGCAATGAGCGTTATATGCCTAATCAGTAATCACATGTGTAAAGGGAAAACAATCTGGCTTACCCTGGACAATGACTGTACCTCTCAACGTGAAAGGTGTAGGAGTTGATTGTGACCGGAACATGAAACGGGTAAAAATAGGAGATATCATAAAATATACAAAGAATGGCCAAGGAGAGGAGGCGGCTAGAGATGAGATAAAAGAGGAACGGCCGAGGGTGGCCGGAGATGGGGGAGGCGAAGGGAGAAACGGGGCAGAGAAGAAACGAACCAGAATTTTATTAACTCCTTTCTTAATACCATATTACAAGCAATTGGTCCTATTTATAACACTAATCTGGCTTCTTTTGGACACGTGGATTGCTGATATTACATTGCCTTCGCCTTTTAAAATGACGTACTCGTCGTTTGATCATCACTAAAAAAACATAAGCCGCTCATTGATATAGCAATGCAAGTCTTGGTGATCATATATATGAAACTAATTCCGCCCGGATCAAACACCAATTTTTTTGATGTTCTTTGATTGTTCATAGCAAACTCTGTTGTAGCGAACTTTGTTGCAGCGAACTTTGTTGTCGCGAACTCTATTGCAACGAACTCTTTTGTAGGCACTGATTTTATAGCATATTGGTTTGAATAGATTTCATCAAAGACAACATCATAGCCGCTCTTGATTTTGGTGGTGTTAGATGGCAACACAAAATCATATTCAACTTGCATCGGTGGCTCGGAGGTTGAGTTGATCTTTTCAAGAACTGTATGGTGAATAATGGATGGCTCAGCCGTTGAGTTCTGTTCAAGAACTTTATGGTGAATATCTTATGTTATTGTTGACACTGAATTGATGATGGGCGGGACCTGTTCCTCAAGAATTATTGGAAGTGAATTTTGTTCCACTTTATCAACAAGAAGAAGACTTATACTGCTAATCTTGAGCAACGTTTTATTTATCTCCTCTTGTTTCCTTTGGCAAGTCAAGGCAGATTATCGCATTTTAGAAAATTGTTGTCATGTGATATCAATTAGGCGCTGAAAATTATTGTCCATGCGTTGTTGCAAGGCATCAAAGCTGCGTAACATATTTTCCTTGAATTCCTCCATAACAACGAATAAATCGTCCGCCATATTGCATATTACATTTCTGCACGTTTCAATGAAATGACACAGAAAACAACCCCACGACAGGTGAGTGGTTTTTCACTTTCCCTTTTTAACAACAATCCCACTTTTTTCTTCCAAAAACAACAATCTTCAGAACAGAAATCTAATCGACACAATAGAATGTGTTGGTGTTCAACACTGGCTCTTGATATTGGGTCTTTAATCACGATGTGATGGGAAGAAATTACAGCAGTGATCAGAAATGATATCAAAGCGGCACAAGAGGTGGCACCGTGGTGGCGGAGGCGGCGCGACGACGGAGGCGGCGCGGCGACGGAGGCGGCGTGGCGACGGAGGTGGCAGAACGATATTGGGCTGCTGTCCCGCTACTGGGTTCTTTTCAGACGGATTTGCTGACGGACGGTTGAGAACAACGTTGAGAAGCAGAAGAATTTTCTGATTGATGAAGATGGTGACACAATTGGCGGAGAAGCTTTTTTTGCTTTATCTTGAGTTCCGTTCTGTGGAGGATGAACCGATGCGAATCGTCGTTGAAACAGCGGAGACCGCGAAGCGGCGGAGGTGGCGTGGTTGCATTTCTTGATCCGGAGAAGGTTCTGATAAAAGAAACAGAGATGGCCCTGCTTCAAGCCTCGGGCCGGCAATGGTGGAGGATAAACAGGCCGGCGGTGGTGGATGATGAAGAAGGAGGCGGATCTTGGGCAGAAGGAGATTGGAGGAGAGCTTGCGACGAGAGCACCAATTGTAACGGGTAAAAATCGGAGATATCAGAAAATATAAGGAATAGCCAAGGAGAGGAGGCGGCCAGAGATGAGATAGATGAGGAACGGCCGAGGGTGGCCGAAGATGGAAGAGACGAAGTGAGAAACGGGGCAGAGAAGAAACGAACCACAACTTTATTAACTCATTTCTTAATACCATATTACAAGCAATCGGTCCTATTTACAACACTAATCAGACTTCTTTTGGACACGGGGATTGCTGCTATTACAGAACATTAAGGCAAATACCAGAACAAGGCATTTTACCGATACTGCCGACATGAACTGAAAAGGGTTTAATTATGGAGTTATGTAAATGTAAATGAGACGCGATGCAAGTACAAATAAAATTATGTGTACTCCCACAGTCTAAAAGAATTTGAACATGCATTTTGTCAATGACGCCAGATTTTTCGAAGGCAAAATTATGGAGTGCATTTAGACTAATAGTGGCAAGGTAAGGAGTTTGCTCAGTAGACTCCTATAGTGAAGGGTCTAAATCATAGTTTGGTTAATTTAGACATTCATGTCCTGGATTTTATCGGGGCTGATAACACCACTAATTACAAATTAAAATCTATGTCATTTTCCCACAATAACAACTTCATAAGACTGCAAGGTATTACTAACTTCTGACCATCTCTTGTTTCGCCGGCTTAAGTTTTAAGGCTAATGTCTCAAGATGCAATTGACTCTTGTGTTTTTTTGGAATAACTGCTATTCCAACATTGTTAAACCCTAAATCCATCGAAAGCAAATATAATAAATGAAAAATCAAAGCCGGAAGAAAGTCTTACCGGCAAGGCAAGCCTCATGTCATCTGCATCTTGAATCCAAAGCTCCATTGGCCCGGCAAGCTGAAAAGGCGGCAGCACAGGCGCAGAAACCCTGTCCTGTCTGTTGTCTCTCTCGGTCAATGCCCGCTCCTCATCCTCACTCTGTGCCCCGGGGCGGAAGATAGGAAGATCGACCAAGTCCCATCGGTTCGCATCCTCCAAAAGCTTGAAGGGCAGAACCTTCTTGTCCACCTCGATATCAAACTCATACGCTACCGACTGCCCCACCAGCGAATCCCTTACGTCGAAGCCTGATACTTTTAAACCCTCCACACCATGGAAACCCAGCCCCTTTATGATTGCATCCCTCATGTCCTATCAAGTAGATTACAACAACAAAAACACAACAAATCTTAGGAAAATAAAACAGAGAGCAAATATGTTGTGGCTGATGAACCGATTTGTTACTTACGGATATCTCTTTAGGCACCGGAGGTGATAGGGATTCGGAGAAGATGAGAGAGCTCGTGGCTCCGATCAAATAGAAGAGGAGAAATCCGGTAAGGGATCGGCATGGGATCGCCATCGGAAGATTAATCCGCGGGAGCGTCCTCCTTTGTATATATATTATATATAATAATAATTATATATAATGATGATGATTTCCGAGAGAGAGAGAGAGAGAGAGAGTGCGAGAGGGAGGAGGGGATTTTAGAAAAGAAGGGACGGTTCGGGGGACTAACGAAACAAAGCGTGACGAGGAGGAGGAATGCTATTGGTCGAAATTAAAAATGAAATGACGTGGCCACGCTTGCCGTATATCCTACGTGGCTCGCTGCTTGTGCGTGCGGAAGTCCGTTACCAGTGGGAGGAGAGAACATTGTTGAATTACTCCTATCGTATCACGCCATGTGTCATGTGATAAGCTCAAATTTTTGTACAATAATATATTTCATTTTTTAATATGATTATAATTCTTATTAAAATTAGAACTTAGATTTTAAAATGAAGCCCAAAATCAAAAATGACTCGCATAACATCAGGTCCATTTGGTTGGGGGGAAGGAGGCAAAATTTTTTTTATTCCACCTATGATTTGGTTGAAAATATATTTTTGAGATTTAAAAAAAATATTTGATTTTTCATCGCTATTCAACCGAGTAGCGGTGCTCACCAATTAACAAAGCTTATTAAGGCTCCGTTTGGGGGAACTTATTTTCTCCTGTCAAGCGGTTACGATCGCATGAACCGGACCTCATGCGGTCGTAACCGCTTGACCGGTGAAAATAAGTCCTCCCAAACGGAGCATAAGAAGAGTTGTGATTTTTTTTTGTACTGCAATATTGAAAACCAAAAATAAAGGTGCCATGTTTTGTAACTAATCAATCAGTTTTTAAAATTTGCATTGGGACTTCAATTTCTGAAACAAACTGTCCTAAAAAAAGGGCAAACTTTGCCCTTAATCCTGATCTTCTAACATAATTAATCACATCAAGCGGATCAGACTGGATCAGGTTCCAGTTAAAAGCGCACCTGAACCACCAGGAATAACGAAGACATCAAGAAAGAGGGAAAAATTGAACCCTACACATGGAGAAGTGGTGCTTGAAACTTTGCAAGTCTTTACATCAAAGTGATCTCATGCAAAGACATTCATTATGTTTGGCGAATGATTTTTGGGAAAAATGCGAACAGGAAATGCGCACCAAAAACGTGAAAGGACGAAGCACCAGGAACTACAAGAAAAGAAGAAAATGCTCCATATATGGATGGATTGATATGCCACAAAATTGCCTTTGAATTCTCTGTACAAATAATTTGCTTCTCTGTTTGGTGAGAGATTTTGTGCATCAACAATGAAGGACCCTGCAAAAAACAGAAGCTAAAGAAAATTAATGAACATAACTGATGAAAAATGCAACAGGAAAACTAGAATGGTAACATTCATTTTTTAGTTAAGAATCAGAAGAGCAAACGAGGATTTAAATGTAGTGGCCAATACCATTAGGAAGCATTCATGAAGGATGCAGTTTGGCTTTGGTTCACTGCCCAGGTGTTTCTTCATTAAAAGAAGATGGTGACAAACGTTCTTCAGGAAAAGCTGGAGTTCTAATTGAAGGGAAGTAGTGTGAAGCATTAGGATTAAACTTTCCGGGCATAGAGGGGACTTTTCCGGGCTTTTCGCTTGCCTGATGTGCCACCCTACTCAAATACGAGGGGGTAGAATGGTCGCGAGACAGCAAGTAATAGGAGCTATGGTGCTCCTGTCGGCATATAGTATGCGTGTCAGAGTGACTGCTGAAATAAGCAGTAGCGCTGATATCTTGCTGATGACGAAGAACACAGGACATTGATGCATTCGGATGCCTGTTGACATGAGGATTAAGAGTCACCGGTAAAAGCATGCTACGGCAAGATGAGTGCTTCCTGCTTTGGGCTCCAGAAACAGGGATAGTCCAATTTTCTATTGTTATCCCTTGTTTAGCAGCCAGATCCAATATTTGCTTCTGCCCAAGTCCCAATCCCAAGAGCATGTTCCACAGGTTTCTCTGTGCTTCTCTCTGATTGTGTATAACTTGATCACGCATGGCTATTTCAAACTGCAGCTCAGTATTTGCCATTCCCTAATTTATTTAAGAGTAGTTCGAATTCATAATCATTACTTCATCACAAAGTCGTAAGACTTCAGCACAGAAACATAGATATCAAAAGTATAGGGGGGCCCAAATGGGTTCATGGGTCAAAACTATGAAAAATTCTCTCCTTACCAGAAATCTATACTGGCTAAGAATATGCAAGTAGGTTTTGTTGCCACTGTTGGTCATGGCTTCCTCGATCATGTCTTGAACCTGGCAGCGATGTTTCTCATTTGTCTCAATATCCTGAAGAAAGATAAAATTAAAATTCATTCATCAGCCCTGTAAAATGTGAAATAAGACCAACATAGGAGACTCGGGTAACCTTCCGATACGAAGAGCCAGCCTCTTCATTGTCTCGTATGTTATCAAGAATAAGCTGCCTCCTTGATTTAAGTGCCTGAGCAACTGCCTCGTCCTTCCAAGAAAACAACAATCCAAGAATTTAATAACAGATGAAAATGGAGTTTGTAAAATAGATTAGAATTGACCAAAGCTTTTGCTAGACAAAGAAAACATGGTTTGCACTACATCATATTCATAGTTGGTATGTTCTCTGATGAAGATAATGCTCAATATAAATGGGGCCCACATTAGTGTGGTATCTGTTCAAGTGGACATATTTGGGTTAAAAGAAATAAACCGATATATGGTACGTAGCTTCGACCGTCCAGAGTACCCAACCTGCTAGGTATTTTCACTCCCTCTCTTCTACATGTTATCGGAGCAGGCGACTTTGTTCTTCTTTCTCCTTGTGGTCGGCTATTGGATTGACAAAGGACAGCGGGGTTCAATGGCTAGGATTGACGTAGATTTGAGCAACGCAGATGAATCTGGGATCGATGCAGCCTTGCTTGTGGTCGGCTACTGGGATCGAAGAAGGGTAGAGGTGCTGGGAATGAAGTGGTTGGCATTTACATGTGTTGTGATCATGGTTGTCAGGATCAAGATCCTAGATGAGATCATTTCGCGGTAGGATCGGATCAGATAGTAGGATTGGATCGAGGATTGCTTTATAAAATCAGGATCGATTTACAAAATCTGGATCGTAGGATCGTAAGATCCTAAGATCCGGATCGCGATCCTGACAACCATGGTTGTGATCATCCAGAGGGGATTGATCAGAGCTCCAAAATACCTGTCCAGAGGGGATTGGTCCTTGTACAACGACTCTTGTTCGGGGATTTCGTGTGCAAAGACTTTTGATCAGATGTGATCGTTCATACATTGATGCTCATTCTTCGGTAGAACAACCTTGATGAGCTTCTCAACCAGTTCCTTCATCACCGAGTAAGTTCAGATCTTAGTCTAGTGTTCTCCGCAGTAAGTGTTAAAAATTTGATAGCAGGTCCTGCTTCAGCCTGTTTCCGTGATCTAGATTTTCGAATAGATTTCTAATGTCTCAAATTCAGGTGCTGATTTCTCTATAGTGGTTACCAATGTCAAATTGAACGTGAAAAAATACATTGGGCGCAATCGATGAATGGTTATTGGGAGTCGAAGAAAACTTGATTTTATAATTGGAATCAGAAGGCCTCCACCTATCACGGACACGTCCTACGAAGAGTGGAAAGCAGACAACCTAACTGTTATGACATGGTTAATTCACACTATGGAACCTACCATTACTCGTCAGTTCATGTTTTGAGGCTTACTATGGGAGACTTATTCAAAAATAGGAGATAGATCAGTATTTGTGTTAAGATCTCTCCCACATGTTCCGGTTGTGGGGATAGTTGGAGAGAATTGAGTCAAAGAAGAGTGTGTTTGAACCTCTTGCTACCTTGCCCACATAACTTGAATTTCAGTGGGTCCAAATGCTTGGAAGAGATATTGTTCTGGATCTAGATACTGTAGCTAGTTACCATAGGTGGGATTCTCATAGGATCTTGATAAACGAAATCAGTGGTGCATGAAGCTATGAAAATTCAGCGATGATATCTCATAAAAGATGGAATAATGACTCTAATAGTGATGCAACCCGAGTTTGCATCTTTATTTTATTTGCAATATTTTTACTTATGTAGCGCACGTCTTCGCGCATTATAGTTTTTGTCTATGATGTATCACACACGTTCGCACACTTTTGTTTGGATTATTGGTGTGACCAATCAATAAGATTCTAAATAGAAAGGTCCGTCAAATTAGGAGCAGTGGTGATTTAGGCAAGTAAGTGAGGGGTCATACAAATTAAGCTATTAATATATTCATGACTTTCAAAGCTATTATTTGATGGGGAATTTCTAAAGCCATTTCATCGTTATAGTTTGGACACCAAGAGCCAGAAGTAACATCTTTATTTATTCCCCAATCAATTTTTTGATCAAAATATTAGTTAAAAGTTATAACCCCCTCTTTAATTCCTACAGCCGGCCTCTTTTGAACCCCCCCTGCCCCTCCATATTAAAAGTCAATTATTAAAATCCTAAAATCCCTTCCCTATTAAATCTGTTGCCATCCTTTTGTTCACGTCATCCTGGAGAAAAACGAAACGGAGAAAAGTTTTTTCTCTGTTTCCACTTCCTAGGGAGCGACCTGCTTGCCTGTACCTGATCGTCCTCACCGTGTTCCCGCCCCACGCCGGCCAACACCTCCGCCGCTGGAGTTTTCCCAAGGCTCCGACGACCTTTGCTGCCCAACCATTGACTCTCCCCTCCAGGGCCGTTGTTACCACGATCGGTGTCGAAGGAGCCTCCTGAATCCTGAGGGTCCGACCATATCCGACGAACCCTCTTCCAGCAGCCCCGACGGTGCCAGACCCCCCCCCCCCTGCTGAGCCACTAGCCGCAAGTGTCCTGTTCAACTCCCAAGTCCCAACACCTCATTTTTTCCCAGAGCCCAAATCTTTCACTGTTGCAGCCAGAATTTCCCCAACATTTGGCCTTCCAAACTCCTGAGGCCGCCTCCTGCTACAACCTATGGTATACCTCTTTACCCCGTCTCGCTTGTGATCACTAGTATAATATTATGCTTAATTGTTTTGATCTTTAAAATCAGAGCTTGCCTGCCTAGGTTGTCATTACTCCTGTTTGTCGTTAATTCCTACATTGTTGTTGTTTTCTCTCTCTCTTGGAGCACTTGTGGTTGCAATTATTTCAAAGTGGATTGCGTACAAATGTTAACTCACTTTAGCACGGGTATGAACCCTAGGTCGGTCTACATTTGAAAATACTCATGAGATTTCACTTGCGACGCGTTGTTTTAAAATTTGAACACAAAATTTATCGTTTTTAAAAATTAATTGCCGAACCCGGAATGCATCAAATAGTGAGTCGAATATGGGTATACCTCGGTTGACTGAATTGTAGAAAGCCAAACTGATGTGTTATCACTGTGGGGAAAAAAACATGTGAGAGAAAACTGTTGGTAACTATACCCACACCTTGTTCCTAAACACTTCATTAAGTGTGTTGTAGGCAAGCATGTGGTATATCTTAATCTGCTCACTCAAGAATTTTTTACTTGGGAAGTGGAGATAATTCCACTAGTCAAGAAGCACTATCCATTCGAAAGATGAGCAGGAAAATAGCAGCTCTTGAAACCCCTCTTGGGCAATAAAAACTCAGTCACCAGGTATGGCTGCCCATGCTAATGTTGTGCCCTCCTTTGAAGACAATACTTAGTGGATAATTGATTTGGGAGCCTCCGATGATCATATAGCGGGTAAGCGAGTCATATTACTCCTATGTGTCCTGCAATGGGAAAGGTGAAAATCAATGACAGATCTTTTGCACTTGTTACTGGTAAAGAGACTGCATGTATTTCATCAAGAATTTCTCTCGACTCGGTGATATGTGTTGTATTTTCCCACCAACCTATTATTTGTTAGTTGTTTGACCAAACAATTTAACTACAATGTTAACTTTTTTTCCTCTCATTGTGTTTTTCAGGACTTGATGAGCAAGAAGACGATTGAAGAGGGGACTGAATCAGGGGGAATATATCTGAAGAACCCAAAGAAGGTGATGCATGTGAAAACTTAAACAACGCAAGAGGACTTGAGTTTATGGCATCACAGATTGGGGCATGCGCCTCTAAGGATTTTGAAATCTATGTTTAATGTTGACTATGTTATTTGGAGTTTGGACTTATCTTGTGAAGCTTGTGAAATGGCTAGGTACTGTAAAACTTCTTATTTACTAGACCTAACAATATTTTGATCTCACTCATTATGATGTTTGGACTGCTCCCATTATCTCTTGGCTTCAAGTATTTTGTTCTCTTTATCGATAATTTTCAAGATTTACCTGGATGTATTTGTTGAGAAGAAAGCAGAATGTTTTTGAAGTATTTCAAAACATTTATGCCCATGTTGAAACATAATTTGAAGCGAAGATCAAAGTCTTACAGTCAGACTTATGTGGGGTATTAGTGTCCAAGGAGATGCAAACTTTTTGAGCAATAGGGATATAATCTTCCAGAGCTCTTGTCTGCATACTCCCCAACAAAATGATGTATCAGAAAGAAAGTATAAACATTTATTGAATGTTGCCAGGACTTTACTACATGATATGCATGTGCCCAAGTCTCTGTGGGATGAAGTTTTTTGACTTCTGTGTATCTGATTAATCGGATTCCTTCACATGGCAATGAGAATAAGAGCCCCATTCAAATCCTGAAACCACATGAGAATACATTTCACCTAGCTTCTAAGGTTTTTGTGAGTTTCATTTGTCCATATTGTTGGTCTTGTAAGAGATAGATTGTGATCTTATCTTAGGAGGTTAAGGCTCCGTTTGGGAGGACTTTTTTTTCACCGGTCAAGCGGTTACGACCGCATGTACCGGATCATAATTAAGGTCCGGTACATGTGATCGTAACCGCTTGACCGGTGAAAATAAGTCACCCCAAACGGAGCCTAAGTGTGTCTTTATTGGTTATGCACCTAATCAAAAATGATAAAGTGTTATTGTCCTCGGCATTATAGAAGGATTGTGTACAAGGATGTTAACCTTTATTGAAGAGATATTTTTCTTCTCAGATCAAACTTAACAAGTTCCTGCACACTAAGGGTCCAATCAGTCTTCCGACATTGTGCTACCTCTTCCATCAGTATCTGCGAATGAGCACGTTGGCACTGTTCCTATCGCTGAATCTACCTAGTAGGGTGTTTCATTGGAGACATGTATTAATATCAGCGAAGAATATAAGAACCCCCCATCACTCCTACCCTGCCATTGGATAATGCTCCCCAGGTTCCTGTACACATTACCAGCTAGCCAAGTACTTTAAAGCCAAGCTTCACCTCTTAATATATGCTCAGCTACTTGTCCCCTTCGCCTAGCTTATCACCTTTTTCGCCTATCGTCCACGTTAGTTCGTCTATCGGCTCACCTTCTTTGTCCCGTTCGCCTATCGACTCACTCTTCGTTGCTATCGCAACCTATCTCCATCGAAGCGGAGCCGGGGATTAAGAAAATCCTTCGGACACATCGGCCTAGCTAAAGCCCCGTTCACCTATTGGCTCACTCTTCGTCGCTATCGCGACCACGCTAGTTCGCCGATCAGCTCACCTCCATTGTCCTCTTCGTCACTATCGTGACTCAGCTCCTTTAGACTCTTTGAGTGTCACAACCCGCATTTTCTTCGAATTTAAATGTAAATCAGAGTAAGAGAAAACACGTGTCGCGATGTCATGCCGTGTAGGGGATAACTGCAGACGTTCAGGCAAACACCAATCCCAACACAGTTTATGAGAATACTAAGTTATGATGTGAGAAAATCATGTTTTAAGTTAAGTTTTGGATGACCGTATCCCTCGGCTCAGTGGATCAACTAGTCCACAATTGAAAATATAGTTATACGCTGCGGAAAATAGTTTGTTTATATTATTTGACATCCTACATGAGCAAAAACATTCATATAAGACAACTCATGGTAAGCAAGACTCTAGATTTAGTATAAATATAGAAATTAGTTTGTACGTTCAAGAAGATATAGTGACTTTAGCTTTTAGAAAATGATATGCATGAGATAGAAGCAATACTCTGATAATTTAAAATATCTAACATGCAACCTAACATAAAACCTTCCCAGAGAGCAAGTAAGTCCGCACAATCATATAGAAGAGGCTTAACAACTGGCAAGTACTTAACATTAAACAAAACCCAGTGGACGTCAACAACCTGACACAAACCCACTAAAATATATGTATGTCTGAACAAGAGTAAAACAACATGCTACCTCACAATCGGTGAGGAAAAGAGACAACTGCAGCCACCAGTCAAAAATGATATGCATGAGATAGAAGTAATACTCTTATAATTTAAAATATCTAACATGCAACCTAACATAAAACCTTCCCAGAGAGCAAGTAAGTCCGCACAATCATATAGAAGAGGCTTAACAACTGGCAAGTACTTAACATTAAACAAAACCCAGTGGACGTCAACAACCTGACACGAACCCACTAAAATATATGTATGTCTGAACAAGAGTAAAACAACATACTACCTCACAATCAGTCAAAAACCAACACTAGCCGCTCAACCAGTTACTTTTTCAAACCTGAAGCATTCAAAAAAAGAACACCTCAGCAAGAATAAAAATACAAGTGACGAACAAGAGTAAAGAGGTTAGCAATAAACCCAAACAGAAATAAAGGGTTACCAACCCATCACGAGTAAACCGACAAAACTCAGCAAATTAATCATATGACTAAGGTAAAAGATTACTTATTGAGTTCAAAAATAAGAACGTTGCACCAAGTGCGAAACGAAGCCATGCTTCGAGAATATCTGCAAAAGTAAGTAGAAAGACATATACCTGTACAATACTAAGAAAGAGACTTAATAAATTCTACTCATGTGAATCATTAACACTGGTAAGAAATGGTCCTGAGTCGGTGGCCGTCCAACCCGAACTTACAAACCCAAAATATTTCAAGAAGGTACTGCGGTGGTGGTAATATTGTCTAACACTACCAGGCAGTCCAATTGTCTCAACAAGACACTAGGGTGATGACCTCAGTATCCAACTCAACCCATCAGTCCAAACATATAAACAAGGTACAGTGGTGATGGTCACTTTGTCCAACTTAACCCTACAGTCCAAAAATAACTCTAGCAGTGTATTGATTCACAATTTGACACTAGGTTGGTGGTCCTTTATCCATTGCTAACCCAAAGGCCATAACTAAGCACCCATAAACATCAATAAAACACTAACCAAAACACTAGATCTCTCCCCATAACAAAAGGGAAGAAAGAATCCCAAAAGAAAACCGCCCTGAGCCATACTCGACGAATTAGACCCAATTTGGCGAAATTTTTCTAAGTCCACACTAATTCGTCGAGTATACTCGACGAATATAGCATACATGACTAATTTCACTTAGCAACATCAATTATCTTATTACACGACAACTCGACAAAATTATCCCAAGTCCACGGAAAAGCATCGAGTGCATTCAACGCACTCGACGCCAAACAACTAAACTCAATGATCCTGCCTTCACTCAACGCGCTCAGCGCCAAGCCTAATCCACTCAACGCCAAGTCTTATACTCGACGAATTTGACTTAAACTTAAGATCACTCAATGCTAAGTCTGATTCACTCAACGCTCTCAGCGCCACACTGGCATACTCGACGATTTCGTCGAGATAACACGACGAATTCTACTTAGTCTCACAGACCACTGATCTCTCTCAACACCGAGCATTACCCGACGAAATTACTTCGGATACTCGACGAATTTGACTATGCACATACTAATACTCGCCGAAATTTACTTGGTCAATTCTCAGCCTATAGCTGACAACTCTAATCACTCATAATCGAAGAAATTTAGATTTACAACCACTAATTCGACGAATTAATCTTACTAAGAGCCACATTAGACGAATTCAAGCTACTATCATAAACTTAGTAACAGTCCACCTTTCGACGGATTAACCTAGACCAACAGTTATACACTCGACGAAATTAGACTAGTTTGGCTGACATATTCGTTGGATCCTAACTCTAGCCTAACAGGAAAACACTCTGCAGGATAAGCTTAGGCTAACAACCCGCAAACCGGCGGATCCAACTTAGCCGAACAGTCAAATACAACAAATCTACTAAGACAGACAATCCAATTACGACGAACGACCCTCGCCCGAGAGTTTCACACTAGACAACAAATCGATAAAGGTCATACTCAACCCTAATCCTAATTTCTGTACAGGGAAAGAATCAAGACAAAAGGAAACAAAGAACAAGCAAGGGGGTAAACCGCCACTTGCCTCAAACCTTGCCGAACTCTGGCAACACCAGCACTCCTCACAGATCTGGCCGTAAGAACACCTAAACAACAAATCCTGAAACTTTTCAGGACGAAGGAGGGTCAAAACGAAATTCCTAACACCAAAAATTTCACGAAACATGAAAAACTCACCGTAGAAACGTAGATCTTGGTGAGAGCTATTCGAATCTACTCTCTGACGACGTTTTCGAGCACCAAAGCTCCAGCAATCGGCGGCCGAAAGCCTAGAAGTGTCCGCCGTTCTCACTCTTTCGCAAACAAGCCGACGGTTTCGGGAAGGAGACGATGAATAGGGTTACGTCTAATTGCAAGGCTATTTATAGAGGCTAAACAATATAATATATTATTATTATTATAATTAAAACGTCTGATTGACCAAAACTCGCACTAAATCAGAATTTTACGAAAATCGCACCGTAGCTAAATACCGACGCTACGAATCTAACGACGAAATCGAAATCCGACAAACCAAACTCGGGTAAACACTCCCCGATGTTAAAATACAACATTCCCAAAAAGGCTCCGCCGTGTTCCAAAACGAACCCCGGCTCGCAAGGGAATATCAAAACTCACAAGAAATTAGCCATGCTAACATTCTAAGTCAAACCCCCGGGTACCAATGAGAAAAAAGCCACACTCAAACAACGGCACCCGTTAAACAAGCGTCAAAGTAACGCCCTGACGTCAAAATACGTCACTAAAGAAATTTAATAAACCTTGAAAAATCAGGGGCGTTACATTGGGGCCTTTGGAGCCTTTAGATCCTTATGTAAGTTATCATTCTTTATCACCATCTTTCCGTGCTTATCTTTCTGTTGTCTCATCTATATCTATTCCAAGCAATTTCTCAGAGTCCCTCATTCCTCTATGGAAAGAGTATGAAATGTGAAATGATGGAGCTTATGAAAAAAAATACTTAAAACTTAATGGAACTTTCCCAAGGCAAACATGTGATTGGTGTAACATCCAAAATTTTTTTGACGCGATATTTTTTTATGTAGGGCCAAGTCGCGACGAATTCTGACCGAGGCAGCGCGTCGTCGAGGTATGATATAAGTTTGGCCAATTGACCGCATTCATTAAAGTGGGCTTTAGGTTGGTCATAATTAGTAAGACGCATTTTTAGTTTTAGTACAAATGCGCGACAAGAATCGTCTATATTTAAAGGCGTTAGTGTAGCGTGAAATAACTCTTTGGGGTGCCAATAGCAGATTTCCCCCCCCCCCTCTCTTAGTTCGGTTATTAAGAGTAAACCGCTAGGTATGATATTAAAAGCCTCAAACCGCACAAAGTCATAACCCGCACTCCCTCTTTTTCACGGGAATTAAACCGCAAACCGCAGCCCGCATTCCCGTCTCCCGCAAGCAGCGCTCCGACTTCGTTTCCCGCAAACGGCGAGCCCGACGCCCCTTCCGCGCACCTCTGCCGCCCTAGCCGCCACCCGATTCCTGTCCAGAGTCCAAATCCGACCTCTCCTCCCTCCTCTGCAGGCGCCGAGGAGTACTCCTCTTCTTTCCTTGTCCGTGGGTGAAGTGGGTCAAACCCTAACCGGAGGAGTTGAAGTCCGTTTTTGATTTTGGTAAGTCCGATTTCTCTTTCTCGTTATTTCCTTCGTGGAAATTAGTGTTTTGGAAATTAACCTAGACTAAGTTTTCGTTCCCTTGTGCCCAAATTAGGTTTGGAGATTCTAAATCCTCTACAGAAGTTGTGTAGGGCGTTTGGAAAGAATTCACAGAGCCACTAAACATGATTGGAAACGAATTAACTGAAAATCTGCTTAACATTAATAGTCTGATACAAGTTATATAAAGACATTAACAAGGTACATTGTCCACATCTACAAGTGCATGCTGAAATAGAGTAAACTGAATGGGAAAAAATACTACAAACTGTCGTCACCACAACGCTCATCCTAGACGTAGTTTCCCACCTGGGTCACCTGAAAAACATTGCCCACGAAGGGTCAGAGTAAAGAAAAATAACTCCTCCTAGTGACACTAAAACAGTTTTCATTAAGATGGATGCATGCCTTTAAAAAATAATTTTATGCATTAAAAACTTTTATGTTGTGTGCTATGCATGCCTTCACACTACTTCCTGGTCAAACATCTACTCGTATTACACACGTGACTTTTGTTTCACTAACTCAAGCCCTGACGTTCACTAACTCGCATACTGTATCACGTTAGGTCTATACATGAGTTTTAGGTGGCTTCTAACCTGCACATCTACTTAGAAGGCTCTAGGCAGAGTATCTCCTAACGCGCAACTGAAACTGACGACCCGAGACCATCTGTCGAACTCAAATGTTCTAGTGTCACGCGGACATGGTCTCGAGTCTACTAACTGTCACCAAGGGACGTAAACCCCCAAGACTATGTTGCTCATAAGGTACCATATGCCTTATGAGAGAGGTAGTGCGCCTCTACCTAGCACGAAAATAACTTAAGCGTGCTGATTGACCTTTCGGTCTGATGCTACTCTGATTGGGTTATCTTTTTGGGAACTACTAAGCGACCCTTGACTTTCTTTTGGTCTACTAGAAATGGACATTCACGCCCTTGTTAGGAACAAATTCCAAACCTATGAATATGGTTAACGCTTTCGTACCCTACGTTACTGTTCGTGAGCCAAATACTTGGGTCTTAGGGAGCTAGTGTCACCCTACACGTTTTTCGTAACCGTTTTCCCATTACCACACCTTTCTATGCATGGTCATGGTACTTGAAAATAAATCTACTCATGTGTATACAAAATATATATTTATTGTTATGTCTAATTAGCAAAAGTTAGGTTTCCTTACAGCGGTGGTGCGGCGCTCGTACACTCGGCGCGGCGACATTTGCTTTTCCAAAGGCAATCCTACTGCTGGGGACCTTCAGAGTGTTTCCCCGAGGCCACCGAAATCCTGCAATTTAAGGTAAACCTAATTTTATACTTTTCCCCTTGGGGTTTCCGGTGGAAAATCTCCAAAACAACTAGGGTTACAAAAATAAAAGAGCTAGCTTCGTATATTACCTTTATGAGGGCAAACCAAGGCTTTCCAAACGCTATACACAACTTCTGTAGAGGATTTAGAATCTCCAAACCTAATTTGGGCACAAGGGAACGAAAACTTAGTCTAGGTTAATTTCCAAAACACTAATTTCCACGAAGGAAATAACGAGAAAGAGAAATCGGACTTACCAAAATCAAAAACGGACTTCAACTCCTCCGGTTAGGGTTTGACCCACTTTTCCCACGGACAAGGAAAGAAGAGGAGTACTCCTCGGCGCCTGCAGAGGAGGGAGGAGAGGTCGGATTTGGACTCTGGACAGGAATCGGGCGGCGGCTAGGGCGGCAGAGGTGCGCGGAAGGGGCGTCGGGCTCGCCGTTTGCGGGAAATGAAGTCGGAGCGCTGCTTGCGGGAGACGGGAATGCGGGCTGCGGTTTGCGGTTTAATTCCCGTGAAAAAGATTAATGTTAAGCAGATTTTCAGTTAATTCGTTTCCAATCATGTTTAGTGGCTCTGTGAATCCAGATATCAGGTATGTGATTACCCTTAGTTTACTTTTTTAAACTTCCGTTGTTAGCCTTAAATTGCTTAGTATAGATTTTTATTACGTGCTGCATATTAGTTTTAATACTGTTTCCTAGTTTTCTTTATATCGCTGACCCGGCCGGACGGCTGATTTCTGAAATACTGGGAAGGGGTGTTACAGTTGGTTGATTGTCGTTGGGTGTTTATAGTTAAGCATAATCAGAATAGATCCATTGAAAGATGCAAACAGGTGGTTAAAGTCTTTACTCATATTGATGATGTTGGCTATCAAGAAACATTTACTCGCATTGCCGAATTAAATTATGTTCATATTCTCCTCTCTATTATGGCACAAAAACCATGGCCCTTTCATCAATTGGATGTCAAAAAAACATTTTTACATGGGGATCTTCAGGAGAGGTTTATATGATACCTTCATCATCTAATTTTGTGTACAAGTTAAAGAAAGCTATTTATGGATTTAAGCAATCTCCTAAGGCCTAGTTTGAGAAACTTCACACTAACTTCTACAACTTGGCTTTTTAGAGGTATTTACGACCACTCTGTCTTTATGCACAAAAAGGCTTCCCATACGAAGATCCTTATTGTGTATGTAGATGACATCATTCTTATCGGCTCTAATGCTAGTCATATTCTTGCAGTTAAAAAATGGTCTGCGCCCACCTTTGATATTAAAGATTGTTGCGCACTTAGGTACTTTCTATGGATAGAGGTGGCTCGACCTACGAGGGAGATCTTTATTTCACAATGATATATTCTAGACCTCCTTAAAGAGACACGATATGCTGGTGCTAAATCTGTAGAGAGTTCTATTGACTTGAAATATGACATACACAAACAAGACTCTTATTTTGAAACAAAAATTGAAGTTTCAACAATTAGTGAGAAAGTTGATCTAATTGACTATAACCAGACTCAATATTGCATTTTTCATATCCATGGTAAGTAAATTTATGCATTAGCCAATAGTTCATCATTATGAGGTTGTTCATAGAATAGTGAAATACTTGAAAGGATCACGAGAGAAGGGAATTGATGCAGGGTAGGCTTACACGACAGGGATTCAGATGTGCGGTGGACGTGATTATGATTTAGTGGAACCATGGGTTGCGACTGAACTCTCAAGAGCAATCCGTAAGAAATGACAACCACACAAACTATAATAAACTTTAATTTGATTAATTGGGGGCGGTGCAAATATTTTGAGGCGGACTATTTTGGGCGGCCTCTGTTTTGGAGGGGCAAACTAGAGTCCGCAAGTGAATACGTCCCCGCAAGGCACAATAAGGCACAAGGCAAGCCCACACAGACAATATTTAAAGAGAAAGACAAACACCACAATATTTAATAATCTAAAACGAAAACACACACCAAAACAAGTCTTACAACCCAAAGAGATGGTCGGGGATGCTGTGGAAGCGGGGAGATCGACGAGATCTGCAATGGTGGAAGCTGGCCCAAACGGGATCTGTCCAAGACATAGCTGACAGACGCCTATGGTGGGGTGGGGGGGTAGGGATCTGGAATAGGAGAGGGTTGGGGACTAGTATAGTGAGGTGGTGGCTGGATCTGGAGTCGTGGATGGGAGGGTTGCTAGATCTGGAAGGGAAAGTGGCTGGGAGGCAAAATCAGAAAGGAGAAGGGGTAGGCGACAGGATCTGAGAGGGGAAGATGGTTGGAGTGGCGGAATCAGGGAGGGAAAGGGATGGGCGGCCGGATCTGAGAGGGGAATAAGGCTGGAGTGGCAAAATCGGGGAGGGAAATGGATAGGCGTCCAGATCTGAGAGGGGAAGATGGATGGAGTGGCTGAATCGGGTAGGAAAAGGGATAAGCAGACGGACCTGAGAGGGGAGATGGCTGGAGTGGCGGGATTAGGAAGGGAACAGGGCGGACCGCCGAGTCTCAAAGAGGAGTGGCAACTGAAGTTGCGTGGGGTCTCCGTCAGGGAGCACGGGAGGGAGAGTGAGGCGGAAGACATGGGTTTCGGCTGGGGATTGGCAAGGGGATAAGGGAAGGGGGAAGGAAGGTAACTCACCTAGGAGTCAACAACTAGGGTTGCGACATCGACACCGCTGACAATCACCGAAAGTGGAGAAGGATTTCTCCAATATTCAGTAATACCCTAGACAACAACCCCAACCTACATATAAATAGCAAACACAAGAACGACATCCTAATATCGACAACTATGATGGGTCAGAGATATTAGGATCTAATGCTCCTAAAATAGAACATAAAATACAAAAGTAATATATGAAATGGAGCGTGGGCGCAGATCCAGACGCATCCATGGAGTCAGATTGACGATCTGATCAAGTCCTCCTGCACGAGTAGACAAACGGCAGCCCCGCCCTTTGGCGGATAGTGTGACGATTGATCCCCATCAGGAATGCTGAGTGCGCCACGTGGAATGGACGGTGATGTCCGAGGGTGTCGCGACTCGTTAAAAGGGATGGTTTAGTCCTGCACCGCCTAGCGTGCTTCTTGATCCTGAGTGTATAAGCGGGGTGACCACTCCTCCCCTAACCGTGTGGTTTTGGGGAGTGACGTCACAATGCTTTACATGGTATCAGAGCAGGGGGGGCATGTGGCGAGGCGGGTTGTTGAGTGCGCCACGTGGAATGGACGGTGATGTCTGAGCGTGTGTTGTGACTCGTTAAAAGGGATGGTTTAGTCTCACACCGCCTAGCATGCTCCTTGGTCCTGGGTGTATAGGCGGTGTTGCTACTCCTCCCCTAGCCGCGTGGTTTTGGGGAGCGACACCACAATGCTTTACATGGTATCAGAGAAGGGGGCACGTGGCGGGGGTGGGGGTGTTGAGTGCGGCACGTGAAATGGATGATGATGTCTGAGCGTGCATCGCGACTCGTTAAAAGGGATGGTTTAGTCCCGCACCGCTTAGCGTGCTTCTTGATCCTGGGTGTATAAACGGGGTGACCCCTCCTCCCCTAACCGCGTGGTTTTGGGGAGTACCGCCACAATGCTTTACATGGTATCAGGCAGGGGGGCATGTGGCGAGGGGGGGGGGGTGTTGAGTGTGCCACGTGGAATGGACGATGATGTTTGAGCGTGTGTCGCGACTCGTTAAAAGGGATGGTTTAATCCCACACCGCCTAGCATGCTCCTTGGTCCTGGATGTATAAGCGGTGTTGCTACTCCTCCCCTAACGACGTGGTTTTGGGGAGCGACGCCACAATGCTTTACAAGGAATTATGTGTAAGAAATCTATGGAACTTAAATATATTTGGGTATTTTGATGTTGACTGGGATGGATCATTCAATGACAAAAAGTTCACCAGTGGATGTTGTATGTTCTTAGGAGGGAATCTTGTTTCGTAGAAAAGTAAGAAACAAAATATTGTGGCACGATCATCAGCTGCAACAAAATATAAAGCTATAGACACTGCCACCTGCGAACTAATGTAGCTTAAATTCATAACTAAAGAATTGGGGTTTGAGGTCCAGGGAGCTATGCCTTTATATTGGAAAATCAATCTGTTATCCATAATGCCAATAATCCTGTTTTCAATGAAAGGACCAAACATATTGAGGTGGATTGCATTTCTTGAGAGAAAAATTTCAGGCCAGATTAACATCTACTTCCTTTGTTACTTCTAAAAATCAGCTTGCCGATATGTTTTACTAAAGCTCTATCTGAAAGAGGGTTACAAAAATTGATACCAAGTTGGATCTTCATGATCTTTACAAAATTAGTTTGCGAAGGGGTGTTGAAGATAATGCTCAAGATAAATGGGACCCGCATTAGTGCGGTATCTATTCAAGGGGACTTATTAGGGTTAAAAGAAATAAACCGATATATGGTGCGTAGCTTCGACAAAGTACCCGACCAGCTAGGTATTTTTTTTGCTCCCTCTCTTCTACATTGTCAGTTCATGGAACAAGTCCAAATATCAGCTTGAACTGTAAAATATACATACATGTTACATTTTAGACATCATTGTCATAGCTTGGCATGTGGCAGTGCTACATTGAGAAAAAATTCTTCAAAGTTCAATCCTTTTACATTAAATATATATATTCAAGGATTTGCCATTCAGTGAAGTTCAGTTCCACTTGTGAAATGGTTAGCTTTGCAGATTGACATTGTTGTTTTACAGAATAGATGTTTATGAATATAATAACATAAAAACAAAAAGTTCCATCAGTGTGATTGAGTCGTGGCATCCATTATAGAAGCGGACTACAGGAACTTCAAAGTTCAATCCTTTTACATTAAATATATATATTCAAGGATTTGCCATTCAGTGAAGTTCAGTTCCACTTGTGAAATGGTTAGCTTTGCAGATTGACATTGTTGTTTTACAGAATAGATGTTTATGAATATAATAACATAAAAACAAAAAGTTCCATCAGTGTGATTGAGTCGTGGCATCCATTATAGAAGCGGACTACAGGAATTTCCAGGTTGACATAACTGCATTGCCAGCTATTTGACTTTTGATGAATTTTATTGGTGGAACAGATACAAATTAGTTATGTATGAAAATTGTAGTTTAAGGAACTAAGTTACAAAGTATTGTTATTTGTTAGGTGTAGTGTACTTACTGTGTATTAGAGTTGTCTTATGCTCACCATGGGTGCTGTGAACACCCTCTCATGTACTTATATATACCTCCCTTTTGAATACAATTACATCCTTTTCTCATATCATGGTATCAGAGGCAGGTTCCCAACCCTAGCCGATTTCAGTCCGATCCCGACATCGTCTTCCTCCTTTCGCACCCGATCGGCCTTCGGATAGATCTCGCCCTGGTTCCGATCGATCTCGTCTGCTGCCGCTCAACCCCGATCGATCTCGTCTGCTGCCGCTCAACCCGTGTCGATCGATCCCTGCTGCCGCTCAACCCCGATCGATCCCGTCTGCTGCCGCTCAACCCGTGCCGATCTATCCCTGCTGCCGCTCAACCCCGTGCCGTTGTGACGCTCAATCCCGTGCCGTTGTGACCCTCAATCCCGTGCCTTCTGTGCCACCGTGTTGTTGCCTCTCCGCTCAATCCCGTGTCGCAGTGCTGCTGCCTTCTGTACCATTTCCGTGCCGCCGTGACGCTACCTTCTTCCCTACCCTATAGCCTCCTCCGTTTTCTTCAGAAGGCGGATGTCATCCTCGATGGACGAAACTACAAGGCATGGTCCGCCACTGTTGACGTTATCTTCCGTGGCCTAGATCTGTGGGGCTACATTGACGGCTCTAAGCCTGCTCCGCCTCCATCAGCAACCCTTTATGTGGACGATTCTTCCATGATTAGCACCGCCGCTTCCGTCCAGGGTTCCGACATGGCCAAGTGGAGCTCAGCCGACTCCCGTGCGATCGCCGTCAATTGTCAGTCCTCTGCGCTCCCAATTCACACGACCGTCTACCAGCTCCCTACGACCAAGGCAATGTGGGATGACCTGCGTTGTCTCTACTTGCCCTCCAGTAAGGCTCAACGCTACTCTCTATTCCAGACCCTTGACACTTGCTATCAGCGTGATCGTTCTGTCCAGGCATTTTTTGCCGAGCTCCTTGACCTTTGGCGTCAGTGCGATGAGATGGCTCCTTCTCCCTACATTAGTTGCCCTCAGTGTGTTACTACTTCTCGGGATCGCGACTTTCAGCGCATGTATGAGTTCCTCATGAACTTACGCCCCGCGTTCGAGCATGTTCGTGCCCAGCAAAAACACCGGGATCCTCCTCTTTCTCTTAGCGATATGCTGGCATTGCTAATCGCTGAAGAGACTCGTCTCCACTCCCTGGACACTGCTGTCTCTTCTGGTGTGTTGCCTCATACTGTCCTTGCTGCTCCGGAGTTTTCACCGGGTTACAGTGCACCGGTGCGCCCTGTTTCTCGTCCTTCAGTGTCATCAACTGCTCAGTCGGGTGCTCCTTGTCGTCAACCTGTCCGTTGTCATTACTGTCAGTGCATATGCCACATCAAATCTGAGTGCCGCAAGCTTCAGAGGGCTCAGCAGTCTGGTCAACAACGTGCTCCTGATGCTCCTCCAGCGCATTTCTCTGTTATGGCACAATCACTCTCTGTTTCTGAGCTTGCCCAGCAGATTGCCCAGCAGCTATCTTACGGTTCACTGCATCGCTCCTCTGCCTCAGTGCTCTCACCGGATGCTTCTAGGGCCTCTGCTTCTCAGCCAGCCGCCTCCACCCCAGCAGGTATCACATCTTCTGATTGGTTGCTTGACTCTGGAGTCTCTTTTCACATGACCCATGATGCCACTCATCTCCCGTCCTATCATCTCGTCTCCTCTGTTCTTAGTGTTATGGTTGTTGATGGCATGATTCTCCCCTACACTAGCTGTGATCTTCTTCATACCACTCATTTCCATATTCCTGATATGACATACATACCCAAATTATCCATGAACCTTATTTCCGCCAGTCAACTCACCTCTCACGGTTGTCTTGTTATTTTTGATGAGTTCGCTTGTCGTGTGCAGGATCGTCTGACAGGGACACTCCTTGAAGTTGGCCGTCGCTATAGCGGGGTCTGCATCCTTGATAATCTTTATCTTTCCTCCATTTCATCGTCCTTGGCAACCTCTTCTCTGTCTCTTTCCTCAGTGGGCTTCTCTCAGTGGCATCGCCTACTTGGTCATCCCAGTGGCTCGTGTCTTTCATCCCTCATAGTACTGATCTTCTTGGTCGTGTTTTTATTGATAGGTCTCACTCTTGTACGGGTTGTAAGCTTGACAAACAACTACAAATCCCTTATTAGTCCAGTGAGTCCAGGACTTATCATCCCTTTGATTTAGTTCATTCAGATGTATGAGGTCCCGCACCATTTGTATCAAAGGGCGGACATCGGTACTATGTTATTTTTATTGATGATTATTCTCGCTATTGCTGGATTTATTTCATGCACTCTCGTTCTGAGTTTTTTCAAATCTATGTTATTTTTTCTACTATAGTGCGCACCCAGTTCTCTGACTCCATACGTATTTTCCGTTCTGACTCTGGGGGGAGTATCTCTCTCATGATTTTCGTGACCTGCTCGCTACCCACGACACTCTACCCCAACTTGCTTTTCCTGGTGCTCACTCTCAGAATGACACTGCTGAAAGGAAGCATCGTCACATCATTGAGATAGCTCGCACTCTCCTTCATCTCCTTTCACGCTCCTCCTCATTTTTGTGCTGAGGCTGTCTCCACTGCTGTTTATCTCATTAACCTGCAGCCCTCCACTTTTCTTCAGGGTCGGTGTCCCGGTGAGTGTCTGTACTCCCGACCCCCACGTCATACTCATCTGCGTGTTTTTGGCTGTCGGTGCTATGTCCTTCCCTCACGTGAGCGTACCAAGCTCTTTGTTCAATCTATATCTCGTGTCTTTCTTGGATACAGTACCGAGCACAAGGGTTATCGATGTTATGATCCTGTTGCACGTCAACTTCGTATCTCACGTGATGTCACCTTTGATGAGTCTTACCCTTTTTTGTGTCCTCCGTTCCTTCAACCTCGCACTCATCGGTGACTCCCTCCGATGTGCAGTTCCTCACTCTTCCCATTCCACCAGTTTGTTAACCTCCTCTCTTCTTTCCACCGCCTACTCCATCTCCTCCCCCTTCCCTTCCTCCTTCCACCTCTCATTCGGATGCTCTTATCGTCCCCCTTCCATATCATTACACTCGTCATCCTCCTCCTCCTCCTGCTCCCATCCCCTTGCCTCCAGTGCCCCCAGACTTGGTGCCTGCCTCCTCCAATGAGTGTCTTGCGGACGATCCTCCTGTACGTCGCAACCCACCTCGTGAGCGACGTCCTCCCGACCGCCTTAGCCTTGCTACACTTCCGTTGGAACTTCTTGCCCTTCCTGCTACTGCTTGCAGCACTCCAAAGCCGACTACCTACTGTGAGGCTTCCCAGATACTTGAGTGGCAGGTTTCTATATCTGCTAAGTTAGAGACACTTGAGCATACTCGTACTTGGGAGCTTGTTTCTTTCCACCTGATGTTGCTCCTATTAGTTGTAAGTGAGTCTTTAAGGTCAAGACTCGCTCTGATGGTTCTGTGGAGAGGTATAAGGCTCGCCTAGTTGCTCGTGGTTTTCAGCAGAAGCAAGGGAGAGACTATGACGAGACTTTTGCTCCAGTTGCTCACATGACTACAGTCGGGACTCTGATTGCTGTTGTCGCTGTTCGCCACTAGTCTCTATCACAGCTCGACGTAAAGAATGCATTTCTTCATGATGATCTTCAGCAAGAGGTATACATGTTCAGCAGGCGGCATACATGCTTCCTCCTTCGGGTCTATCCTCTCCTTCAGGCCTTGTCTGTCGCTTGAGAAGAGCTCTTTATGGGCTCAAGCAGGCGCCTCGCGCGTGGTTTGCACGTTTCAGTTCAGCCATTACAACCGCCGGATTCAAGCCATGTCCACATGATCCAGCTCTGTTTGTGCACTCCTCCTGTGGTCGGATCCTTTTGTTACTGTACGTGGATGGTATGATTATTACTGGTGATGATCCTTCTCATGTGGCCTTCACTAAGCATCACCTTCAGCAACAGTTTCAGATGACCGACCTTGGACAACTGAGCTATTTTTTGGGTCTTGAGGTCAGCTCTACAGACAACGGTTTTCAGCTCTCCCAACAGAAATACGCATCAGATCTCCTAGCTCGAGCTGCTCTTTCCGACTCTCGCACAACAGACACCCCAATGGAGCTTCACCTTCAACTACGTCCGGATGATGGTGTTCCACTCTCTGACCCCACTCGCTACCGCCACCTCGTTAGGAGTCTTGTCTACCTCACCACTACTCGGTCCGGCATTGCCCATGTAGTTTATTGTTGAGCCAGTTTGTTAGTTCCCCTACCTCTGTGCACTATGGTCACCTACTGCGGCTTCTGCGCTATCTCCGAGCGATGACTTCTCGTGGTCTGTTCTTCTCTTGCAGCAGTTTTTTACAACTTTGCGCTTACACGGATGCTACTTGGGCTAGTGATCCTGTTGACCGTCGCTCTGTCACTGGTTCCTGTCTGTTCCTGGGTTCTTCTCTTACTGCCTGGAAGTCCAAGAAACAGACTGGTGTTTCTCGATCCAACACTGAGGCTAAGCTTCGAGCCATGAATACCACTGCTAAGGACATTATCTGGCTTCGTTGTCTTCTTGAGGAACTTGGTGTCTCCTCTCCTGACCCCACTTCACTCTACTGTGATAACACCGGAGTCATTCAGATTACTCTGAATCCGATAAAGCACTCACTCTCCAAGCATATCGGGGTTGATGTCTTCTTCTTACGTGAACAATATGGTTGTGGTACTCTTGCTCCTTCCTATGTTCCTTCCGAGCAATAGATTGCAGATTTGATAACTAAGTCGCAGACGAGGACCCAACATGCTCATCTTCTGTCCAAACTCTCGGTGTATGATCCCCGTGAGTTTGTGGGGGGTGTTAGGTGTAGTGCACTTACTGTGTAGTAGAGTTGTCTTATGCTCACCATGGGTGCTGTGAACGCCCTCTCATGTACTTATATATACCTCCCTTGTAAATACAATTACATCCTTTTCTCCTATCAAGTATGTCACTGAACAATGGAAAGGAAATAAATACGTGGTCCATGATTCTGTAATAACACAGACTACCCTACAAGGGTTTTGCTTTTTAAACTGTTTTCTTTTAATCATGACACCCAGATTCCCACAACATATGGAAGAACGAAACACAAACTATCTAAAAAACAATCTTAGGAGAAGTTTAATAAGATATGTCTTTAAATGAAGTATATTAGAAAGCTCTAGCTGGTTCTCAGAAATCTGAGATCACCAACCTCATCTCTGATGATGGCATCATCTAGGCGTTGCAGCTCAATGCGGTTTCGAAGATTTGTTTCCTCCAGCTCGAATAATGCCTTCTGTAGATTTATTCGTTCCTGGACATTTTCACTAGTTTCATGGCTTAGAGCATTGAGCCAAGGTATCTCATCATCTGAAGCTTTCTCAACAGGTTTTACACTGACTTGAGACTCTTTATCTGAAAGTTCCTTCCTTAGATGAAAAACTTCCATCTGAATTCATCAGTTTAGAAAAGCCACATTAATAATTAAAACAAATACATGTTCTGCTTCTTTATACGTTTCTTTAATTACCTGAAGATTGTCTATCATCTTTTGGTAATCTGCAACATGCGTATCAATAATCCCAATATTTTTCTGAAAAGAAGAAGAGCAAAAACAATATTTAGATAATACCTTGCTTAGTGGTTATACCCCATGCATTTCTACAGTAAGGATGCAGAACATTGTATCATAAGATTGGATATACTGTGTCACACGTTAAAGATTAATGGTAGAAAATTATGATTTGAGGGAGACAATATAATAGCTTATTATATTAGTATCTTGTGAGCTACTATTTTATTTGATTATTATGTAGAGACTCTGTGTTAAATTATATAGCCAACATCTTAAAATTTTAAGATGCATTTTAACTAGAGTTGAAATAAAATCCTTATCTTATTAGAGCCACATCTTCGCTATTTATAGGTTACACCACATATTACATATTACAACACTCCTCAAGATTGGCGAAAGATATTCACTAAGCCCATTTTGTTACAACTCCTGATCATCTTCTCTGAATTAAGTCCCTTAGTCAAGCAGTCTGCCACCTGCCCATTTGTCAAAACGTGGCTCAACTCCAATAGCCCATTATCAAGCCTTTCTTTGATAAAAAATCTATCAATCTCTATATGTTTGGTACGATCGCATTGAATCGGATTGTTTGCAATACTGATGGCTGACTGACTGTCGCACCACAGTTTCATCCCACCATTTTAGTCCAGCCTCAACTCCTTGAGCATTCCTTTCAGCCACATGAGTTCTGCAACCCTTGCTGCCATGACTCTGTACTCTGCCTCTGCTGTCGATCTGGCCACTACCGACTGCTTCCTTGCTTCTCCATGAGACCAGGTTGCCACCCACAACTATGCAATAGCCTGAAGTAGACCTCCTATCATCCGCACAGCTAGCCCAGTCAGAGTCGCAATAGCCTTCGATTCTCACGTGTCCATTCCTCTTGAAGGCCAGCCCCTTTCCAGGAGCACTCTTCAAGTATCGCAGAATCTGGTACACTGCATCCATATGACCCTTCCTTGGATCACGCATGTAGCGGCTCATCACGCTTACAGAGAATGAGATGTCCGGGCGTGTATGGCTCACGTAGATCAACTTCCCGACTAGCCTTTGGTATATTTCCCGATCTATTGGTTCTCCGGCCTCTGCACTTAGTTTGCACCTTTGATCGATTGGCGTCGCAGCAGGTTGGCACCCCAACATCCCGGTTTCAGTGAGGAGGTCCAACACATACTTCCTTTGGGAGAGAATTATCCCCTCGGCCTCATACACAATCTCGATCCCAAGGAAATATCGAAGAAGACCCAAGTCTTTCACCTCAAACTCCTTACCTAAGGCCCCCTTGAGACGGCTAATCTCTCGCTCATCATCCCCTGTAATGATCATGTCGTCCATATACACTGCAAGCATGGTGGTGTGACCTCCATTCTGCCTGAAAAATACCTTGTGATCTGCGTTGATCTGGTGATACCCCATCTCAATCATTGCTCTCCTGAATCGGTCAAACCATGCACGGGATGACTGCTTCAGCCCATAGAGGGATTTTTTCAGTCTGCAAACTCTGCCTTCTGTCTTGGCCGTACCAAATCCTGGTGGTATCTCCATGTACACCTCCTCTGCTAGATCCCCATGAAGGAATACATTCTTCACATCTAGCTGGTGTAGCAGCCATCCTCCATTCACTACCAGGCAGATGAGGGTCCTAACAATGCTCATCTTCTCCACTAGTGAAAATGTCTCGTCGTAGTCAATGTCGTAGGTCTGGCTATATCCCTTGGCCACCAATCGTGCTTTGTAACGCTCAACCTGTCCATCTGGGTTCTGCTTTACGGTGAACATCCACTTGCACCCAACGACCTTCTTGTCCTTTGGCAGCCATGCCAGCTCCCAAGTCTTGTTCTTCTCAAGGGCCTTCATCTTTTCCTTCATTGCTGCCTCTCACTTCGGATCGGCTTTGGCGACCTGCCAATTGTTAGGTACAATAACACTATCCAAAAATGCAATGAATACTCCATGTGTAGGGGAGATATAAACATACGAGATAATGGACGCGAGGTCCCAACCGTATCTGTTAAGAGGATTTCCTGCATTGTTGTGAGTCGTCTTCCGTAACATAAGAGAAGAGGCGCGAAGAGGAGAAAGGATATAACTTGAGGCTTGTGGAGGTGTAGGTTAGGGTTGATATCGAGTCGAGTTCGAGCGATTTTGGCTCGGTTCGAAATCGAAATTTTCGACTCGAACTCAGCTCAAAATCGACTCGAAATCGAAATTGATTTCGAGTCGAGTCAGCTCGACTCGAAATGACTCGATTTCGAGTCGGCTCGAAATCGAATCGGGTCGGCTCGAAATCGAACGGGTCGGCTCGAAATCAAATCGAGTCGGCTCGAAATTGAGCAATTTTTCGTTTTATTCCTAGTTTGCTCAAAATTAAATTAGACAACCTATAAATTTAACAAATGAAACACTTAAAGGCTTTATTTTTTTATTTAGGTTTAAATTTTATTATTTTTAATCTTAAAATAAGAATATATTAATAAATACATACTTTTTTAATTAATTCGAGTTGATTCGAATCATATTTCGAGCGATTCAAGGCTGGCTCGAAATCGACTCGAAATTAGATTCAAGTCAAATTGAATCGACTCAAATTGAGTCGAATCAATTTTAACCGATTCCGATTCAGCTCAATTTTCGAACGATTTTCGAGCGACTTTCGAGTTTCGAATAATATGCTCAGCCTTAGTGTAGGTGTTCCATAAGAGGGGGGCGACGCAGACACGAGACTAGGAGCTTGGTTGGGCACTGACCCTGGATCTGGTACTGCTGGAGGCTTTTTCCTTCTACTGTATGTCAGCCGTTCTCCCTGAGCCGTAGGTCTCACACCTTGCCTTTGCTCCTTAATCTCCTCCTGCTCATCATCGCTCTCCCGCTCCTCCGCAGATCCTCCCTGCCATACTCCCAGATCTGTCACCAACATCTCTCTTTCTAGCATTGTACTTTCTTTATCTAATGAGTCTAATGTAGGTACGACTCCCTATTGCCGGCAGTACTGTTCCAGCTCTCTAAAGACCACATCCATACTCAGAAAACATCTTTTCATACACTTGATTACCCTTGCATCGAGCTTACCAACACTTGTTCTGTTGTCCTTCACAAAGCATAAACACCCAAATACCTTCAAGGGAAGTATCCCCCATTGTGTCCCTGTAGCTGCTGGCACGGAGACCTCCACCCTAGTACATGTGATAGCATCCCGTTGATCAGCTGTGTCGCTGTTAACACAGCATAACCCCACAGGCTCTGCGGCACCTTCATGTTTAGCATCATACTCCTCGCCACCTCCAGAAGGTGTTTGTTCTTCCTCTCCGCCACTCTGTTCTGTGCTGGTGTGTAGGCACAGGTGGTCTGGTGCACTATCCCATGAGTTGATAGGTATTCTCTCATTACCTTGTTGGTGTATTTTGTTCCATTGTCTGACCTTAGCATCTTGATCACCGCACGATATTGTGTCTGTACAAGCTTATGAAAATCCCGGAAGCAGGTGAACACCTTACTTTTATTTTTCATCAAATACAACCATGTAACACGAGATGCACAGTCAATGAAAGTAACAAAATACTTATAACCATTTAAAAAGGTTACAGTACAAGGTATCCAGAAATTTGAATGAATAACATCAAAATGGAAGAGCTTCTTCGACCTGTACTAGCATAAGAACTCATAGTGAGTTTGCCTAAATCACATGCATCACACACCAACTTTATTTTATTTGCTGCATCAAAAAAAGTAGGAAACAACCTAGCTACAATCCTGAAGGAGGAGTGGCTCAACCATTTGTGATGGAGTATCAGCACATACTCTGCACTCATCTTCTGTTCTCCATTCCTCGTTGTCTCTACCACAAAGATCAAAGCCACATCCAGTCCTTCCCGATCCAGAAATCACAACCCATCATGTCAAGTCCCAGTCCCAAGTATCCGCCTCGTCCCTTTCTCCTGGAACGTCACCTTAGGTATATCAAAGAAAACAACATATTTTACCTGAATAATTATGGAACTAATGGATAAAAGGCTAACTGGGAAAGAAGGAGGATGCAAAACATTGGAAAGTGTTACCGAACCTGAACAATTAATAGTACCCTTACCGACCAATGGCTGAAACCCGTCGTCTGCCGTCTAGATGCTATCCGCCGTGGCTAGACGGGTATATGAGGAGAACTCGTCTGCATTTCCTGTCACATGACGGGATGTGCCTGAGTCGATGATCCAGTCTGATGCCCTGGAAGGAGATATAGATGTCAGTGCAAGAGATCCATTCGGAGGTGGGTGGGCGTGCATAGCGACCCCCCATCTCTCTCTCTGCTCCCCTCGCCCGCCTTCTTCCTCTTGATACCTTCCATCATGCTTAGGAGCGCCCGCTTCTCCTCTGTATAAATAACACCAAGCTCCTCCACACTCTCAGTCATACCCAAATTGGCCTGATAGCCTCCTCTACCGCCATGGACACGACCACAGCCACGACCACGTCCCCGTTCGCCCCCCGAATCTCTCTCCTTGGGCGGCTTAGAGCATGCGTGTCTCAGGTGGCCAACCTCACCACAATTGTAGCACTTTCGAGTCTCTTCCCTCTGTCCAGTAATACCAGGAGCCGCAACCGCTAGTGCTGACTTCACAGGCATAGACCCTCCTGTCCTTGCCTGCAGTTTGAGATGCGTCTCCTCCTGAATCATAGCGGAGATGGCCTCCGTAATGGTAGGATCGTCGTGCCTGATAGGAGTATAGCTCTCTGCTGATCAAACTTGTCATCCAACACCTTCAGGAACTTCATCGTCCTTTCTTCCATGATGATTTTGGAAGCCCGACCCGTGGATCACTGCAACACATCCCACCAGAGGAGTGATCGTAGTCCACCCATAGTCGCTCCAACTCGGAGGCATACTCCTGCACCGTTTTCTCCCCCTGAACAGTGTCATCAATTTCTCCCTTCATCTGGAAGACCCGCAGAGTGTTCCCCACACCATCATATGTGTTCTTTAGCTCATCCCAGACCTCCATGACTGTCTCAAGGCCATCTACCGTGGCGGCAATCGATGAGACAACCGAGCTAAGAAGCCACATAAACACAGTCATATGGGCCGACTCTCACTCATCTCCAGTCGGGTTCTCTGGTTTCTTTAACGCCCATGTCAGAAAACCCCTAACTTTCTTTGCTGCCAGGATTTTCTTCACACGGCGTGACCAACTCAGGTAGGTCGCCGGTCCATCCAACTTAAGATCGATCGGTGGAAGTTCCTGTTTCGCAGGCCGTTGCGATGAACCCAACACCCTCAACAATGTGGCCAACTCGTCTTGGCCCAACATCTTGAAGACGTCCGCCATCGTTCCCTCCTTTGGCTCCATGGATCACCTTCCAACCGATCGCTGCGTCTCGTTCGGTATTACGAAATACATCAGCCCGCCCTAGATCCGATCACCGCATCGGGAGTGACGCAAGGAGGCACTAGAACACGAAGGTCGGCGGCTGGAAGCAGAGACAGCGGCCTCCGGAGGCTACGGGATCGTTATTCCCGCAGCCCTAGAGACAGCCCTAGACGGGCGTGAGCGGGCGCAGGTTGATCGGGAGGTAGCCGGCCCTTGAGATCGGGATGTGGTCGGCTGTCGATCGGGAGGGAGCGGGCGCAGGTGACGGCAAGGCCTTCTCCGATCGGTGGTAGAGACGGCGAGAGGCAGCGGGATCGGCGTCGGCGTCGTTCGGGAGAGGAATCGGCTGTCGGCATCGACTTCGTTTGGGAGAAGGATCGGGAGAACCGATGGGGAGAAACGGCGAAACCTAAGCTCTGATACCAAGTTGAAATAAAATCCTTGTCTTATTAGGGCCACATCTTGGCTATTTATAGGTTACACACACATATTACATATTACAACAACTAGTATTATCCTTCCTCAATACATCTATCAAAATCATTATTATTTCTAGGATGCATGAAAATGCAGTCTAAGCAACAACAGACATCAGTAACTCATTAAGAAACTCTAGGTTGAAACAAGAAGCCAAGCAAAAGCATAATCGTCAATTTAGTGTAAGTTTTGTACATCAATACATGTACCACAAACATTTTTGATTGATTAGAAAAAAAAAGAATAAACAACAAACATACCTCATGTCATAGTTGTTCCTAGGATGGGAATAATGCAAAATTTAATATTCTGTCATTTGCGCTCTCTTCATTAAAGGCTTGAGTGTTGTTGTTGCGCACTCTTCATGGACTTGTGTTAATTGTTATTGTTCCATTTTATTTCATTTATTTTTTGAGAGCAGGATGGTTCAAAGAAAATTATTACACAGGAGTGAAAAAGGTGAGCATCTAAATCAAAAATTAGGGGGATAGCAAAGTTAATAAATATCTGCGATGAGACCTGCACACTCAAAAATTTCAGAAAAAGTGAATAGCCAAAAAGAAAGCAATTACATGGACATGTGTCTTGATTTCCTTGGCTCGATCAGCATATTTCAGAGTGTTGACCGTATGATGATACTGATCATCTGCAGGTGATATAGTAGCAATCATAACGGTCTGAGAGTTTCCACTAAGACCATCCTTCAATATCCGAGTCAGCTTGCTGTGAAGTACCCAAGTTCAAGGCAAGTCTAAGAAAACAAAATCTTATCTCGTATAAAGAAAAAATCATGCCAATTACCTATTGCGATAAGGAACATATGCAAGACCCTTCTTCTGGTGTTTTCCCAAGGCATTGATGCAGTTGGCTAAAGCAAGAAGTGAGCGATTAATATTGGCTCCGTCTCTAAGCTTATGGCCTCCGCTATTTGTTTCAGAAGCTCTTTCACTGCACATTGAATGGTACCAATTTCAAACCAAAAGATGGCGCACTAATTTTAAGATAAAGTGTGCCGAATAAATCACGCACCTGCCAGCTAAATCAACAAGTGCAAGTTTTCCACTTAAAATCTGATTCAGATGCTGATTTTTCTGTTTCCTCCTCACACTGATCTCCAGCACGGCATGTGAACTGTTAATACCAGTTAGAAACTGTACTTTAACTTCAAATGTCATGTCAAGTACCATTTACATGCTAGCAATGATGCAAGTCATATATATGTTGTGAGCTGGAATGACGGCGACAAACAGGAAGCTTGATAAAATTCATGTTCGATTAGGAAGAAAAAAAACAAAACACTTTAATATGTCACTGCACTGTGTTAATTGAATTTAGTATTTTGCGTGGCTGGTCAGAAAAATCGCAAAGCCTAATAAATTATTAAATTGTAAGGCACGGGAAACAATGTAGAAGCTATAATGTCATAGGTTACCGTGATGAAGTTGCATTGGCCTCCGTGCTTTCCGTTTTACGCCTACTATTTCCAAGATTTAGAAGCTCAAGAATTCTATCGGTTGATTGAACCTGATGAAATTGAATAATAAATGAATGACAAGAAGAACTCGGACACAATAATGAAAAACTTCAAAGCTGAGTAATCTAAGAGAAATATTAAGCATGATTAATTTGTTATCTAATAGTATGAGCATAAAAAGGTTTGAATACATGCTGAAAGAAGGCAATCATGAAAATTGATATGCAAAATAATGTCATACTAAGAATTTTGGTTACAACAAAGTGCAAACTATTTTGTTAGAATCTAAGCATCAAACCTAAAATCAATTTGTTATAAGTGGAAAGGCACGTGATCTATATCGAGTGTACAAGGTTACACAAGTTTCCTGATATGCGACCTAATTCTCAAAACCTCTCGCGTAGGATTTATAACCTCTAACAAGCAAATTTCATTTTTTTAAATTTGGGCGGGAGAGTGGGCCCTTTGATACCAAGTTAGAATATAAGCATTCAATCTAAAACCAATTGCTTATAGCTGCATGAGGTTATATAAGTTTTACAATGTGGGGATAAATTTTCAACAGTCTTGTAACAGAAGTATTGGAAGACAAAGTTGTGCTACGCAGCCCAACTAATTGACGTTGCAATCGCAAGAAACAAGTGGGCTAGGGCAGGAGAGGGACGTTGGGTCATCGGCTCCTACTTTTCATTTCAAATGAAGATTGTTAGAAAAGAACATGTAATGGCCTATTTAAGGGCCCATCTTAGGTCTTCTTCCTCTACTTGTAATAGTCCCACATCTTGAAATTGGGACTCTTCCCTCTCTTCTCTCCCTATATATATATATATTCATACTTGTATTTACATACACAAGAAGTATATGCAAAGGTTTACATTTTTTCCAAATCCTTGTGCTCTTTTTCTCTACATGGTATCAAAGCAAGCAATCTCTCCGATCGGTCTCTAATTTTCTAGCCGCAGCCCTCTGTGTGGTTTGCTAACCGCACCTCCTCTGCGGATAGAAATCTTCTCCCGCAACTCTCTGTGCGGCTTCCTATCTGCATCCCTCTGCGGATAGAATTCTTCTGTCCGCACGGGTCACCTTGTGTTGTTCCCTCCTCTTCTGGACTTGTCTCTCCTCTCTTTTATAGACTTCGCTGCTGGGACCCACCGTGCGGCTTGTTCTGTGTCCGTCGTGGTATGCTTGGTTCGTCTCATACTGTCCGCTGTTTTCTTGACGTGACTGTTCGCTTATGTTAGCCACATCGGTCTGTCTCTGCGGTTTGTCTCTTTAGCCGCAAAGGTCTGCCATTCCGTGCTCGCAGCGACCTACCGCAATTTCGCTAACCGGTCTCTGCTTCTTTACCGCCTCTCTTTTTCTTCGGCGGTCTCTTCTCAGCCCGCCGCAGTCTTTCTCAACTCGCTGCTCCTCAGCCCTTCACGGTCTTTGTCTCAACTCGCTGCTCCTCAGACCGATGCGGTCGCTTCTCAACTCGCTGCTCATCAACTCGCCGTGTTGTATTTTCCCCAGCTCATTGCTCTTCGGCCCGCCGCGGCCTGTTTCTTAGCTCGCTGCTCCTCAGCTCGTCGTGGTGTTTACTTCCAACTCGTTGCTTTTCAGCCCGTCGCGACCTGTTTCTCAGCTCGCTGCTCCTCAGCTCGCCGTGGTGTTTCCTTCCAGCTTGTAGTGCTTCAGCCTGCCGCGACCTTCTCTCATAGTGGTTACCGGCTTCTTCTTCTCTACCCGCTGCAGGTTCTTCCCTAGCCCCTATCGATCGTCATTTGTTGTCCGCTGGCCTCTCCCTCTCTAAGTGGCTACCGGCCTTGCCTTGTTGTTCGCCAGTTTCTCCTTTAAGCCGCTGTCAGACTTACCTTGTTGTCCGCCGACCTCTTCTACTCTTCGCCACTGCCGGCCTCTTCTGCTCTTAGCCGCTGCCGGCCTGTTCTTACTATTGCGGGCTACTTCTCTTTGCTACTACTGTTGCTCTGGTCCGCGGTCTCTCTCACAACCGCCTCTTCTAACCGTCAGACAGTGTTGTCATGGATTCCTCTACTGATTCATCCCCTTCAGTTCGCTTGGTTCCTGCTCCTGAACTGCGTGATGAGTTAAGGATCATCACCATCTCCCTTACTGTGAAGAAGAATTCTGTTGAATGGGTGTATTCTGTCTGCCGGGTACTTCAGTCCAAGGGACTTCTGCATCATCTCATTAGGGATACTCCTTCTGCACCTACTAATGATAAGCTGTGTGACGATGGTCGTGTGACGATGGTCGTGTTCAGATTTGGCTTCTCAACTCCCTTGATGGCGAACTGTACCGCATGACCATGTATCATGAGACGACCAAGGCGATGTGGGATGAACTCCATTCTCTTACTCTGGCAATGATAGTCTCCAACATTTGTACGACATCATCATCGGTCTTCATTCCCTTGACTCAGGAAGTGTTGTTGACTTAACATCTTTTGTCGCTCGGTCCAAGTCGCTGGTTGAAGCCTGGATTCAGCATCAGCCCCCGATTACAGATCTTGCTGCCCAGCGTGCTCAAAAGGAGGCTAATGGTATTGCCATGATGATGACACGTGTTCCGCCACATATTCATAGTGTCTGGGCTCAGATCCACTCCTATGCTGCTATTCCATAATTCTCTGAAGTGTGCTCCATGCTGCTAAAGGTTTCACCGCCTCCTGATGCTATCGACCCTCCGACGCCGGCTCTTCTCCAGCAATCTTTTGCGACATTACTTCCTCTCCCTCCCGCTACTCGTGGGGGCCGTACTGGCTCTCGGGGGATGGGCCGAAATGACCGGCCAAGGCCTAAGTGCTCGTTCTATGGAAAGGATGGTCACCTTGAGGCAACCTGCTATCGAAAGCTTGGTTTGCCTCCTCGTCCAAATGCCTTTGTTGCCGCCCTCAGCCCTTCTGCCACTCGGGCTGATCTTGATGAAGTCCGCCTCCAGCTCCAACAACTTCAAGAGTTGCTCCACAACTCACCTGCCTCTGTTACCTCCGTCTCTCATAAAGGTATCGTTTTTCTCTCTACTAGCCCGTGTTGGATAGTGGACTTAGGTGCGACTCATCATATCATCTCCTTGAAGTCACCCCAATACTAGGATTCTCCGCATCCCAAGTTTATCACTGTAGCCAATGGTAACACGGCTCCTGTCTCCGGCTCTGTTGATATACCTTTAAATCTGGCTATTTCTCTTCGCTCAGCCCTCCATGTCCCGGACTCTCCGTTTAATTTACTTTTTGTTAGTCGTCTCACTAATGATTTAGATTGCTCTGTCACATTCACCTCTTCTTCCTTTCTGATGCAGGACCGACAGACGCAGAGTATCATTGGTAAAAGACAACTGCACAATAGGCTATACCTTCTTGATGTCTTCCCCACCGTTCTCTCTTCTGTCTCCTCTGTTGACTGACATCGGCGTCTTGGGCATGCTTCTCTTCCTGTTCTCAAGAAGGCTCTTTCAAATGTTTATCTTCCTACTTTAACTTGTGATTCATGTATTTTGGAGAAACAACATTGTTTCTCTTATCCTCCGCATTGTACCCGGAGCTCTGCTTCTTTTATCGTAGTACATTCTGATATTTGGGGCCCGTAAAAAGTAACAAGTATTTTTAGTTATCGTTACTTTCTCACCTTTATTGATGATTATTCTCGCATGACATGATTGTATTTACTTCGTGAACGCTCCGAGCTCTCTCGTGTATTTCAGGCTTTTGTTCTTGAAAATCATACTCAATTCTCCGACCAAATCAAAACACTTCGGACAGATAATGCTCGTGACTATACTAGCCATGAGTTCGAAAACATCTGCTCTGAGTTCGGAATTATTCATCAAATGTCATGTGCTTATACTCCCCAACAAAATGGTGTGACTGAGTGTAAAAACAGACATCTTCTTGATGTTGCTCGCTTACTCATGATTCAAATGCATGTTCCCAAGACATATTGACACTTTGTGGTTTCGATGACGTGCTATCTCATTAACCGATTGTCATCCTACCTCCTCGACAACGCCACCCCGTTCAGTCTCATCTTTCCCTCCACACCTCCATTTCTCCCAACATCTCGAATATTTGGTTGTACCTGCTATGTTCACTTACTTGGTCCTTCCACCGACAAGCTCGATCCTCAGGAGGCCAAACATATATTTGTTAGCTATTCCCGTACTCAAAAAAGATATGTTTGCTACTCTCCCACTATCCACAAGGTGACGGTTTTGGCTGATGTTACCTTTCTGGAAGATCAACCATTTTTCCTCACTCTGTCATCCTCTCAATCATCCCCACCCTTACCACGGCCTGTCATCCCAGTTACGTCTCCTCCACCACCACCGGCTCCGTCTCCTCCACCATCTCCTCTCGTTCCCTTCCCAGCTCCGGGTCTCCACCAACTCCGCCCCCCCCCCCCCCCCCTCTTCTTCGTGTCTATGCTCGACGACCTCTCCGCTCTGTCGCCCCGCTGTAGTCGGCTTCAACTTCTGGCCCTCTGCGACCAGTTGACCTGGCTTCTACCTCCACAACCCATCCCCTGACAAATTATGTCACCTTACATCGCCTGAACCCTGTGCTTCAAACCTTTGTTATTTCATTATCCTTTATTTCTGTACCTAACTCTGTGCAGGAAGCTCTTCAACATCCGGGTTGGTGGGCGGCCATGGACAAAAAAATGACGACCCTCTGGGCTAATCAGACTTTGGATTTGGTTTTTCTTCCTCCAAGACAGACTACTGTTGGATGTAAATGAGTCTTTGTTATCAAGCATACACCTGATGAGACGATTGATCGACTTAAGGCTCGTCTGGTGGCGCGTGACTTTACTCAACAATAGGGTCTAGATTATGAGGAAACATTCTCTCCAGTGGCCAAGCTCAACACAGTTCGGGTCCTCCTCTCCGTAGCTGTACACCGTCACTGGCCCTTACATCAACTTGATATCGAGAATGCATTTCTCAATGGCGATCTCCAAAAAACTATCTACATGCGACAACCTCCCGGGTTTGAGACACGGGGGAGTCCCAAGTTTGTATCCTTAAGAAGTCAATTTATGGTCTCAAACAATCTCCTCGGGCTTGGTTCGATAGGTTTAGCAGGGTTGTTCGGGAGGTTGGCTTTACTCGGAGCTCGGCGGATTTTTCTCTATTCACTCGACATAGCAAAACAGGAATGGTTCTTCTTTTGGTGTATGTCGATGACATCCTAATCACAGGAGATAATTCAAAAGGAATCCAAGTGGTCAAACAGCACCTCAACTCTGTTTTTCAAACGAAAGATCTAGAGAACCTTCGATACTTTCTTGGCCTTGAAATCGCAAGACATTTTGATGACTTTGTCTTATCTCAACGGAAATACTGTCTCGACCTTTCAGGATGCTGGATATTCTGGATGTAAACCAGTTAACACTCCTATGGATGTCAATCACAAGCTGTGTGTTCATGCATCTGATGCAGATCTTCTTTTTCCAAACCCAAAATACTATCGACGGTTGGTGGGAAAACTGATATATCTAACCGTCACAAGACCTGACATATCCATTGTTGTTGGGGTTATCAGTAATTTATGCATTCTCCCCGGGTGTCACATCTACATGTTGTCGAACGCATTCTGCGATACCTGAAGAATGCTCCTGGTCAAGAGCTGGTATACAAAACTTCCTCCTCCTCTACTCCAACATTGCTTGCATATTCAGATGTTGATTAGCTGGTTTCCTGGATGATCGACGTTCCACCAACGGTTTTTATACTTACTTCGGAGGTCATCTTGTTACCTAGCGGAGTAAAAAACAGACTATAGTTGCTCGATCTTCGGTCGAGGCTGAGTACCGTTCAATGACGACTGTTGTATCTGAGCTCACATGGCTTGAGAGTCTCCTGAGTGATATGCGAGTAAAACTTTCCTAACCAGTCACCTTACTCTGTGACAGCCAAGCTGCGATTCACATAGCAAAGAATCCTGCCTTCCATAAAAGAATGAAACACATTGAAGTTGACAGTCACTTCATTCGGGAAAAGGTTCAAATGAAGAAGCTGGAACTGAAACATGTTCCGGCTACTGACCAAATTGCCGATCTTCTCACTAAGGCTTTGTCAAAGTGCTCTTTTTATTAGTTTTTGTCCAAGCTGGGTACCTACGACTTGCTCCAGCTTGCGGGGGAGTTTTAGAAAAGAACATGTAATGACCCATTTAAGGGATCATCTTAGGCCTTCTTCCTTTACTTGTAATAGTCCCACATCTTGAAATTGGGACTCTTCCCTCTCTTCTCTCCATATATATATATATATATATATATATATATATATATATATATATATATATATATATATATATATATGTATTCATATTTGTATTTACATACACAAGAAGTATATGCAAAGGTTTACATTTTTTTCCAAATCCTTGTGCGCTTTTTCTCTACAAAGATTAATCCGAATTCAAGGTGACGCAGGGCAAGATGTGAGAGGTGTGTCGACACTAATGCAAGCCTATGTGAGTGGAATGAACTAAGACGAACTTAAACTATATGATGTGTGTTTGATTTGATTTGATTTGATATAGAATTAAGTTTAGCAATAAGATTAAATAGGCTTCGCAATACAACACAACGTTCACAACAACTTTAAGTAACCAAGCAAACACGTCGTCTTTCGCGCCAACCTGACTAAGAAAAGGAAAACAATCAGACTAGCAAGCAACCATCCCTAACATGTATGTGATAATCAACCAATATTCAATAAAGTAGAAAAAATAAAGCACAAAATTACTCACAAGCAAAGGAGTCCGGTAACTGGGAGTCCAGACGAGTAGCTGTAGGGAATATGGAGCAGCAATAGGAACCAACGGGTTTGTGTTTAGACAGAGAAGACTCCAACCTGCAACTGGAAAGGGAGGGGTGGCCAGTTTTGCTGGTGGAGTGGGTGACAGTTGAGGAAGCAAGGCTCGGCTACAGGAACAGGGTTGGGGCTGGTCATTTTGGTGCTTGCACGTAGGAAAAAAGGAGAACAGAGCAGAGGGTTGTTGATGGCCTCGTTTAGCAGTGTTGAGAGTCGTCGACCTACTGTAGGATCAAGAGGACGGGTTTTCAGCTTCTTGAATCGAGGGGGAGGCCGTGTTTTGGAATGGGAGCGGGAAGGAGATGCACGATGGATTGGTTGAGGTAGACATGGGGTGTTGGTTTGAAGAAGATCGTGGCAGACCGACGGTTCTTTTGATTAGATTGTCGAAGCAAATATGCGGCAAAGAGTGTTTACAGGAAGAGAAAATAAAGTAAGGGAAAAATTAGAATCATTAATTGGGATGTCGCATTCTGGGATCTCACGGCGTCACACAACGATTTGATTGTAGACTCTGGATTCTCTCACGAGCCTAACAATGTCTCACACCAACACCCCCTTACCCTTATTTATAGGGAAAGGGGGGATAGGGCACCCGAAGTGAACAACTATGATTGGTCATTACGCCAAATATATATAAACAATGTCCAAAAAAAACATATAAATGTAGAAACGGCACTCCGGACGCGCTCGTGGTCTTGGATCGGTGATCCAATCAACGCCTCCTACGCGAGAACACAAATGCAGGTCTTGCCGAGTGGTGGCCTGAAGCCCGGTGTCGATCCTGAGGTTAATCCCCATCACTAGGTCACCTCCTTTATATACTAGGAGGGCCTACAATGCCACCACAGGAAATAAAGATGTAGCCATAAAGTGCAACAAAGTGATTAAGACACAACAACGTTGTCATTCCTGGAGAAGGCTCATGGACAACGCAAGTAAACCCACACATATCATTGCCCAAGGGTGGAGTCCCCGTGTGCGTATCATTAACTGAATTTTTCTTCAATAAATTTAAGGAAATTATTTCCATTGGATGGAAAAGTTTCTAAAAGTCTCCTGGAATCTGAATTGCACTCACCCAATAGAAGCCGACGCATTTCTGAACCGTGTCATTGAGGATATATGTTGTATATTTTATCCAAACCTTCTTCAAGAAGAAAAAAATGTCACCATGATCAAGTATCAACCCGTTATGCACTTAGTTTGGCGTGGGCTGTCTAAAGGACCTGTTCAGATGCTTGAAAAACCTAATAATGGTATCCTGTTAAACAAATTGACACAATATAATTTTAGCTCTAGAAAATATCATATTTTCATGTTTAGATATTACAATCCACATAACCCATCTCTTAAATTTAATCCTAATTCATCACTGTTAATTTTTCATTACTCATGATTTAAAAATAAAATCAATTAAAAATCCCTATGAGAACTCTTCCCTATCTTGCTTCCGAAACAATGGTCTTGTGCTTATAGAACAACAATTTTAAAATGGGTAGACTTAAAATCAGTGAATGCAGCATTAACCAAGTAAAGACCCGGAGGAGTCGAGTAACAGATCAATGCAAATCATCAGCAATTGCTTTAAGCAAGGTTCAACATAATAAAAACTAACACGAAAAAATGATGAGAATAATAATTTGATAAAGGAACATCCTAATCAGATAGATCAATAACCTTAATACTTCTTAAACCAGCAACAACAATGCCATGCTCAGGATCTTCTCTGAGCTCGAGATGCCCAGATGACTTTTCAAGCAAATCATAGATGACCTGAAATAGGTCAGACGATATTACATTTCATTAATATTGCAGCCTATGAGCTTAAATAAGGAGAGTACCATCTAAGAATTAATAAGGATCGCCAAGGATAAATCAATACCATTGATTTACATTGAAATAAAAAGCAAACCTCATTGTACACTTCCAGATAGGAGCAAGAGACTTCTATGTTGTCTGAACACTTATCCTTCTTGATAAGTTCAAAGATAGTATTTAGGCTAAGAACCATAAGTCCAGGATCCTTTCGAGTCCCAACCATAGTGTATGTTTTGCCACTGAGTAATACATTCAATAATATAATTCAAGAAATGGAGAAAACAATTAACTTTAAGCAGAAATGAATGGCAAGATTTAAGTCATGATATCAACCAGATGACGAAGTAAATAATATAAGATTATCAAATTTATTAAATTAACCAAAATATTTGAAAGAACAATCAAACAAGGAGAAACCAAAAACAGAGAATGAAACTAGTAGTTGAAATAAAACTCTTGTCTGTTTTTAGGGCAACCATTTGGCTATTTATAGCCTACAACTCAAATCAAATATTACAACACTCCTCAAGATTGGCGAAAAATATTCACTAAGCCAATCTTATTACAACTCTTGATCATATCCTCTGAATTGAGTCCCTTAGTCAGTAGTCCATTATCAAGCTTTTCTTTGATAAAAAATCTATCAATCTCTATATGCTTCGTACGATCGTGTTGGACTGGATTGTTTGCAATACTGATGGCTGACTAACTGTCACACCACAGCTTCATCCTGTCCTTTTGGTTCATCTTCAACTCCTCAAGCATTCCTTTCAGCCAAAAGAGTTCTGCAACCCCTGCTGCTATGGCTCTGTACTCTGCCTCTGCTGTCGATCTGGCCACTATCGACTGCTTCTTGCTCCTCCATGACACCGGGTTTGTAACATCCGAAGTTGTGACGCAAAAATTTATTTAAATTGTAGGGGCGAGTCGCGACCGTTTATTTGAGAGTTGGGTGTGCCGATAGCCGTTCTTAGTGATTTTTGAGTGGAAATGGTGTGCCTTTAACCTATTCTCCCATTTCTCCTCTTTGCGGTTATGAAGAGAACCGCTGCAGCCCGATTAGAAATCCCGCACGAAATCCTCTCTCACGGAATAAACCGAGCGCAGCCCGACACTTTCCCCTCTCCCGTATTCGCGTGTTCCGTCCCCTGTTGACGCCGAGCCCGACGTCTCCCGATCCCGCCTCCGACGCCTTCCGCAGGACTCGCCGCCGCCCGATCCCCCTTCGGAACGCAGATTCGACTCCTCCTCCCTCCTCTGAAGGCGCTAGCAAGCATTCCTTTTCCTTCCTTGGCCGTGGAAGAGCCGATTTCAACCCTAACCGAAGGAGGTTGAGTTTGTTTTGGTTCCGGTGAGTCGATCCCTTCCTTTTCTCGATTTCTACTTGGATATCCTTCGTTTTGGAGGTAGACTAAACTAATTTTCATTTCTATTGCCCTATGTTAGGTTTTGGAGTTCTATTTCCACCGCGGAATTTGAGTAGGACGCTTTGAGAGCCCTAATCGCTCCACAAAAAGGTAATATTTGGGTTTTAACGTTTGTATTTTGTAACCCTAGTTGTTTTGGAGATTTTCCACTGGAAACCCTAAAGGGAAAAGTTTTGAGTTTAGGTTTGCCTTGAATTGCAGGACTTCGGTGGGGTCGGGGCAGCACTTTGAAGGTCCCCAGCAGTAGATTTACCTTCGAAATAGAAGATGTCGCCGCGCCGAGTGTACGAGCGCCGCACCACCACTGTAAGGAAACCTAACTTCTGCTAATTAGACATAGTAAAAAGTATATATTTTGTATACACATGAGTAGATTTATTTCAAGTAGCATGTCCATGCATAGAAAGACGTGGTGATAGGAAAACGGTTACGAAAAATGTGTAGGGTGACACGATTTCCCTAAGACCCAAGTAGTCAGATCATGAACAGTAGCATAGAGTACGCAAGCGTTAACCGTGTTCGTAGGTTTGGAATTTGTTCCGAACAAGGGCGTGAATGTCCTTTCAAGTCGACCACAAGAAAGTCAAGGGTCGCTTAGTAGTACACCAGAAAAGATATCCCTTGCAGAGTAGCGTCAGACCAAAAAGGTCAGCCAGCACACAGAGTTTCTTCCGTGCTAGGTAGAGGCGCACTACCTTTCTCAAAAGGCACATGGAACCTTATGAGTAGTACAGACTTGGGAAGTGTTTTCCCTTGAGCCAGCTAGTAGATTCGAGACCGTGTCCGCGTGACACTAGAACAATTGGGTTCGTAAGATGGTCTCGGGTCGTCAGTTTCAGTTGCGCGTTAGGAGCTACTCTGCCTAGAGCCTTCCTAGTAGATGAGCAGGTTAGAAGCCACCTAAAACTCAAGTATAGACCTGACATGAGACAATACGCTAGTTAGTGAACGCCAGGACTTGAGTTAGTAAAATAACAGTCACGTGCTTAGTACGAGTAGAAGTGTGACCAGAGAATAGTGCGAAGGCATGCATAGCACATAACATAAAAGTTTTAAATGCATAAAATTATTTTCAAAGACATACATGCATTCATATGTTAAACTGGCTTTTAGTGTCACTAGGAGGGGTTATTTTTCCTTACTCTGACCCTTCGTGGGCACTGTTTTTCAGGTGACCCAGGTGGGAAGTTACGTCTAGGATGAGCATGTGGTGGCGTCAGTTTGTACTATTTATCTTTTTCAGTTTACTCTATTTCAGCATGTACCTGTAGATGAGAACATTGTATCAGATTAATGTTTTATCTAATTTATTTCAGACTATTTATGGTTAACCAGATTTTCAGTTAATTCAGTTTTACTTCCTGTTTAGTGGCTCTGTGAATCCAGATATCAGGTATGTGGTTACCCTTAGTTTACTTTATTCAAACTTCCGCTGTAAGTCTTAATTTGCTTAGTATAGATTTTATTACCTGCTGCTACTAGTTTTAATACTGTTTCCTAGTTTTCTTTATATCGCTGACCCGGCCGGACGGCTGATTTCTGAAATACTGCGAAGAGGTGTTACAAATTGGTATCAGAGTCAGGTTTAGGATCCCTGGACGCTAGAAAGAATTCACAGAGCCATAGGAGCGTATAAGAGTAAACTATTATCAGTAAAGTACTTTAAGTTGCGATTAAGCCTTAGTGTTCGCTAGAGTACAAAATAAGTTGCTAAGCCAGATTTCTTAGATGTTTGATAAATAACCAGATTTCCTTTATTTATTCTATCAGGCACCACGAGTTAGTGAACCAGGTGAATCTTCACGCCAGAACCCGATTCCTAATGCAACTATGGGAGACGCTGCCATGCCACAGGTACCGCCAGTTCCAGCAGCTCCAGAGGGCACTGACATATCGTCTCAGATTGCCAGGGCGGTTACTGTTGCCTTGATGGAGTTTCAGAGAGGACTGGCTGCAGGGTTTCCAGCTCCAGTTCAAGTACCAGTCCCTGTGCCAGCTCCTGCAGCAGCACCTGTGGAGATGACCCTGGAGCGCTATTTGAGAAATTTTAGAGAACTTCAGCCTTCGAACTACAGTGGGGATGAGACCCCGATGGATACAGATGATTGGATAGCTAACACCAGAGACCTGCTGAATGTTTTAGAGTGCCCGGAGAATAAGAAAGTTCCTCTGGCAGCTTTCCTCCTCCGAGGAGAGGCAAAAGTCTGGTGGGACAAATACCGGACAGATGATCCTGCAGGTAAAGTGTTATGATCAATTCCTGTATTTTAGGAAGTAATGTGTTAATTTTAATATGGTATGATCGTTTTTTTTGTTTGGCCAGGCCGTACCCCAGACATGTTCACTTGGGGCGAGTTCTCTAGAGCTCTTGCTAGTTGGTTCGTGCCTCCTTCCGCACGACGAGGTCTCCAAGAGAAGTATCTGAGGCTTTTCCAGGGGGACAGGACAGTTACTGAGTACGAGCGAGAGCTGACTCATCTGGCTAGATATGCGGGCATGATGCAGGGAGATCAGACTGAGAAGTGCAGTCGTTTCGTGGATGGCTTGCGTGACTCGTTGAGGCAGCCGCTGATGACTATGGTCAATGCTGATTACAGGAGCTTAGTGGATACAGCTCGCAGACTGGAGGCTGACCAGCAGAAGGTTCAGAAGCGAAGTAGTTTCCGTGCGAAGCGATCTCAGGATTTGCATCAGCCGCAGCAGAACAAGAATGACCAAGGTAAGAACTGGAACAAGAAGCCGAAGCCTGATGCTAAGAAGAATGGTCAATCTGGTGACCGAAGCAAGGACTATCCCACGTGTCCCAAGTGTCAGCGTCGCCACTCAGGAGAGTGTTTGGCCAGTGCAGGCGTATGTTACAAGTGCCGTCAACCTGGGCACATAGCTCGCTTCTGTCAGGAAGCTGGGCCAAATCAGGTAATCTAGGTCCTTTTATTTTCATTACTTTTATGTAATTACGATAGATTGTTAATGAAATTTATTTCCTGCAGTCGAAGTTCGAGGTGGGTGGCTCTAGCAGGGTAGATAAGGGCAAAGCATTGATGATTACTGATGGGAGACCACAGCAGGGTCGAGACTTAGTGCAGCCCAGAGCTTATGGGCTGGGTCAGCAGGAGGCGAAGGATCAGGAGGATGTTGTGACAGGTAAGTGTTGTTTGCTTGCAAGTTGGTTTTAAATCTTCCGTAGTGACACGTTAAATTTTTCATCCTTCATAAATCATTCATGTAGGCATCCTTATGATTCGTAACTTACCCTCTAAGATTCTGTTTGATACGGGTGCCTCGCACTCGTTTATCGCGGAATCTTTAGTGCGTAAGTTGGATTTAGAAGTCTTCCCCGAGTCAGTACCGCTGGAAGTCATGATGCCGAATGGATCCCTTCTGCAGACCAGAGACAAGTGCAGGGTGCCAGTGCAGTTTGGTGACACTGAGATTATCGTGGAAGCTTTGCTGCTACCTATAACAGGGTTTGACTTGATTTTTGGAATGGACTGGCTTTCAGCAGTCAACGCCAGGATTGACTGTAGCGCGAAGCAGATTCAGTTCGATGGCCCCAACCAAACCTCTTTTTCTTTTCAGGGATTGAAGGGAGTAGTGAAGATGATCATATCTGCAGTCCAAGCGAGAAAGTGCATTAGTCAGGGTTGTAAAACCTTCGTAGTACTGATGAGCGCGGAGTCTAAGGCTGATTTGTTAGAGGTACCAGTGGTGCAGGAGTTTCCAGATGCTTTCCCGGAAGAGCTCCCTGGTGCCCCTCCAGATAGAGAGATTGAGTTCCCAATAGACTTGCATCCTGGGGTTACACCGGTAGCCAAATCTCCCTATCGGATGGCTCCAAGGGAACTAGCAGAATTGAAGAGTCAGTTGCAGGAGCTGCTTGATTTGGGTTTTATACGCCCTAGTACTTCGCCTTGGAGTGCTCCAGTGCTTTTCGTGAAGAAGAAGGATGGTAGTCTGAGATTGTGCATAGACTACCGCGAATTGAATAAGTTGACCGTTAAGAACAAGTACCCGATTCCCAGGATTGATGATTTGTTCGACCAGTTGGTGGGAGCGAGCACTTTCTCCAAGTTAGATCTGAGGTCGGGCTATCATCAGCTGAAGATTCGTGACGAGGATATTCAGAAGACTGCTTTCAGCACCAGATATGGACACTTCGAGTTCGTGGTCATGCCGTTCGGGCTGACCAATGCCCCTTCAGTATTTATGGACCTGATGAACAGGGTATTTCGGGAGTATTTAGATCGTTTTGTCATCGTCTTCATAGATGATATTTTGGTGTTCTCTAAGAGTGCAGAAGATCATGCAGCTCACCTCAGGATTGTTTTGAGCACACTCAGGAAGAACCAGTTGTATGCAAAATTTTCAAAGTGTGAGTTTTGGCTTTCAGAGATTGCATTCTTAGGCCACATCATCAGTCAGAAAGGGGTTAGCGTTGATCCAAAGAAGATAGAGGCCATTAAGAGTTGGCCAAGGCCGACGACAGTTTCAGAGGTTCGCAGTTTTTTGGGTCTTGCTGGATACTACAGGAGATTCATCAGGGATTTCTCGAAGATAGCCTTACCACTGGCTTCCCTCACTAGGAAGGGAAAGGGCTTGGATTGGACAGTTGAGTGTGAGTTGGCCTTTGAGAACTTGAAGAACAGATTGATGACCGCACCAGTTTTGAGTTTGCCTTCAGGGCCAGACGGATTTCAGATCTATAGTGATGCTTCAGGTCAGGGTTTGGGTTGTGTTCTCATGCAGCATGGAAAGGTCGTAGCCTATGCCTCGAGACAGTTAAAGGTTCATGAGAGGAACTATCCCGTACATGACTTGGAGCTTGCAGCAGTCATTCATGCTCTGAAGATTTGGAGACACTACCTCTATGGAGTGCGTTGTGAGATCTTTACTGATCATAAGAGCCTTAAGTATATCTTTGATCAGCGAGAGCTCAATTTGAGGCAGCGCAGATGGTTGGAGTTTCTAGCAGACTACGATGTAGACATTCAGTACCACCCAGGAAAGGCGAACGTGGTAGCTGATGCTCTTAGCAGGAGAGGCTCGTGTTTCTATCTTCTCACTCAGCAGGAGGAGTTAGTACGAGAGCTGGAGAGACTGGACATCGTCGTTGTGCCCCGTTGCAGTTTTGGTTCAGCTTGGTTGAGTTGGATGGAGATTTCGTGCGATATTAGAGATAGGATCAGGACAGCTATACCGTTGGATCCAAAGATAGCAGAGATTTGGATCTCAGTGCAGTCAGGTCAGAAAGAGAGGTTCTCTATTCATGATGAGTTGTTATTGCATGATGGCAGAGTGTGCATCCCAGATGTCAGTCACCTTCGTGAGGACATTCTTTTCGAGGCACACAATTCTAGATATTCGATACATCCTGGTAGCACGAAGATGTATGCAGATCTTAAGAAGACAGTCTGGTGGCCAGGTTTGAAGAGCGATGTTGCAGATTATGTAGGGAAGTGTGAGGCATGCAAGATGGTTAAGGCCGAGTGTCAGAGGCCTGGAGGCAAATTGCAGCCACTTCCCATTCCCGAGTGGACTTTTGAGGATATATCTATGGACTTCATTCATGGTTTGCCGAGATCGCAGAGTGGGAATGATTCCTTGTGGGTTATAGTAGATCGACTTTCTAAGGTCGCCCATTTCATTCCTCTTAGGAAGACAGATCAAGGTCCGAAGCTAGCCCAGTTATATTTAGATGAGATAGTTCGACTTCACGGTGTTCCCAAGACTATAGTTTCAGACCGAGATGGCAGATTTACCTCCAGGGAGTGGCGATACGTTCAGGAGCGGTTGGGTACCAGGTTACATTTCAGCACCGCTTTCCATCCTCAGACCGATGGACAGACTGAGCGCACAAATAGGACTTTGGAGGATCTGCTACGGATGTGCATTCTAGATTTTGGAGGAAAGTGGGAGAAGTATGTTACTCTTGTGGAGTTCTCCTACAACAACGGTTTCCAGGCAAGTATTGGAATGGCACCGTTCGAGGCCCTCTATGGTAGACGTTGTCGGACACCGTTATGTTGGGCAGAGAGTGAGGAAAGATCTTCTATCAGAGAGTCATGGATTGATAAGACCTCAGACAGGATTAAGCTTATTCAGGAGCGTATGAAGACAGCTCAGGATCGCCAGGCCAAGTATCATGATCAGAAGCACAGGTCAGTAGAGTTCAGTGTTGGAGACTACGTTTATCTGAAGGTCAGACCAGTTAGAGGAGTCTCTAGAATAAAGCGAATGAAGAAGCTGAGTCCCAGATTCGTTGGTCCTTTCGAGGTACTGGAAAGAGTTGGTGAGGTTGCATATAGGTTGGCCTTACCTGAAGAAATGAGTGGTGTACATGATGTATTCCACGTCTCCTATCTGAGGAGAGCAGTCAGAGATCCCAGTCAGATCATCAGTACCGAGGAAACACCAATTGAGACAGATCTTAGTATTGGAGTTAGACCAGTCAAGATAGTGGACTCAAGGATTCAGAAGCTCAGAAATAGAGAGATTCGCATGGTCAAAGTCCTTTGGATGAACTGTGGCCGTCCAGAGTATACTTGGGAGCGAGAGGATGAGCTTAAGAGCAATGCAGACTATTCTTTTCTCTTCGATTCAGGTATGGTTTTAATTTTCGAGGACGAAAATTTTTGTTAGGAGGGGAGATTTGTAACATCCGAAGTTGTGACGCAAAAATTTATTTAAATTGTAGGGGCGAGTCGCGACCGTTTATTTGAGAGTTGGGTGTGCCGATAGCCGTTCTTAGTGATTTTTGAGTGGAAATGGTGTGCCTTTAACCTATTCTCCCATTTCTCCTCTTTGCGGTTATGAAGAGAACCGCTGCAGCCCGATTAGAAATCCCGCACGAAATCCTCTCTCACGGAATAAACCGAGCGCAGCCCGACACTTTCCCCTCTCCCGTATTCGCGTGTTCCGTCCCCTGTTGACGCCGAGCCCGACGTCTCCCGATCCCGCCTCCGACGCCTTCCGCAGGACTCGCCGCCGCCCGATCCCCCTTCGGAACGCAGATTCGACTCCTCCTCCCTCCTCTGAAGGCGCTAGCAAGCATTCCTTTTCCTTCCTTGGCCGTGGAAGAGCCGATTTCAACCCTAACCGAAGGAGGTTGAGTTTGTTTTGGTTCCGGTGAGTCGATCCCTTCCTTTTCTCGATTTCTACTTGGATATCCTTCGTTTTGGAGGTAGACTAAACTAATTTTCATTTCTATTGCCCTATGTTAGGTTTTGGAGTTCTATTTCCACCGCGGAATTTGAGTAGGACGCTTTGAGAGCCCTAATCGCTCCACAAAAAGGTAATATTTGGGTTTTAACGTTTGTATTTTGTAACCCTAGTTGTTTTGGAGATTTTCCACTGGAAACCCTAAAGGGAAAAGTTTTGAGTTTAGGTTTGCCTTGAATTGCAGGACTTCGGTGGGGTCGGGGCAGCACTTTGAAGGTCCCCAGCAGTAGATTTACCTTCGAAATAGAAGATGTCGCCGCGCCGAGTGTACGAGCGCCGCACCACCACTGTAAGGAAACCTAACTTCTGCTAATTAGACATAGTAAAAAGTATATATTTTGTATACACATGAGTAGATTTATTTCAAGTAGCATGTCCATGCATAGAAAGACGTGGTGATAGGAAAACGGTTACGAAAAATGTGTAGGGTGACACGATTTCCCTAAGACCCAAGTAGTCAGATCATGAACAGTAGCATAGAGTACGCAAGCGTTAACCGTGTTCGTAGGTTTGGAATTTGTTCCGAACAAGGGCGTGAATGTCCTTTCAAGTCGACCACAAGAAAGTCAAGGGTCGCTTAGTAGTACACCAGAAAAGATATCCCTTGCAGAGTAGCGTCAGACCAAAAAGGTCAGCCAGCACACAGAGTTTCTTCCGTGCTAGGTAGAGGCGCACTACCTTTCTCAAAAGGCACATGGAACCTTATGAGTAGTACAGACTTGGGAAGTGTTTTCCCTTGAGCCAGCTAGTAGATTCGAGACCGTGTCCGCGTGACACTAGAACAATTGGGTTCGTAAGATGGTCTCGGGTCGTCAGTTTCAGTTGCGCGTTAGGAGCTACTCTGCCTAGAGCCTTCCTAGTAGATGAGCAGGTTAGAAGCCACCTAAAACTCAAGTATAGACCTGACATGAGACAATACGCTAGTTAGTGAACGCCAGGACTTGAGTTAGTAAAATAACAGTCACGTGCTTAGTACGAGTAGAAGTGTGACCAGAGAATAGTGCGAAGGCATGCATAGCACATAACATAAAAGTTTTAAATGCATAAAATTATTTTCAAAGACATACATGCATTCATATGTTAAACTGGCTTTTAGTGTCACTAGGAGGGGTTATTTTTCCTTACTCTGACCCTTCGTGGGCACTGTTTTTCAGGTGACCCAGGTGGGAAGTTACGTCTAGGATGAGCATGTGGTGGCGTCAGTTTGTACTATTTATCTTTTTCAGTTTACTCTATTTCAGCATGTACCTGTAGATGAGAACATTGTATCAGATTAATGTTTTATCTAATTTATTTCAGACTATTTATGGTTAACCAGATTTTCAGTTAATTCAGTTTTACTTCCTGTTTAGTGGCTCTGTGAATCCAGATATCAGGTATGTGGTTACCCTTAGTTTACTTTATTCAAACTTCCGCTGTAAGTCTTAATTTGCTTAGTATAGATTTTATTACCTGCTGCTACTAGTTTTAATACTGTTTCCTAGTTTTCTTTATATCGCTGACCCGGCCGGACGGCTGATTTCTGAAATACTGCGAAGAGGTGTTACAAATTGGTATCAGAGTCAGGTTTAGGATCCCTGGACGCTAGAAAGAATTCACAGAGCCATAGGAGCGTATAAGAGTAAACTATTGTCAGTAAAGTACTTTAAGTTGCGATTAAGCCTTAGTGTTCGCTAGAGTACAAAATAAGTTGCTAAGCCAGATTTCTTAGATGTTTGATAAATAACCAGATTTCCTTTATTTATTCTATCAGGCACCACGAGTTAGTGAACCAGGTGAATCTTCACGCCAGAACCCGATTCCTAATGCAACTATGGGAGACGCTGCCATGCCACAGGTACCGCCAGTTCCAGCAGCTCCAGAGGGCACTGACATATCGTCTCAGATTGCCAGGGCGGTTACTGTTGCCTTGATGGAGTTTCAGAGAGGACTGGCTGCAGGGTTTCCAGCTCCAGTTCAAGTACCAGTCCCTGTGCCAGCTCCTGCAGCAGCACCTGTGGAGATGACCCTGGAGCGCTATTTGAGAAATTTTAGAGAACTTCAGCCTTCGAACTACAGTGGGGATGAGACCCCGATGGATACAGATGATTGGATAGCTAACACCAGAGACCTGCTGAATGTTTTAGAGTGCCCGGAGAATAAGAAAGTTCCTCTGGCAGCTTTCCTCCTCCGAGGAGAGGCAAAAGTCTGGTGGGACAAATACCGGACAGATGATCCTGCAGGTAAAGTGTTATGATCAATTCCTGTATTTTAGGAAGTAATGTGTTAATTTTAATATGGTATGATCGTTTTTTTTGTTTGGCCAGGCCGTACCCCAGACATGTTCACTTGGGGCGAGTTCTCTAGAGCTCTTGCTAGTTGGTTCGTGCCTCCTTCCGCACGACGAGGTCTCCAAGAGAAGTATCTGAGGCTTTTCCAGGGGGACAGGACAGTTACTGAGTACGAGCGAGAGCTGACTCATCTGGCTAGATATGCGGGCATGATGCAGGGAGATCAGACTGAGAAGTGCAGTCGTTTCGTGGATGGCTTGCGTGACTCGTTGAGGCAGCCGCTGATGACTATGGTCAATGCTGATTACAGGAGCTTAGTGGATACAGCTCGCAGACTGGAGGCTGACCAGCAGAAGGTTCAGAAGCGAAGTAGTTTCCGTGCGAAGCGATCTCAGGATTTGCATCAGCCGCAGCAGAACAAGAATGACCAAGGTAAGAACTGGAACAAGAAGCCGAAGCCTGATGCTAAGAAGAATGGTCAATCTGGTGACCGAAGCAAGGACTATCCCACGTGTCCCAAGTGTCAGCGTCGCCACTCAGGAGAGTGTTTGGCCAGTGCAGGCGTATGTTACAAGTGCCGTCAACCTGGGCACATAGCTCGCTTCTGTCAGGAAGCTGGGCCAAATCAGGTAATCTAGGTCCTTTTATTTTCATTACTTTTATGTAATTACGATAGATTGTTAATGAAATTTATTTCCTGCAGTCGAAGTTCGAGGTGGGTGGCTCTAGCAGGGTAGATAAGGGCAAAGCATTGATGATTACTGATGGGAGACCACAGCAGGGTCGAGACTTAGTGCAGCCCAGAGCTTATGGGCTGGGTCAGCAGGAGGCGAAGGATCAGGAGGATGTTGTGACAGGTAAGTGTTGTTTGCTTGCAAGTTGGTTTTAAATCCTCCGTAGTGACACGTTAAATTTTTCATCCTTCATAAATCATTCATGTAGGCATCCTTATGATTCGTAACTTACCCTCTAAGATTCTGTTTGATACGGGTGCCTCGCACTCGTTTATCGCGGAATCTTTAGTGCGTAAGTTGGATTTAGAAGTCTTCCCCGAGTCAGTACCGCTGGAAGTCATGATGCCGAATGGATCCCTTCTGCAGACCAGAGACAAGTGCAGGGTGCCAGTGCAGTTTGGTGACACTGAGATTATCGTGGAAGCTTTGCTGCTACCTATAACAGGGTTTGACTTGATTTTTGGAATGGACTGGCTTTCAGCAGTCAACGCCAGGATTGACTGTAGCGCGAAGCAGATTCAGTTCGATGGCCCCAACCAAACCTCTTTTTCTTTTCAGGGATTGAAGGGAGTAGTGAAGATGATCATATCTGCAGTCCAAGCGAGAAAGTGCATTAGTCAGGGTTGTAAAACCTTCGTAGTACTGATGAGCGCGGAGTCTAAGGCTGATTTGTTAGAGGTACCAGTGGTGCAGGAGTTTCCAGATGCTTTCCCGGAAGAGCTCCCTGGTGCCCCTCCAGATAGAGAGATTGAGTTCCCAATAGACTTGCATCCTGGGGTTACACCGGTAGCCAAATCTCCCTATCGGATGGCTCCAAGGGAACTAGCAGAATTGAAGAGTCAGTTGCAGGAGCTGCTTGATTTGGGTTTTATACGCCCTAGTACTTCGCCTTGGAGTGCTCCAGTGCTTTTCGTGAAGAAGAAGGATGGTAGTCTGAGATTGTGCATAGACTACCGCGAATTGAATAAGTTGACCGTTAAGAACAAGTACCCGATTCCCAGGATTGATGATTTGTTCGACCAGTTGGTGGGAGCGAGCACTTTCTCCAAGTTAGATCTGAGGTCGGGCTATCATCAGCTGAAGATTCGTGACGAGGATATTCAGAAGACTGCTTTCAGCACCAGATATGGACACTTCGAGTTCGTGGTCATGCCGTTCGGGCTGACCAATGCCCCTTCAGTATTTATGGACCTGATGAACAGGGTATTTCGGGAGTATTTAGATCGTTTTGTCATCGTCTTCATAGATGATATTTTGGTGTTCTCTAAGAGTGCAGAAGATCATGCAGCTCACCTCAGGATTGTTTTGAGCACACTCAGGAAGAACCAGTTGTATGCAAAATTTTCAAAGTGTGAGTTTTGGCTTTCAGAGATTGCATTCTTAGGCCACATCATCAGTCAGAAAGGGGTTAGCGTTGATCCAAAGAAGATAGAGGCCATTAAGAGTTGGCCAAGGCCGACGACAGTTTCAGAGGTTCGCAGTTTTTTGGGTCTTGCTGGATACTACAGGAGATTCATCAGGGATTTCTCGAAGATAGCCTTACCACTGGCTTCCCTCACTAGGAAGGGAAAGGGCTTGGATTGGACAGTTGAGTGTGAGTTGGCCTTTGAGAACTTGAAGAACAGATTGATGACCGCACCAGTTTTGAGTTTGCCTTCAGGGCCAGACGGATTTCAGATCTATAGTGATGCTTCAGGTCAGGGTTTGGGTTGTGTTCTCATGCAGCATGGAAAGGTCGTAGCCTATGCCTCGAGACAGTTAAAGGTTCATGAGAGGAACTATCCCGTACATGACTTGGAGCTTGCAGCAGTCATTCATGCTCTGAAGATTTGGAGACACTACCTCTATGGAGTGCGTTGTGAGATCTTTACTGATCATAAGAGCCTTAAGTATATCTTTGATCAGCGAGAGCTCAATTTGAGGCAGCGCAGATGGTTGGAGTTTCTAGCAGACTACGATGTAGACATTCAGTACCACCCAGGAAAGGCGAACGTGGTAGCTGATGCTCTTAGCAGGAGAGGCTCGTGTTTCTATCTTCTCACTCAGCAGGAGGAGTTAGTACGAGAGCTGGAGAGACTGGACATCGTCGTTGTGCCCCGTTGCAGTTTTGGTTCAGCTTGGTTGAGTTGGATGGAGATTTCGTGCGATATTAGAGATAGGATCAGGACAGCTATACCGTTGGATCCAAAGATAGCAGAGATTTGGATCTCAGTGCAGTCAGGTCAGAAAGAGAGGTTCTCTATTCATGATGAGTTGTTATTGCATGATGGCAGAGTGTGCATCCCAGATGTCAGTCACCTTCGTGAGGACATTCTTTTCGAGGCACACAATTCTAGATATTCGATACATCCTGGTAGCACGAAGATGTATGCAGATCTTAAGAAGACAGTCTGGTGGCCAGGTTTGAAGAGCGATGTTGCAGATTATGTAGGGAAGTGTGAGGCATGCAAGATGGTTAAGGCCGAGTGTCAGAGGCCTGGAGGCAAATTGCAGCCACTTCCCATTCCCGAGTGGACTTTTGAGGATATATCTATGGACTTCATTCATGGTTTGCCGAGATCGCAGAGTGGGAATGATTCCTTGTGGGTTATAGTAGATCGACTTTCTAAGGTCGCCCATTTCATTCCTCTTAGGAAGACAGATCAAGGTCCGAAGCTAGCCCAGTTATATTTAGATGAGATAGTTCGACTTCACGGTGTTCCCAAGACTATAGTTTCAGACCGAGATGGCAGATTTACCTCCAGGGAGTGGCGATACGTTCAGGAGCGGTTGGGTACCAGGTTACATTTCAGCACCGCTTTCCATCCTCAGACCGATGGACAGACTGAGCGCACAAATAGGACTTTGGAGGATCTGCTACGGATGTGCATTCTAGATTTTGGAGGAAAGTGGGAGAAGTATGTTACTCTTGTGGAGTTCTCCTACAACAACGGTTTCCAGGCAAGTATTGGAATGGCACCGTTCGAGGCCCTCTATGGTAGACGTTGTCGGACACCGTTATGTTGGGCAGAGAGTGAGGAAAGATCTTCTATCAGAGAGTCATGGATTGATAAGACCTCAGACAGGATTAAGCTTATTCAGGAGCGTATGAAGACAGCTCAGGATCGCCAGGCCAAGTATCATGATCAGAAGCACAGGTCAGTAGAGTTCAGTGTTGGAGACTACGTTTATCTGAAGGTCAGACCAGTTAGAGGAGTCTCTAGAATAAAGCGAATGAAGAAGCTGAGTCCCAGATTCGTTGGTCCTTTCGAGGTACTGGAAAGAGTTGGTGAGGTTGCATATAGGTTGGCCTTACCTGAAGAAATGAGTGGTGTACATGATGTATTCCACGTCTCCTATCTGAGGAGAGCAGTCAGAGATCCCAGTCAGATCATCAGTACCGAGGAAACACCAATTGAGACAGATCTTAGTATTGGAGTTAGACCAGTCAAGATAGTGGACTCAAGGATTCAGAAGCTCAGAAATAGAGAGATTCGCATGGTCAAAGTCCTTTGGATGAACTGTGGCCGTCCAGAGTATACTTGGGAGCGAGAGGATGAGCTTAAGAGCAATGCAGACTATTCTTTTCTCTTCGATTCAGGTATGGTTTTAATTTTCGAGGACGAAAATTTTTGTTAGGAGGGGAGATTTGTAACATCCGAAGTTGTGACGCAAAAATTTATTTAAATTGTAGGGGCGAGTCGCGACCGTTTATTTGAGAGTTGGGTGTGCCGATAGCCGTTCTTAGTGATTTTTGAGTGGAAATGGTGTGCCTTTAACCTATTCTCCCATTTCTCCTCTTTGCGGTTATGAAGAGAACCGCTGCAGCCCGATTAGAAATCCCGCACGAAATCCTCTCTCACGGAATAAACCGAGCGCAGCCCGACACTTTCCCCTCTCCCGTATTCGCGTGTTCCGTCCCCTGTTGACGCCGAGCCCGACGTCTCCCGATCCCGCCTCCGACGCCTTCCGCAGGACTCGCCGCCGCCCGATCCCCCTTCGGAACGCAGATTCGACTCCTCCTCCCTCCTCTGAAGGCGCTAGCAAGCATTCCTTTTCCTTCCTTGGCCGTGGAAGAGCCGATTTCAACCCTAACCGAAGGAGGTTGAGTTTGTTTTGGTTCCGGTGAGTCGATCCCTTCCTTTTCTCGATTTCTACTTGGATATCCTTCGTTTTGGAGGTAGACTAAACTAATTTTCATTTCTATTGCCCTATGTTAGGTTTTGGAGTTCTATTTCCACCGCGGAATTTGAGTAGGACGCTTTGAGAGCCCTAATCGCTCCACAAAAAGGTAATATTTGGGTTTTAACGTTTGTATTTTGTAACCCTAGTTGTTTTGGAGATTTTCCACTGGAAACCCTAAAGGGAAAAGTTTTGAGTTTAGGTTTGCCTTGAATTGCAGGACTTCGGTGGGGTCGGGGCAGCACTTTGAAGGTCCCCAGCAGTAGATTTACCTTCGAAATAGAAGATGTCGCCGCGCCGAGTGTACGAGCGCCGCACCACCACTGTAAGGAAACCTAACTTCTGCTAATTAGACATAGTAAAAAGTATATATTTTGTATACACATGAGTAGATTTATTTCAAGTAGCATGTCCATGCATAGAAAGACGTGGTGATAGGAAAACGGTTACGAAAAATGTGTAGGGTGACACGATTTCCCTAAGACCCAAGTAGTCAGATCATGAACAGTAGCATAGAGTACGCAAGCGTTAACCGTGTTCGTAGGTTTGGAATTTGTTCCGAACAAGGGCGTGAATGTCCCTTCAAGTCGACCACAAGAAAGTCAAGGGTCGCTTAGTAGTACACCAGAAAAGATATCCCTTGCAGAGTAGCGTCAGACCAAAAAGGTCAGCCAGCACACAGAGTTTCTTCCGTGCTAGGTAGAGGCGCACTACCTTTCTCAAAAGGCACATGGAACCTTATGAGTAGTACAGACTTGGGAAGTGTTTTCCCTTGAGCCAGCTAGTAGATTCGAGACCGTGTCCGCGTGACACTAGAACAATTGGGTTCGTAAGATGGTCTCGGGTCGTCAGTTTCAGTTGCGCGTTAGGAGCTACTCTGCCTAGAGCCTTCCTAGTAGATGAGCAGGTTAGAAGCCACCTAAAACTCAAGTATAGACCTGACATGAGACAATACGCTAGTTAGTGAACGCCAGGACTTGAGTTAGTAAAATAACAGTCACGTGCTTAGTACGAGTAGAAGTGTGACCAGAGAATAGTGCGAAGGCATGCATAGCACATAACATAAAAGTTTTAAATGCATAAAATTATTTTCAAAGACATACATGCATTCATATGTTAAACTGGCTTTTAGTGTCACTAGGAGGGGTTATTTTTCCTTACTCTGACCCTTCGTGGGCACTGTTTTTCAGGTGACCCAGGTGGGAAGTTACGTCTAGGATGAGCATGTGGTGGCGTCAGTTTGTACTATTTATCTTTTTCAGTTTACTCTATTTCAGCATGTACCTGTAGATGAGAACATTGTATCAGATTAATGTTTTATCTAATTTATTTCAGACTATTTATGGTTAACCAGATTTTCAGTTAATTCAGTTTTACTTCCTGTTTAGTGGCTCTGTGAATCCAGATATCAGGTATGTGGTTACCCTTAGTTTACTTTATTCAAACTTCCGCTGTAAGTCTTAATTTGCTTAGTATAGATTTTATTACCTGCTGCTACTAGTTTTAATACTGTTTCCTAGTTTTCTTTATATCGCTGACCCGGCCGGACGGCTGATTTCTGAAATACTGCGAAGAGGTGTTACAGGGTTGCCACCCACAAATATGCAATAGCCTGAAGTGGACCTCCTATCATCTGCACAGCTAGCCCAGTCAGAGTCGCAATAGCCTTCGATTCTCACGTGTCCATTCCTCCTGAAGGCCAACCCCTTTCCAGGAGCACTCTTCAAGTATCGTAGAATCTGGTACACTGCATCCATATGGCTCTTCCTTGGATCACGCATGTAGCGGCTCATCACGCTTACAAAGAATGAGATGTCCGGGCGTGTATGGCTCACGTAGATCAACTTCCCGACTAGCCATTGGTACATTTCCCGATCTACTGGTTCTCCGTTATCTGCACTCAGTTTGCACCTTTGATCGATTGACGTTGCAGCAGGTTTGCACCCCAACATCCCGGTTTTATTGAGGAGGTCCAACGCATATTTCCTTTGGGAGAGAATTATCCCCTCGGCCTCATACGCAATCTCGATCCCAAGTAAATATCGAAAAAGACACAGGTCTTTCACCTCGAACTTCTTACCTAGGGCCCCCTTGAGACGGCTAATCTCCCGCTCATCATCCCCTGTAATGATCATGTCGTCCACATACACTGCAAGCATGGTGGTGTGACCTCCATTCTGCCTGAAAAACACCGTGTGATCTACGTTGATCTGGTGATACCCCATCCCAATTATTGCTCTCCTGAATCGGTCAAACCATGCACGGGATGACTGCTTCAGCCCATAGAGGGATTTTTTTCAGTCTGTAAATTCTGCCTTCTGTCTTGGCCGTACCAAATCCCGGTGGTATCTCCATGTACACCTCCTCTGCTAGATCCTCATGAAGGGATGCATTCTTCACATCTATCTGGTGTAGCAGCCATCCTCCATTCACTGCCAGGCTGATGAGGGTCCTAACAGTGCTCATCTTCTCCACTGGCGCAAATGTCTCGTCGTAGTCGATGTCATAGGTCTGGCTATACCCCTTGGCCACCAATCGAGCTTTGTAACGTTCAACCTGTCCATCTGGGTTTTGCTTTATGGTGAACACCCACTTGCACCCAATGACCTTCTTGTCTTTCGGCAGCCGTGCCAGCTCTCAGGTCTTATTCTTCTCAAGAACCCTCATCTCTTCCTTCATTGCTGCCTCCCACTTCAGATCGTCTCTGGCGACCTGCCAATTGTTAGGTACAATAACACTATCCAAAGATGCAATGAATGCTCCATATGTAGGAGAGATATGATCGTAAGAGACAAAGGACGCAAGGTCCCAACCGTATCTGTCAGGAGGATTTCCCGCATTACTGTGAGTAGTCTTCCGTAACATAAGAGAAGTAGGGAGAGGAGAAAGGATATCACCTGAAGCTTGTGTAGGTGTAAGTGTTCCAGGAGAGGGGGGCGACGCAGGTAAGGGACTAGGAGCTAGATTGGACACCAACACTGGATCGGGTACCGCTAGAAGCTTCCTCCTTCTACTGTATGTCAGCAGTTCCCCCTGAGTCGTAGGTCTCACATCTTGCCTCTGCTCCTCAATCTCCTCCTCCTGCTCCTCCGCAGATCCTCCTTGCCATACTCCCAGATCTGTCACCAACATTTCTCTTTCTAGCTTCGTACTTTATTTATCTAACAAGTTTAATGTAGGTAGGACTCCCTCTTGCCGGTAGTACGGTTCTAGCTCTCTAAAGTGAACATTCATGCTCACAAAACATTTTTTCTCCACTGAGCTCCAACACATGTAACCCTTATGAGTACAAGAGTAGCCCACAAACATACACTTGACTACCCTTGCATCGAGCTTATCAACACCCGGTCTGTTGTCCTTCATGAAGCACACACACCCAAATACCTTCAAGGAAAGTATCCCCCCATTATGTCCCGGCAGCTGCTGACACGAAGACTTCCACCCTAGTACCTGTGATGGCATCTTGTTGATCAGCTGTGCCGCTGTTAACATAGCACAACCCCACAGGCTTTGAGTCACCTTCATGTTTAGCATCATACTCCTTGCCACCTCAAGAAGATGTCTGTTCTTTCTTCAGCCACTCCGTTCTGTGCTGGTGTGTAGACACAGGTGGTCTGGTGCACTATCCCATGAGTTGATAGGTATTCCCCCATTGCCTTGTTGGTGTATTTTGTCTCATTGTCTGACCTTAGTATACCTTAATCACCACACTATATTGTGTTTGTACAAGCTTATGGAAATCTCGGAAGCAGGTGAATACCTCACTTTTAGTTTTCATCAAATATAGTCATGTAACACGAGATGCACAATCAATGAAAGTAACAAAATACTTATAACAATTTAAAAAGCTTATAGTACGATGTCCCCAAACATCAGAATGAATAACATCAAAAATAGAAGAGCTTCTTCGGCCCGTACTAGCATACGAATTCCTAGCAAGCTTGCCTAAATCACACGCATGACATACCAATTTTGTTTTATTTTGCTGCATCAAAAATATTAGGAAACAACCTAGCTATAGTCCTGAAGGAGGGGTGCCCCAACCGCCTATGATGAAGTATCAACATATCCTCATCACTCATCTTCTGTCCTCCACCTCTCGTTGTCTCTACCGCGGAGATCAGAGCCGCATTCAGTCTTTCCCGATCCAGATACCACAGCCCATTATGCCAAGTCCCAGTCACAAGTATCCGCCTTGTCCCTTTCTCCTGGAAAATCACCTTAGGGTTATCAAAAGAAACAACACATCTCAGTTGAATAATTATGGAACTAATGGATAAAATGCTAACTGAGAAAGAAGGAGCATGCAAGAAAATGGACAGTGTTACCGAACCTGAACAATTAACAGTACCCTTACCGACCACTGGCTAGAACGTACCGTCCGCCGTCTGGATGCTATCTGTCGTGGCTAGATGAGTATAGGAGGAGAACTCGCCTGCATTTCACTAGTATCACATAGTGGATGAGCGACACCACAGGTGAAGCAAGTATGGCCCGATTGATCAACTTAATAGAGACTCATATAATTGTTCTGCCAAATACTATGAGATGTTGATAATGACAACCATTCCAATCCTGAGAATGTCTCTCAAGTACTTGAAATCAAGAACAAAAATTGAGGAGATGTGACATGTTAACTTGGATGGCCAACAAAATATTACAACTCTCTCGAAATGTTAGCCCAAGAACTTGACATGTACTATAAGGCAGACTCGGTAGATCTTAAGGAAAATGTGAAGTTCAAATGTCACCTTGGAAAAGAGTGCTTATGGCATTTATGCTGGTAGCAATAAAGTGTTAGAGGAAGTGGGGAGCATAATTATGGGAAGAAGATGTTATGGGCCGCTTATTCGTCTTTGAAATCAGTCGAGTCACATAACAGAGCTACAACCCGCACACCTCAGCCAGCTCTCCGTGCTCATATTTCACGCGGTGGGTTGCTGAGTCCAGGTCTCGAACCTCCTTTATGAGAAGTCGTTTGTTTAACTCTCATCATCAGCTAGTTGGTGATGAGAGTCAAAGGACTTCTCATCAAGGAGGTAAAGGGTTCGAGACCCGGCCTCAACAACCAACCACATGAAATATAGACACAGAGAGTTGGTTGGGATGTGTGGGCTGCAACCCTGTTATATGGCTCGATTGGGTTCAAACCCGAATGAGCGGCCCATAACAGAAGACCACTACCTCTTTTAGAGAAGCATTTTCTCAAGGTAGGAGGAAAGCATGCAATCCGTCATTTTTGGGTGTAAAAAGAGCAACTTTTCCATCATTTCACAGCCATCAAATTGAAAATACAGCTGCTTTAACTTCAAAAAAATTCGGCACTTCCCCTACCATGTTTGAGTGCTTCTTCCTCAAAACCTCCTAAAGTCTTTCTCCCTTCCATAGATATCTCTCATCTTGAATCACACACTATCTGGCGACTGTCCATCATTATTTCGGTCAACGGGAGCTTGTTTTGTGGAATTTAGGTCATGTATCGGTGTTTGAGTTTTCAAATTTCTAGTGGGCATTTAAGTACACTTTAATATTCTTAGAGAATATATGTAAAAACCCAAATATTGACACATATTGAGGCCCATCCTGGTTTTCTTTGACCGCCTGCCTGCCCTCTCTCTACCCGCAAAAAGGCCTGCTGTCTCTCCTTTTTTAGCGGTCTGTCTTCCTTTCTGCCGTGGATCCACTCCCTGCCCCCTCTCCAGCTTTTATAACCCTCTCTGTAGGTCTCGCAACTTCTGCTCTACTGTTCGCCGCAGCAGTTCGATTTGTTCGCAGTCGCCTCTCCGTTGTTCGCCTCTTTGGTTCCACAGATCTACCCGCTGCTTCATTCCGGCTTCAGTACGGCTTTAGTCCGCAGCATCTTGTCACACCATCCACCAGCAGCAGCTTGCCGTTTTTAGCCCGCAACATCTAATTGCTGCCTCTGCTTCACTACAACAAGATCAGTCCGCAACATCTTGCCGTTTCAGTCCGCAGCTTCTCACCGCCGCTTCTGCCTCTTGTCGCTGTTTCCTAGCCGCATCTTCTGTCCGCCGACGCTTCTCCTTGCAACAACCTCTCTTTTCCACCAGCTCTTGTCGCCGCTGCCCGACCTTGTCGCCGCTGCCCGACCTTGGTGATGTAGCTTCTTGCTACAGATTTTCTTGCATCCCCGTTCTCTTTCCCAGACCGCCGCTAAAGTGCCTAGCGATATCTAATCTCCTCGCAGCTGTTGTGTGCTACCCGCCAGGCCGCTGCTGCCCGTGGCTTCTACTCGCTCCTCCTTTGTTCTCGCAGAAGTTGTGCTCCCATCTTGTCGTGATCTATGTCTAGCCGTCGTAGCTCTTCTGGACGCTTCTTCACTGCGTCGGGTTCTTTAACCACTGCTTCTTGCCACTACCCACAGTTCTTACCAGAGTCTTCTGCCCGCAGCCATCTGGTCGCTTCTTCTTGCCATAGATTCCAACTGTTCTTCTCCTGCCGCCGCTTCCTGTAATAGCTTTCAGCTAGTCTAGCCGCCAACTCTACCCGCAGGCTGATCATTTAACCGCAGCAGCTCAATTTGCCAGGCCGTCGTTACCTTGCTTCCTATTCTGTTCTCTTGACGAAGATCTTGTCGTTGCAGTTTGCTTTCCCGCTGCTATTGCTTCTACCTGCAGCCGCCCTTGCCTGTCCGCTGTTGTTGTGTCTCGCCGCTATAGTTGCCAGTCCGCTTTTGTTGCTTCTTACCCGCTGTGGTAGACTGGTAGCTGTTAACCGCACCTCAATTTCCTTTGCCAACTTCTGTCATGTTTGTCTCCTCTCCAATGGCTGCCCATTGTCCACAAGACATTCAAACTGACATTGATGCCTTGCGTATCCAACTCTTGCAACTTCAATAAATGATCAGTCATTCCTCGGGCTCTGTTGTGTCTATTTCTGATGGCGGCATCTCCTGTCACGCTTATAATACCTCTTGGATTATGGACTCTGGGGCAATACACCACATTACCCCAATGCAACCTTCACATTACTTGGCCTTTGTGCATCCCAAGTTCATTATTGTTGCTAGTAGGGGCACCATTCCTGTCTCCGGCTCAGCTGACATCAACCTTACTCCCTCCATCATTATCCGCTCAGTTCTTCACATTCCGGTCTCTCCTTTCAACCTACTATCAATTAGCCGTCTCACTCAAGATCTTGATTGTTATGTAATTCTCTTCTGCCTCTTGTGTTGTGCAGGATCGCAAGACGCAGACTTTCATTAAAAAAGGGCATTTTTTGAATGGTCTCTACCTCCTGGAACCCTCTCACCCCACTATTTCTCTTCTCTATTAGCTCTGTTGAGTGGCACCGACGTCTTGGGCATGCTCCACTCCACATTCTCCGGAAAGCTCTCCCTAATCAGCCCCTCCGTGACTTCACATGCGAGTCTTGTATCTACGCAAACAACAACACAACACCGAGCTACTTTCCCACCTTCTACACGAAGCGCTACTCCTTTTGATCTTGTTCATTCAGATATTTGGGGACTCCATAAAACCGTGAGTACTTCTGGTTATCGTTACTCCATCACCTTTATTGATAATTACTCTAGCATGACATGCTTATATTTACTTCATGATCGCTCTGATCTGATTCAGATTCTTCGTGCCTTATTATTGAGACTCGCAATCAGTTTTCCACTACAATTAAAACTCTTCGGACCGACAATGCCCGTGAGTATACCAGACATGGGGTTTCTGACATGTGTGCTGAGTTCAGGATCATCCACCAAACCTCTTGTGTTTATACCCCCAGACAAAATGGTGTTGTTGAACGCAAGAATTGTCACCTCCTTGATATTGTCCGTTCCCTTATGTTTCAAATGAACGTTCCCCCACTCTATTGAAATTTTGCGGTATCTACAACCTGCTACCTTATTAACCACATGACCTCCTTTGTTCTCAACGTTACCTCTCTTTAGTCTCATGTTTCCTTCCATCAACCCATTTTCTGTCCCACCTCGTATATTTGGCTGCGTTTGTTATGTCCATACTCTTAGTTCCTCCACTGACAAGCTTGCTCCCCATGCCACGAAATATATGTTTCTTGGTTACTCACAAACTCAAAAGGGCTACGTGTGCTTTTCTCCAAAGGATCGCAAGATTGTTACTTTTGCTGATGTCACCTTTCTCGGGGACCAACCCTATCATTCTCAACCAACTGAGTCTCTCCTTCTGCGCTCTGCTGTCTCCATTACTTCTAACTTCTCACCCCTTCTTCCTACTCCAGTCATCCCCAGCCCACCTTCCCTTACCATACCTCTCCCACCAAAACCACCTCTGCTTCGGGTGTATACTCATCGCCCTCCTTCGTCTACACTACTACGGGAGATGTCTTCTACTGATGATATTTGCGACTTGTAGATCCGACAACCTCCTCTATTGCTCACCTGATGGTAAAATATATCTCCTTACACCGTCTTTCTCCGGACCTTCAAAGGTTTGCTCTTTCTTTATCCTCTATTACCACCCTTACCTTTACGCAGGAGGCTCTCCAACATTCGGGGCGGCGGGCGGCCATGAACGAGGAAATGACAGCTCTTTGGACAAACCACACTTGGGATCTTTTCCCTCTTCCTCCAACACAACCCCATGTGAGTTGTAAGTGGGTGTTTGCCATTAAACATGGTCCGGATGGGACCGTTCAACGTCTAAAGGCTCGTCTTGTGGCTCGTGATTTTACTCAACAATAAGGTCTAGATTATGATGAGACCTTCTCCCCAGTCGTCAAACTCAACATTGTTCGTGTTTTGATCTCCCTTGCTGTTCATCGACACTGGACGTTGCATCAATTGGATGTCAAAAATGCTTTTCTTAATGCTGATCTACAGGAGGTCGTCTATATGCACCAACCTCCCGAGTTCGAGACCACGATGGAGCCTCGTATGTCGTCTGAAGAAATCTCTTTATGGTCTCAAACAATCTCCTCAGGCATGCTTTGACAAATTCAACCAGACGGCTAGTGCGGTTTGGTTCACTCGGAGTTCAACTGACTTCTCTTTATTCACTCGACATTGTCCAACAGACACTGTAATTCTCTTGATATATGTAGATATTTTTATTACGGGAGGCGATCTCACATGAATACACATGATCAAACAACATCTGACAACTGTGTTTCAAACAAAGGATCTGGGCAACCTTCGATATTTTCTAGGTCTCGAGGTAGCTCGGTGACCTGATGGGCTTGTTTTATCTCAAAGAAAGTATTGTCTTGACTTGCTTCAGGATGCAGGATACTCTGGATGCAAGCCTTTCGACACTCTCATGGATATCAATCATAAGCTCTGTACTCATGCCTCAGACTCTGATCTTCTCCTTCCGAATCCAGGGTATTACCGCCGTCTTGTGGGAAAGTTGATCTATCTCACTGTTACAAGACCTGATATATCATTTGTTGTTGGGGTTGTCAATCGATTCATGCATGAGCCGTGCATCTTTCATCTCCAGGAAGTTGAGTGTATTCTTCGATACTTGAAGACTGCCCCTGGACAAGGTCTTGAATACAAGCCCTCTTCGTCTTCATTATCTCTGATTGCATATTCTGACGCTGATTATGCTGGTTCATTAGATGATCGACGTTCCGCAAGTGGATACTGTACTTATTTTGGAGGATATCTCATTACCTGGCACAGCAAGAAACAGTTTGTAGTTGCTCGCTCATCTGCTTAATCCGAGTATTGTTCAATGACAGTTGTTGTGTCTGAGCTTACATAGCTTAAAGGTCTCCTAGGTGATTTAGGGGTCAAGCTTTCTTCACCGGCTACTTTATTTTGTGACAGTCAGGCTTTCATACACATTGCCAAGAATCCTGTTTTTCATGAACGGACAAAACACATTGAAGTTGATTGTCACTTCATTCGGGAAAAGTTTCAGTTGAAGAAGATAAATTTACAACATGTTCCTGCAGCTAGACAAGTTGCTGATATTCTCAGCAAGGCCTTACCTCGTCCGCTATACTACTAGTTTTTGTCTAAACTTGGTACTTACGATTTGTATGCTCCAGCTTACGGGGGAGTGTTAGAGAATATATGTAAAATCCCAAAGTTTGTCCCATCTTGAGGCTCATCTTGGTTGCTTGTTTAATCCCACATCTTAGAATATGATTCCTTCTCTCCTTCTTCTCTTATATAAATGTACAAATGTACAAGTATACGTAGGTATGATGGTACCATTATTTTTGAGAAATTAATAAAGTTATTGCCTTTCTCAAATTCGTTCTGCTCTTCTACAAATATCATAAATTCCGCATAAAAATTATTGAATATTTATGGTCAGACATAAATTTGTAGAGGACCAAAATCCTATAGTTTCAGGGAATCAATTGTTTTTTTCATTCGTATTATTCCTTTTGATATTTGTGTTTTTTCTTCAGGCTTATTTTTTTTATTGTTGCTTTTCTCCATTAATTGTATTGGCTTCACTTTAAACTGATTTATTTTTCTTAATTTAAATCATTAATCAATCTCCTCTTCTTTAGATAATGAGGTTTATAGTTAGTATCTGTTAGAAAACTTATGGATAAATGATGTAAAGGCCCATTTATAGGCCCCTTTCTTCCTTCTCCTTTACTCCCACATCTATTGTATATGATTCTTCCTTCCTCTCTTCTCTTATATATTTGTACTCTCTCTTGTATTTGATATATGAAAGAAGTATATACAAGGCTCGCGCTTTGTTTTCTACATGGTATCAGAGGGAACCGGTCCGGCCTGGTTTCTAACCGCTCGGCTTCCCTATCCGCTCGGTTTCTCTTCTTGACTGGGCGGCTTGATCTTCCGCCTGGCTCTTTTTTTTTTTTAACCGGGCAGTTTGTTCTTGCGGCCTTTCCTGCTTCTAACTGCGGCTCCCCGCGCGGTCTATTGTTTTTCTGACCGCTCCTCTTCCTCTCTCTCTCGTGGCCTCCACCTCGTCTTACCCCCCCTCCTTTTATAAATCTCTCGGTCAGGTGGGCCCTTCCCTCTAACTGACCGGTTTCTCTTTCTTCCCGCCCGTCTTCTCGCCATCTCGCTGCGGTTTCCTCCTCTACTCGCAATCTCTCCTTCTCTGATCTTATCGCGCGATTTCGTTCCTTGTTGTTGCGACTTATTTTCTCGCTACGGGTTCTTTCGAACCGCTGCGAGCACCGCGTCTGGTCGCGGCACCGTTCTGTGCCGCTGGTGTTATCACCGAGACCGTGCGGTTTTCCTTATCGCTGCAGCTCTCCTACCGCTGCGGTCTCCCTTCTTCAATCTCTGCGGGCGTCCCGCTTGGCGCTCTCTTAGCCGCTGCGGCTTCTCTCCCGTTGCGTGCTCCTCTCTTGGTCGCAGCATATTTTCTTGCCGTTGGTGTGCTCACCGTGACCGTGCGGCCTCTCCTCTCTGCTTAGTCGCTGCGACTTGTCTTGTCGCTAGCGGCCTCTCCTCTCTGTTGCGAGCTCCGCATATTGGTCGCGGCATCCTCCTTGCCGCTGGTGTGTTATCACTATGACCGTGTGGCTTCTTCTTGTGTCTCTGCGTGGAGGCTTCTTCCAGCTAACCGCTCTGCATCTTGGTCGCAGCCTCTTGCCGCTGGTGTGTTGACATCGGGACCGTACGGCTTCTCTTGCTCTATAATCTTGGCGACTTCTCTTCTCTTACCGCTCCGGATCTTGGTGTGGTCTGTCTCTCCCTCCCGGTCTTGTGCCTGTTCGCTGGCCTCTGTTCTTTCTACCCGCTGCCGCTCACGGTTTTACCCGCCGCGGCCTGTTTCTTTTCGCTACAGGCTCCCTTCTACTCGCTACCTCTCACGCGATCTCCTCCAGTCGCGTGCAACCTCGTCTTACCGCTGGTGCCCGCGCGGCTTCGTTTCTCGCTGCCCTCATCGTTCTTTCGTAGTAGCCGCTGGTTCTGTCCGGCAAGCCGCCTGCCTCCTTGCCGCCCGGCTTCTGTGACTATTCGCAGCTCGGGATTATGGCATTTGGTTCCACCACTACTGATGATATTGCCGCGTTGCGTGCTCAACTCCATCAGCTTCAAGAGGTGGTTAGTCGCTCATTTGGCTCTGTGGCCTCGATCTTCAAGGACGGTATATCATGCTTCTCATACAGCTCTCCCTGGATTGTGGACTCGGGTGCTACACATCATCTCTCTCCGCACCAGCCGCCCAAATACTTAGATACTGCTTACCCCAAGCACATCACCGTGGCCAATAGTGAAAGGATCCTAGTTTCTGGCGCTGCTCATCTGCCTCTTACTCCTCTCTCTTTAACCTCGGTTCTTCATGTTTCAGGCTCTCCTTTTAATCTCCTTTCTGTTAGCTGTCTTACGTAAGACCTTGATTGCTGTGTTACTTTCTCACGCTCTTCCTTTGTGGTGCAGGATCGCCTAACGCAGAATATACTTGGTAGAGGGCGACTGTCTAACGGGCTATATCTTCTTGATGTTCCTCCCACTGCTCTCACTACTGTCTCCACAACTGATTGACATCGTCGTCTTGAGCATGTCCCTCTTCCAATTCTCAAGAAAGCTCTTCCTACTGTCTCTCTTCAAGAGTTCTTTTGTGAATCGTGTATTTTCGGCAAACAACATCGTGTCTCTTTTTCTCTTTCATGTACCCGGAGCGATCATCCATTATCCTTAGTACATTCTGATATCTGGGGGCCCTATAAGGTCCCTAGTGTCTTTGGGTATCGATACTTTATTACCTTTATCGATGATTACTCACGGGTAACCTGGTTGTATTTACTTCATGATCGTACTGAAATCCCAACCACATTTTGTACGTTTCTTACGGAAACTCGCACTCAGTTCTCTGTCTGTGTCAAAATTCTTTGTACAGACAATGCTCGCGAATATACTGGTCGCACCTTCTCCAATCTATGCGCTGAGTTCGGTATTATACATCAAACTTCATGTGCCTACAACCCTCAACAAAATGGCACCGCGGAAAGAAAAAATAGCCACCTCCTTGATGTGGCTAGATCTCTTATGATCCAAATGCAGGTTCCTCCCCTCTATTGGAACTTTGCAGTCTTTACTGCTTGTCACCTCATCAATCGCATGTCTTCGTCTGTCCTCAACTTTGTGGCACCCGTTACTCTCTTTTGCCCATCCACGAATCTCTTCTCTCTCACACCTCGTGTCTTTGAGTGTACCTGTTATGTCCACCATCTTGGTCCTTCCACTGACAAGTTTGCCCCTCGTGCTACCAAAGCTATGTTTGTTGGGTGCTCACGCACTCAGAAGGGGTATGTCTACTTTAATCCTAACACTAGAAAGGTGGTTGTGTCTGTTGATGTCTCCTTTCATGAAGACCAACCATATCATTTCAGTCCTTCTGATCCCCTTCTTCCTCCTCCGCTACCTCGACCCATCATTCCCGTAACGTCTCCGCTTCCACCACTTCTCCGTACTCCTCCTCTGCTTCTGATTCCTACACCACCACCAGTACCCTCCAAACCCGTCCCCTCCAAACCTCCTATCATTGAAGTTTACACTCTTCATCCTTTACGTCCAGCTGCCCAGCATTAGCTTCCCTCTACCGGTGTGATCTCGCGGCCTGTTGATCTAGCATCCTCCTCGACGGCTCATCCCTTGGCCAATTATGTCTCTCTACATCGACTCTCTCCACCTCTTCTTACCTTTGCTCTCTCTCTCTCTCCTCTATCTCTATATCTAATTCTGTGCAGGAAGCTCTCCAGCAGTATATACAAGGTTCGCACTTTATTTTCTACAGTATCCAAGTGTCTGAGTGAAGCTGGCTTGGGCCATTTTTTTCTAATTTTGTAGGCGACTAAATGGTCTTCTCATTTCTTAATAGGTGTTCATTGTTGCAAGATCATAGTTAACAACAAATCAAGTATAACTTCCCCCATTATGTATCTATCTCATACTCCATGCTCGCCATAAATCTTCTTATAGCTTATCCTACTAGAACATATATGCTTATTTATGTGACTACAAATATAATTCTTGGTTCCTCAAGAATACGTTATACTAAGGCCTCCATCTTTTCTCAGAATATATCTTCAAATCTAACTTGAAAATAATGCACTAGCGCATCAATAATGTCCTCACTCATAATCAACTTAAAAGTAATCTGCCATCATTAAGTATATTCACATCAATAGTTTTCACTTTTAATTTATAATCCATTGATATCCCAACCATACTCCTATTGTTAACATTTTTTGCGTACAATAACTTATACTCATCCTCAATATTCTTGGGTTTTATCTTTTCCACTTGATATATTGTAAACAAGTGACGTTTTATTCTTCTTTAATCATTGTGTCCATTAATTTTGTGATCTTCTCATGTAGGCCATGATGCATCACTTTTAAGGAATAACGTAACACTAATAGAGTTGTCACGGTTCCGGTTCGGTTCCGATTTTACTAAAATCGTGAACCGAACCGCTAAGATAACGTGTTAGGAACTAAATGAGATTTGAGGGAGAAGGAGAGATTTTTAGGGTTTGAGAGGAGGCTAGTAGAATACCTGGATGATACTTGCATATCCCCCTCCAAAAGAGGATCCGGGTATATTTATACCCGGACCAAGGCCAGCAGGCCCCAATTGGGGTTGAACCGGGTGGGTTCAACCCTCGAGGGCCGCATTTAGAAAGTGGAGGCTGAACCAGTTAGTTCAGCCCCGTTGTCGCCTTCGGATCTATACGGGGGCGTAACATTCTCCACCCCATCAAGACCCAGCTTGTCCTCAAGGTGGGAATCTGGTAGCTCCGTCCGTCCCCTCAGGCCTACCCATGCCACGTCACGGCCTTGTCCCTGCAGCCGCTCCAAACAGCAAAGAGAGCCCCCCGGCACTGGTGAGAGTCGGATTCCCTGCAGACAGTACTCTCTCCCATCCTTAGCAAACTCCATAGTCAACCTCTCCCAATCCAGAGTCACCCGACCCAGCTGTCGCAACCACTGGGCCCCCAGAATCATATCTGGCCCCCGGATGGGCAATAAGTAGACATCCATATTGTCGGTGTATCCTTGCACATTGACTTCCACGTCCGGAAGCACTCCTTCGCACTGCAGCTCGTGTACACCGACCACCATAACCTGAGAAGCGACATCCTTTATGATCTCTAGCCCCAGCTTTTGTGCCACTGCCGGGCTAATGAAGTTATGTGTACTCCCACTGTCACGCAGAATGGTCACCTGTTGTTGGTCAATCCGCCCCGCAATATTCATAGTGGGCGGAGCGGAGTCTCCCGCCATGGTCAGGGAAGATACCCCGTACTCGATCGTATCCAGAATGTGCTCCTGTGCCCCTTCGTCTCCATCCGGCATCGGACCTTCCTGCAACATGTAAACCTGGATCCTCTAACATTTGTGGCTTGGGGTAAATTTTTCATCGCAGTTGAAGCACAATCCCTGCTCTTTCCTAGCATGTAGCTCTGTCCAAGTCAATTTCTTCATTGTTATCTGTTCTGCAGCTGTTTGATCCCTTTTTGTGTCGGGAAGGTGTGTAGCGTTCCTCGGAGTGTGCCCCCTGGACTTCTGTCGATTGAGACGCTTGTTGAAACCAAAAACTTGGTCTCTGTGGAGTTCGGGGTCCCAAAAGAGGGGTGACCTCAAACTTACTACACTCGGGGGAACGTCACGTACCGAAGACTTGGGAAACTAGGAACAGACCCTCGGCTCTAGCGTGGAGGTCCCACCACACACCCGAAAGGTCACAAGAGCACTTCCCCTCCCTCACCAATTGCTGAGCTGGGTACCTTGGAGAGCTCTCAAACTCTACCAAGAAGAAGAAACCAAGGAAGGAGGAAGCTAAAAAACTCATCCTCTCCAAAGGTACCCAAGGGGGTCTATTTATAGTTTTTCCAAGCCTGGGGACCAAAAGACCCGAAATACCCCTAAGGCGAATATGCCCTGGGCCAATAGAAAACACCCACACCGGGGGGTAAAGCGGCAATTCCACCCCGAGGGCATAACTGTAAACCACTCCACTCTTCCCTCGCCTTGAGACCGGGCGGCCTGGGCGAGCTGGGCGGCCTGACGAGAGAGGCGGCCTGCGAGCCGAGGCTGGGCGAGTGCGGCTAGGCGAGAAGCGGCTAAGCGAGCTCGGCAACCTGGCGAGAGCGGCGGCCTGCGAGGCGAGGCTGGGCGAGTGCGGCTAGGAGAGAAGCGGCTAGGCGAGCTCGGCAACCTGACGAGAGCGGCGGCCTGCGAGGCGAACTGGCGACAGCGAGGCTGGGCGAGTGCGGCTAGGCGAGAAGCGGCTAGGCGGGCTCGGCAACCTGGCGAGAGCGGCGGCCTTCGCGGCGAGCTGGCGACAGCGAGGCTGGGCGAGTGCGGCTAGGCGAGAAGCGGCTAGGTGAGCTCGGCAACCTGGCGAGAGCGGCGGCCTGCGAGGCGAGGCTGGGCGAGTGCGGCTAGGCGAGCTCGGCAACCTGGCGAGAGCGGCGGCCTGCGAGGCGAGCTGGAGACAGCGAGGCTGGACGAGTGCGGCTAGGCGAGAAGCAGCTAGGCGGGCTCGGCAACTTGGCGAGAGCGGCGGCCTGCGAGGCGAGCTGGCGACAGCGAGGCTGGGCGAGTGAGGCTAGGCGAGAAGCGGCTAGGCGGGCTCGACAACCTGTCGAGAGCGGCGGCCTGCGAGGCGAGCTGGCGACAGCGAGGCTGGGCGAGTGCGGCTAGGCGGGCTCGGCAACCTGGCGAGAGCGGCAGCCTTCGCATGCTCGGCGACAAGGAGAACTGCGGGCAGCGATCTCGCGAGCTCGGCGACTAGGCGGACTGCGGGCAGCGACTTCGCGAGCTCGGCGACTAAGCGGGTACTGACCGGGACGGCCCCTCAAAGGGGCCGGGGGGAGATAAATTTTTCCTCGCCCTACTAGTATATGACAAGGGTTAGACCTAAATTGGCCACCGAAAGTGCAAAATCTCTCAAAAGCTTAAAAAATATATAGCCGGTCTCGCGCCTGCTGGAGGACCCCCACTCTGCGGATATGGGGTTGTAAAACGCTCTTCTTGAATCCGGGCCAAGCTGAGAGCGTGTGTCAAGCTGCGCGGCATATAGACATGCACCTCATCTCTGATATCCTCCTTCAGGCCGGAAATAAAACAACTTGTTAATGTTCTCTCGCCCCACTGCACCCTGTTGGCCAACCGTTCAAACTCGGTTCGGTACTCCATCACCGTCCCTTTCTGACGCAATTTCTGAAGAAGAGCCTCAAAGTCTTCATACTCAAGGGGACCAAAGCGGGCGATGAATCCGTCGACAAACTCGTGTCATGGCGCGTGATCCCGTCCCCGGAGGAACCATTGGGTCCACTGGTATGCATCCTCTTCAAGGTGGAAGGACGCCAACTTTACCCACTGTGCCTCTGGTATCTCCTGATAGCTGTAAAATAACTCTGCCTTTTGGACCCATTCGAGTGCATCTCCTCCTTTGAACTTAGGGTAGTTCATGCGGGTAATCTTCGGCAGCATATAAACGCGTGGTAGTTGTTGTCCGGGTCCTCCGTACTCTTGCACATGTCCACGCGGTAGCCGTCGATCAGCGGCCACATGTGGGTACCCCCAATCCTCTCCATAGGGGTTCCCTAAGACTGGCGGTCTAAACTCCTATCCGCCTCCTCCCCGTCCGCCCGCGGCGTGTCCCGGTGCTTCTGGAATAGGGAGGAGCCCATCACGAGGTGGGTACCCCATCCCGTTGGGTTGTTGGTACTCCTGGCAGTCTTCACGGTAAGGAGAAAAATTCAAGCCAGACGCGGCGATGCCGCCAAACTGGGTGGCCTCAGACCAAACTTGTTGTCGTCGTGAGCCTCCTACCCGGCCATTGTCAATTCAAAGCCCCCCATTGATGCTAGAGGCCCGATCGTCGTGCCCCGCTGCTGAAATAGGAAGGGGAAGCTGGACTGCGTTGGTCTCACCCACAACAGTTTTTCCTTTAAGGTGTTGGGTTAACATATTTTTAAGCTCGTCCATGCGGGCATCCAATTTCTCTTCGAGACGTTTTTTCGATGTCGTTAACCTGTCGGCGAGGGCTGTCACGGTGTCAGTCAGCCCGGTGTAGGTTTCTTCGAGATATGCGAGCCGATTGGAGTCTTCTTGGGTGCGAGTCACCATGGTGAAATGGCAAAAAAATTGGAGGCGGTGGCCGATGGATGCGAGCAGGAATCGACGCCGGGCTGCGAGCAGGATGCGGCGGAGGCAGCAGGCAGTGGGATCGCTGCCGGGATTCGTCGATGAAGACGACGCGGAAGCGACGCAGGAATTGACGCCGGACTGCGAGCAGGATGCGGCGGAGGCAGCAGGCAGCGGAATCGCTGTCGGGATCGGCGCGGGAGTCGTCGAGGAAGACGACCCACGGAGTCGGCGCAGGATCGGCGCGGGATCGGCGCGGGATCAGCGGATGCGAGCAGGATCGATGTGATGCAGGTGCCGTCAGGTGGAGACGAAGCTGGGTAGAGCGTGTATGAGAGCGGAATGAAAAAAATTTGGGAGGAAGGATCCTTTGATACCAATTGTTAGGAACTAGATGAGATTTGAGAGAGAATGAGAGATTTCTAGGGTTTGAGAGGAGGCTAGAAGAATACCTAGATGATAATTGCATATCCCCCTCCAAAAGAGGATTTGGGTATATTTATACACGGACCAAGGCCAGCCGGCCGGCCCCAATTGGGGCTGAACCGGGTGGGTTCAGCCCCCGAGGGACGCATTTAAAAAGTGGGGCTGAACCAGTTGGTTCAGCCCCGTTGTCGTCTTCGGATCTGTACGGGGGCGTAACATAACGGTTCTTCAAATTAGAAAAAAAACCTTATATAGTTTGACCAGTTCCTGTTCTGGTTCCGGTTCCAGAATAATTTTTAAAACCGCCGTGTCAACGGTTCCAGTTACGGTTCAACGAGAACCAAAACCAAACCGACCACTAACAGTTCGGTCTGGTTCTATGCGGTTCGGTCCAATTCCAATTGGTTCCAACCATAATAAAAATCAAACTTTGCGGAATGAATGAGAGAGGTCAAAAATAAAACACCCAAGGGGAAAAGTAAACCCGTTAAATGTTTTTGCAAGAGGGAATTCAAAGTCTGGGGCCTGGACGCAGGAATTTCACATTATACCAGGGGGAAGTACTTTTTTGTGTAATATAGTACGTAGAACTGAAAGTTAAAAATTGAATTCGCAAAACCACAAAACCCACCTGATTTTAAATTGCACTGAACGGTTTGGTTGTGAGCGGTTTCATTCGTTGCAAAATTGCATAGTGTGTGGTGCGGTTTTTGGCAGTGCAAAATCTACAAAACTGTGCCACACCGTTGTCATCGTTCATATCGACTTCTTCGAGAGGGCCTGACATTCTAATCATCATCAGTGAGTATAGGTTACTTTCATTTTTCCGTAGTTTTGTCATCTCCTCTTCGGCTAGTGGTTCCTTCCTCTTCGACTCTTCCTAGACATCGATTGCAGGTATTCATATTAGAAACCACTTTGGTATTATTTTTACTTTTCGACTATCCCTTGACAGATATTAAAAAATATTCAGAATTTGAATTCCAAACTCCCAAGGGATGAAATGAACCGCAAATCTCCAATCTTTATTCAAAAATTCAAATATCGTGATCGTGTAATGTTGATGCAATGTTCAAACTACACCGCACGGTTTTGGTGCGGTGCAATTTTTTAGTCCAAAACCGACCTCCTTTGGTACGATTGTGGTTTGAGTTCAAACCGCACCAGTTTCACCCTTAATAGTAAGTATAAATATTATAAATAGATTATAAAAATAACAATATTATAATAATATTAATACTAATAAAAAATTTATAAAAATAATAATAAACGGGTCGCGATTCGGTTCTGCTTCGGTCCGGTTCGGATCGGGTCTAAAATTTTTGAAACCACTTGAGGCTTGTATGTTGCGGTTGCGGTTCCGGTTCCGATCTGGATAATAAAAGGAAAGAACCATACCCAGACCAATGTTGTTCGCAGTTCCAAAATTCAAACCGGAACCTGGATAATTAGTGAACGGTTCGGTCCGGTTCTTTGCGGTTCTGGTTTGGTTCCGATTCGGTTTACGGTTTTTGGTTTTAAGTGTAAGCACTAAGCACTAATAAAATTCAAATTTAGATTCATATATTTTAACATGATCAATACATTTCGTTATCAATAACATCAATCTTCGACCTTTCCTCATCCTGCCTAGGGAAATGCACTCCCGTGGATGACTAATTAAAAAGACTACATTAAAATGTATTTAATAAAAATAATAGCAATATTTGTGTAAATTACGAACGACACGGCATAATAATTTCATTATTTCACTCACGTGGATGCAAATACATATATACGTATTTATAGGTGAGAAGAGTGTCACCCAAACTTATTTATAAGTGAGAAGAGTGACACATAAACTTCAAAACACAATGTGGGACTAAACTATACAATATTCTCCTAATGGGCCATGGAGGTGGGTCTTTACATTAGGCTTTACAATAACTTCTTTTATACTCTCTCACAAGCTGGAGCATACATATTATAGAGGCCAAACTTAAAAACGAATTGACAATAGAGTGGGAGAGGCAAGGCCTTGATGAAGAGATCAGAGATTTGATCGACAACATGAACAAATCGAAGATCAATTTTGAGGGTTGTAGGAGAGGGGAGAGCAACGCCAAGATTAGTAAAAAGACTCTTCAGCCAAGTGAGTTCAGAAACGACAAAAGCCATTAATCGATACCCAACCTCCACAGATGTGCAATAGCCAATTGTCGACTGACAATCATCAAGGGAGCCTATATAATCTACATCAGAATAGGAAATCAACGAGAGAGAAGAGGAGGGTTGTCTACACAAGCCCTTATCCCGGAGCTTTCTTCAGATACCAAAGAACCAACTTGACTGCATGAAGGTGGGATGTCTAAGTAGCATGTATATACCGACTAATCACGCCAACAACAAATGAGATATCTGGTTGTGACAATAAAATAGATAAACTTGCAAACTAGAAGAAGAGGATTAGAGCACAACTCATGAGCACAAAACTTGTGGTTTGCATCCATAGGTGTACAACCCCGTATCCGCAGAGTGGGGTCCTCCAGCAGGCGCGGGACCGGTTATATGTTTTTTAAGTTTTTGAGAGATTTTGCACTCTCGGTGGCAAATTTAGGTCTAGCCCTTATCATATACTAGTAGGGGGAGGAAAAATTTATCTCCCCCCGGCCCCTTTGAGGGGCCGTCCCGGTCAGTACCCGCTTAGTCGCCGAGCTCGCGAAGTCGCTGCCCGCAGTCCGCCTAGTCGCCGAGCTCGCGAGGACGCTGCCCGCAGTCCGCCTAGCCGCCGAGCACGCGAAGGCCGCCGCTCTCGCCAGGTTGCCGAGCCCGCCTATCCGCTTCTCGCCTAGCCGCACTCGCCCAGCCTCGCTGTCGCCAGCTCGCCTCGCAGGCCGCCGCTCTCGCCAGGTTGCCGAACCCGCCTAGCCGCTTCTCGCCTAGCCGCACTCGCCCAGCCTCGCTGTCGCCAGCTTGCCTCGCAGGCCGCCATTCTCGCCAGGTTGTCGAGCCCACCTAGCCGCTTCTCGCCTAGCCGCACTAGTCCAGCCTCGCTGTTGCCAGCTCGCCTCGCAGGCCGCCGCTCTCGCCAGGTTGCCGAGCTCGCCTAGCCGCTTCTCGCCTAGCCGCACTCGCCCAGCCTCGCCTAACAGGGCGCCGCTCTCGCCAGGTTGCCGAGCTCGCCTAGCCGCTTCTCGCCTAGCCGCACTCGTCCAGCCTCGCTGTCGCCAGCTCGCCGCAAAGGCCGCCGCTCTCGCAAGGTTGTTGAGCCCGCCTAGCCACTTCTCGCCTAGCCGCACTCGCCCAGCCTCGCTGTCGCCAGCTCGCCGCGCAGGCCGCCGCTCTCGCTAGGTTGCCGAGCTCGCCTAGCCGCTTCTCGTCTAGCCGCTTCTCGCCTAGTCGCACTCGCATAGCCTCGCCTCGCAGGTCGCTGCTCTCGCCAGGTTGTCGAGCCCGCCTAGCCGCTTCTCGCCTAGCCGCACTCGCCCAGCCTCGCTATCGCCAACTCGTCGCGAAGTCCGCCACTCTCGCCAGGTTGCCGAGCCCGCCTAGCCGCTTCTCGCCTAGCCGCACTCGCCCAGCCGTTTCTCGCCTAGCCGCACTCGCCCAGCCTCGCTGTCGCCAGCTCGCCGCGCAGGCCGCCGCTCTCGCTAGGTTGCCGAGCTCGCCTAGCCGCTTCTCGCCTAGCCGCACTCGCTCAGCCTCGCCTCGCAGGTCGCCGCTCTCACCAGGTTGCCGAGCTCGCCTAACCGCTTCTCGCCTAACCGCACTCGCCCAGCCTCAGCTCGCAGGCCGCCTCTCTCGTCAGGCCGCCCGGTCTCAAGGCGAGGGAAGAGTGGAGTGGTTTACCGTTATGCCCTCGAGATGGAATTACCGCTTTACCCCCCGGTGTGAGCGTTTTCTATTGGCCCAGGGCCTATTCTCCTTAGGGGTATTTCGGACCTTTTGGTCCACAGGCTTTGAAAAACTATAAATAGACCCCCTTGGGTACCTTTGGAGAGAATGAGTTTTTGGCTTCCTCCTCCCTTGGTTTCTTCTTCTTGGTAGAGTTTGAGAGCTCTCCAAGGTACCCAGCTCAGCCATTGGTGAGGGAGGGGAAAGGCTCTTGTGACCTTCCGGGTGTGTGGTGGGACCTCCACGCTAGAGCCGGAGGTCTGTTCCTAGTTTCCCAAGTCTTCGGTCTGTGACGTTCCCCCTCATGTAGTAGGTGTGAGGTCACCCCTCTTTTGGGACCCCGAACTCCACAGAGACCAAGTTTTTGGTTTCAACATTTTGGTGCGGTGAGCATGGAGAGTGACCAGCACAGAAGATCTCGGGAGAGTGTCATGACCGGAGATCAGGGAGGTAGTGATGATCTCGGCGAGCTCCCCAACCCGTCACTCTTCGTAAGAAGGGAGGAGTTCATGGCTTCCATCCAAGGCATCATGGAGATGCTGAGAAGCATTGCCCCTCGGGCTGACAGCTCAACCCCCACCCCCCAGGGACTGGCTCCCAGGGGTCTCGACGAGCTGACCCAGAGTGGTCTCGACGAGCTGTCTCCCAGGGGCATAGGCGAGATGACCCCAGCAGGGGGAGAAGGAAGTGCACCAGGAAGAAGGCCTGTGGAGGAAAGGATGGGAGAGAGGGTCGAGCGAGACCTCACCGGCCGGGAGTTGTTCCCCAGCCCGACGAGTACTAGCCCTCCAGGCGAGCAGATCGCGCGAGTAGAGGTGGCGAGAGCACCCCTTAGGGGGTTACCCTTCAGCGAGCTGATCATCTCAGCTCCCGTTCCCAAGGGGTTCAGAGAGCCCGACATGGCTTACTATATCGGGAAGGATGATCCCGTCCAGCACCTGCAGTGGTTCGAGGATGCCGTCTCCATCAGGCCGATGACGGATGCCTTCAAGTGTCGCCTCTTTGTGATCACGTTGAAGGAGAAGACAATGGACTGGTTTCATCAACTCCCTCCAAGGTCGATCTATGGGTTCGAGGACTTAAGCCGGAGCTTCCAGCTCCGCTTCTCCACCTCCAAGAAGAGGAAGAAGAGTCCTGAGTTCATCTTTCTGATAAGGCAGAGGGTCGAGGAGTCGCTGGCCCACTACGTTGACAAGTTCCAAGAGGAGATCCTGGATATCCAGGAGATGTCAGGATATGCCCTCCAGATGGCGTTCACGGTGGGGTTGCGCGAGGGGTTCTTCAAGATGAGCTTGACCCGAAAGGCCCCCCTTTCCTTCGAGGAGCTGATGGAAAGGGTGGCAGAGGAGATAGCCATGGAGGCGGCCAACCCGACATTTGTCAAAAAGTTGGCAAAGCTAACGGAGACGGAGTCAAAGGAGCAAGGTGGCTCGAGGCATCAGGAAGGAAGAAGGAGAGAGAAGCAGAGAGCTCAGGGGTTCCAGGGATAGGAGGGTCCGGAACCAGGCTGGAGGCAGCAGAGAGGACCTGCCCAGGGTCCAGGAAGAGCTCTCATCCAGGGTGGGGGAAACTTTCACGGGGGCCAAAGGAGGTTCAACTTCCAAAGGCAAGCCCCAAGACAGCTCCTGCCCCCACCCCAACAAGCCTTGACAATAGGCGGAGGAGGAAGAGGCAACGGGAGAGACCGCCGGGCCCGCCGAAGGAGGGGAGAAGGAGCATTGCCATACTGTGACTTCCACCAGGCGGAGGGACACGCCATAGCTACCTGCCCCGAGTTCCTGGAAGTGAGGGGACGAGAAGCCCTGCCCAGCCTCAGCCACCGGCACAGGTTGAAGGGATTCTACCCAGAGTGGGGGAAGAAGACATATGTGAGGACCGGGTCGATATATGACCCCGAGGAGGTATAACAATGATCCACGGTGGAGTGGGGATCGAGGCCACTCGGAAGGCGAGCCTCCATGTCATGTACAGACGGAGCGTCGTTTCGACATCCCAGACCCCGCCCCAGGAGGAGAAGATCACCTTCTCGATGAAGGACATGCCGGATCATGAGGATCCGTTCTGCGATGCGCTGGTCATCCAGACGGCCATCGAGGGCTACACCGTCTTCCGGATCTTGGTTGACAACGGGAGCTCCGTAAACATCGCTTTCAAGAAGGCGTTTGACGAGATGGAGGATGTTTGCCTCAGACGGACCCCTGTTCGGATTTTCAGGGGAGAGGAAGGAGGTTGAAGGTGGAGTAGGACTCCAAGTGAAATTGGGAGGGACTTCAAGGAACTGCCGGTTCGTCATAGTTGACGCTCCGAGCAGCTACAACGCCATCTTCGGAAGGCCCCTCATCAGCGCCTTCCGTTGTGTGTCGTATTCTTTCCACCGGTGCCTCAAGTTCAGCTCAGGAGGGATCCAGGTCAGAGTCAAGGGAGACTCCATGATGACAAGGCAATGTTATGTCACGGCCGTCAACACCATCTCTTGATTGGCCAAGGCAGAGGAGATGGAAAAGATCATGGAAAGCCTGAGTAAGATGGAGGTATCCGAGGGGAAGGATGACAGACATAATGCCAAGACCCCCTGAAGAAGTCTCGCCTCGACAGAGTCTTATTTTTTTTCTTATGTTGTAATGAGTTCAGCCCCCGACCAGTTGAGTCGGGGGGGTCATGTAACCCATCATGTTTTCCCCTTTGGAGAATGTTGGATTTGGTAAGGTTTGGTTGAGATGTTTAGTCACCCCCCAAGAGAACCTCCCCATACCAGGCTCTCACTAGCTGGATGGGTTGAGGGTACCTCGGGAAAGCCAAGTCTCTTTAGCTCCGAGACGGTCCCGCTGTCAGGCTCTCACTGGCTGACAGGGCAGGCGTATCTCTCGTGGATGCCCATGTTCCTTTACTCCGATGACGGTCCCGCAGTCAGGCTCTCACTAGCTGGCAGGGCAGGCGTACCTCTCGTGGATGCCCATGTTCCTTTACTCCAATGACGGTCCCGCTGTCAGGCTCTCACTAGCAAGCAGGGCAGGCGTACCTCTCGTGGATGCCCATGTTCCTTTGCTCCGATGACGGTCCCGCTGTCAGACTCTCACTAGCTGACAGGGCAGGCATAGCTCTCGTGGATGCCCATGTTTCTTTTCTCCGATGACGGTCCCGCTGTCAGGCTCTCACTAGCTGACAGGGCAGGCGTACCTCTCGTAGATGCTCATGTTCCTTTGTTCCGATGATGGTCCCGCTGTCAGACTCTCACTAGCTGACAGGGCAGACGTACCTCTCGTGGATGCCCATATTTCTTTGCTCCGATGACGATCCCGTTGTCAAGCTCTCACTAGCTGACAGGGAAGGCGTACCTCTCATGGATGCCCATGTTCCTTTGCTCCGATGATGGTCCCGCTGTCAGGCTCTCACTAGCTGACAGGGCAGGCGTACCTCTCGTGGATGCCCATGTTCCTTTGCTCCGATGACGGTCCCGCTGTCAGGCTCTCACTAGCTGGCAGGGCAGGCGTACCTCTCGTGGATGCCCATGTTTCTTTGCTCCGATGATGATCCCGCTGTCAGGCTCTCACTAGCTGGCAGGTCAGACGTACCTCTCGTGGAAGCCCAAGTCCTCTTTGCTCCGATGATGGTCCCGCTGTCAGGCTCTCACTAGCTGGCAGGTCGGACGTACCTCTCGTGGAAGCCTACCTCTCGTGGAAGCCCAAGTCCTTTTTGCTCTGATGATGGTCCCGCTGTCAGGTTCTCACTAGCTGGCAGGTCAGGCATACCTCTCGTGGAAGCCCAAGCTCTCTTTGCTCCGATGATGGTCCCGCTGTCAGGCTCTCACTAGCTGGCAGGTCAGGCGTACCTCTCGTGGAAGCCCAAGTCCTCTTTGCTCCGATGATGGTCCCGTTGTCAGGCTCTCACTAGGTGTCAGGTCAGGAGTACCTCTCGTGGATGCCCAAGTTCCCTTTGCTCCGATGATGGTCCCGCTGTCAGGCTCTCACTAACTGGCAGGTTAGGAGTACCTCTCGTGGATGCTCAAGTTCCCTTTGTTCCGATGATGGTCCCGCTGTCAGGCTCTCACTAGCTGACAGGTCAGACATACCTCTGGTGGAAGCCCAAAGCCTCTTTGCTCCGATGATGGTCACGCTGTCAGGCTCTCACTAGCTGGCAGGTCAGAGGTACCTCTCGTGGAAGCACAAGTCCTCTTTGCTCCGATGATGGTCCCGTTGTCAGGCTCTCACTAGCTGACAGGTCAGGAGTACCTCTCGTGGATGCCCAAGTTCTCTTTGCTCCGATGATGGTCCCGCTGTCAGGCTCTCACTAGCTGGCAGGTCAGGAGTACCTCTCGTGGATGCCCATTTCTTTTTCACCCGGAGAGGGTCTCGCCACCCTGGCTCCCATCAACTGGCATGGCAGGTTGGCCCCTCTGGGAGGTTAAGTGTTTTTCATCCTGTGAGAACCCGCCAACCCATATCGCATCTCAAAACCCAGGTATTGAGATGAAGGGTGGCGGGGTACATAAACACGGAGGAGCAGGCGTTGCAGGCGATGTGGGACATAAACCAGAGACCTCGCCCGTGAAGTAAATCATCGCACCTACGATCCAACCAATTGGGTGGGAGAGAATCAATAGATTCTTTTTCGGGAGCGATTCATCCTTCCCGAACGCAGCATACAACTCTCCATTGTACTGCGCTCTTCAAGTGTGCTTGTTCCCCCTTCTCCCTTACCATGGCAAGTCTTTGTGAACTCCGATGGGAAGAAAAAAGAAGGCGTTAAGAGACCCTCCTGGCCCAACCCTAGACACTCTAAGATCCTTTTTCAAACCTGCCTGCTCCCATTTCGAATCAAGAGATAGATAAATAGACACATCCCATTGCACTGATCGGGGGGCGCTCGTAGTGACTGAGGGGGTCGAAAACCAAGAAGTGAGTTATTTGCATTCTTCTTATGTTATGGCTAGATCCAATCTCCTGGTCCCTGCGGAAAGGAAAAATGGGTTGGCGGGTTCTCACACATCCGGAGGGGGTCTCGCCACCCAGGCTCCCATCAGCTGGCATGACAGGTTGGCCCCTCCGGGAGGTTAAGTGTTTTTAACCTGAAGGGAGTCTCTCCACCCAGGCTCCCATCAGCTGGCATGGCAGGTTGACCCCTCCGGAAGGTTAAGTGTTTTTCACCCGGAGGGGGTCTCGCCACCCAGGCTCCCATCAGCTGGCATGACAGGTTGGCCCCTCCGGGAGGTTAAGTGTTTTTTACCCGGAGGGGGTCTCGCCACCCAGGCTCCCATTAGCTGACATGGCAGGTTGGCCCCTCCGGGAGGTTAAGTGTTTTTTACCCGGAGGGGGTCTCGCCACCCAGGCTCCCATCAGCTGGCATGGCAGGTTGGCCCCTCCAGGAGGTTAAGAGTTTTTTGCCCGGAGGAGGTCTCGCCACCCAAGCTCCCATCAGCTGGCATGGCAGGTTGACCCCTCGGAGAAGCCTTGTGTTTTCTCCAAACCGCGAGAAAAAGCTACACTCAGCGAATACGTTGGGTTGGATGGTTCTTTCCGATCGTGGAACTCGCTCGAAAAGAGCGGGGATTGCGTACAACCCCGTATCCGCAGAGTGGGGGTCCTCCGGCAGGCGCGGGACTGGCTATATGTTTTTTAAGCTTTTGAGAGATTTTGCACTCTCGGTGGCCAATTTAGGTCTAGCCCTTGTCATATACTATCAGGGGGAAGAAAAATTTATCCCCCCCCGGCCCCTTTGAGGGGCCGTCCCGGTCAGTACCCGCTTAGTCACCGAGCTCGCGAAGTCGCTGCCCGCAGTCCGCCTAGTCGCCGAGCTCGCGAGGTCGCTGCCCGCAGTCCGCCTAGTCATCGAGCACGCGAAGGCCGCCACTCTCGCCAGGTTGCCGAGCCCGCCTATCCGCTTCTCGCCTAGCCGCACTCGCCCAGCCTCGCTGTCGCCAGCTCGCCTCGCAGGCCGCCTCTCTCGCCAGGTTGCCGAGCCCGCCTAGTCGCTTCTCGCATAGCCGCACTCGCCCAGCCTCGCAGTCGCCAGCTCGCCTCGCAGGCCGCCACTCTCGCCAGGTTGCCGAGCCCGCCAAGCCGCTTCTCGCCTAGCCGCACTCGTCCAGCCTCGCAGGCCGCCGCTCTCGCCAGGTTGCCGAGCTCGCCTAGCCGCACTCTCCCAACCTCGCCTCGCAGGCTGCCGCTCTCGCCAGGTTGTCGAGCCTAGCCGCTTCTCGCCTAGCCGCTTCTCGCCTAGCCGCTTCTCGCCTAGCCGCTTCTCGCCTAGCCGCACTCGCCCAGCCTCGCTGTCGCCAGCTCGCCGCGAAGGCCGCCACTTTCGCTAGGTTATTGAGCCCGCCTAGCCGCTTCTCGCCTAGCCGCACTCGCCCAGCCTCGCTGTCGCCAGCTCGCCTCGCAGGCCGCCGCTCTCGCCAGGTTGCCGAGCTCACCTAGCCGCTTCTCGCCTAGCCGCACTCGCCCAGCCTCGCCTCGCAGGCCGCCGCTCTCGCCAGGTTGCCGAGCTCGCCTAACCGCTTCTCGCCTAGCCGCACTCGCCCAGCCTCAGCTCGCAGGCCGCCCAGCCCGCCCAGGCCGCCCGATCTCAAAGCGAGGGAAGAGTGGAGTGGTTTACCGTTATGCCCTCGGGGTGGAATTACCGCTTTAGCACCCGGTGTGGGTGTTTTCTATTGGCCCAGGGCCTATTCGTCTTAGAGGTATTTCGGGCCTTTTGGTCCCCAGGCTTGGAAAAACTATAAATATACCCCTTTGGGTACCTTTGGAGAGGAGTTTTTGGCTTCCTCCTCCCTTGATTTCTTCTTCTTGGTAGAGTTTGAGAGCTCTCCAAGGTACCCAGCTCAGGCATTGGTGAGGGAAGGGAAGTGCTCTTGTGACCTTCCGGGTGCGTGGTGGGACCTCCACGCTAGAGCCGAGGGTCTGTTCCTAGTTTCCCAAGTCTTCGGTCTGTGACGTTCCCCCGAGTGTAGTAGGTGTGAGGTCACTCCTCTTTTGGGACCCCGAACTCCACAGAGACCAAGTTTTTGATTTCAACAATAGGCGTGTTAACAAACTAAAAACCAAAGTGGTTGGCATCATATAAAAGGTAGATGCATTAATTTCGTTGTGACAAAACAAGCTCATTGGGTCGACGAGCTATCTAAATACCCAAGAAGTATTAGAAGCGCCCCAAATCTTTGGTCTGAAAGTCTGAGATCAAGTGCTTCTTGATCTTTAGATATATCATTCATATCATTGCCCATGACGATAACATCATCAACATACACAAGAAAGATCATCGTGCCCGTTAGGCAACGACGTGTAAATAAGGATAAGTCTATTGAGCGCTAAATAAATCGAAAATCTCGAACAACCTAACTAAATTATTCAATCCATGCTCGACGGGCGTGCTATAGGCCATAAATAAATTTCTTGAGATGGCGAACAAGAGACTCCCCATGGTCTCATATCTAGGAGGTTGCTGCATATGGACAGTCTCCGTTAAATCTCCATTAAGGAATGCATTCATGAAATCAAGTTGATGCAACTACCAGTGACGATGAACCAAGTAGTTAATACTCACACAATATTAAGATTAGCGGCTGAAGAGAATATTTCTTCATAAACAATGCCATATTATTCAGTAAAATCGCAAGCCATGGGAAGTGCTTTGAGGCGCTCAACAGTCTCATCAGGATGATGTTTAATAGTGAATTCCCATCTACATCTCAAGCGAGATGGTCGAGAGGAGTGAAAAAAGGTCCCACATACAATTAGCCCATAAGGTCATCATTTCATCGTCCATCGCGGCCTTCCACCTCAGATGTTGGAGACCCTCCAACACAAAATAGGGGGTGGAAATATAAGACAAGGAGGTCACAAACCTGTTAAGTTCTAAAGATAACCAGTAAAAGGTGACATAATGAGCGAGCACATTAATTGTAGATGAATGTGGGTCCTTAGCGGGAATTGTGGGCGAATCAACTGGACAAGAGTACACATTTACTAGATGAAAAGTAGACGGTAGTACAATAGACACGTTGCGATACAATATAGTAATTGGTAAGTCGTCAAAAGGAGACGAGCAATAGAAGGCTTGATCCTCGAGGACGGTAACATCAGTTGATGTCACCGTTTTCTAATCTGCGGGAGATTATCACGTATCTCATCTGTGTTTGAGAGCACCCAACAAAGATATATTTAGTAGCTCGTGGTGCCAACTTGTCTATAGGAGGACCTAGATGATGGACATGGAAACATGATAGAAAAAGCAGATGCAAAGTTCAGAATGGTCAAAGGCAAGCGATTAATTAATTAACATGCAGTTGTCATAGCGAAATGTCAATAGATCTTGGGAACCTGCATTTGAAACATGAGAAAGCTTCAACCACAAGAACGTGGCGCTTTTTAAACTCTACATCACCATTTTAGTACGGTGTCTAAGCACATGACGTTTGATGGATGAATCCTAAGGTGTTGCACGCCTCCTATAATTCATGACTAGTGCACTCGCGAGCATTATCGGCAAGAGCAATTTTAATGAGTCGAAAATTGATTGTGAGTTTAATCAATGAGTGAAAGACGCATAATATCTTAGAGCAATCATGCAGTAAATACGCTCCCCTCATGCGAGATTGATTATCTACAAATGTAGTAAAATACCACTATCCAGATAAATACGAGTTTTATATGGACCCAAAATGTCAGAATGAACTAAAGAAAGCAGAGCATCGCTAATAGTATAGTGTGGTTGAAAAGTGGAACGATGATGTTTTACATAGATACAAAATTCACATGTACACTTAGAAAAAGTAAAATCAGAAAGAGCCTTCTGTAGTATTAGAAAAAGAGCATGACCAAGATGTTGATGCCAATAAACAAAAATAACAGAAGACAAAACTGAGGTAGGTAGGACCAGAATGTAAATCTTATTTGACAGTCATCCTCTACCAATGATACTCTGCATCTGTTGATCCTACACCATAAAGGAAGAAGAGAAAGAAGTAACAGAGCAACCATGATCATAGGTAAGTCGAGTAACAGACTTCAGCGGTTTCGGCGGACTCAGCTTGTGGTTAGGCGGCATGTGGGGTTACAGCTTGTTGTCCGAGCGGTTTACTTGTTGTAGTTTTCTGTTTCTTTTGGCAATATTGTGAATCATGTCTCGCAATGTATAATTGGCTATGTAAAAAAGTTACTAATTCTAATTGGAGACTCTTGTGTTGCTATTGCTTCTGATTTTTTACTTGGCTTTGGTTGTGGTTGAGCATTCCTGCAACCTTTTTTCGACTTCCTTCATAAATTTTTATAGTAATAGCAGATGTAGATGGATTTAGCCTCCTTTACCAGATCCATGTTCATATGTCTACATTGCTTAAATAGTAGTGGCACATGAATGTACAATTAAAATTTTGATAGTTTTTCGACAACATTCAATCAGTACTGCTCATATCAGACTAATAAAATAGGAAAAAATAAGGATACCTTCCTGTGGAACCATATGCAAACACAGTTGCATTTAGACCTTGAATAACCCCAGCAATTGTTGAGCAAACGCTTTTATACACATCCTTCAAAATTCAAGAAGCATGACATTAAACATTATTAGTTTGGATGTACGCGCGCGCGCACATAAACAATATTTATGTAAGAAAATGTTATATGCACATAAACATTTAATAAAAACAAATCACTGGTGGTAGAATAAAAATCCAACGCATAACTGAGTGAAAGGAACGAATTTCCATACAGCATTTGTACATTCAGGCCCCAAAACATGATCAAAACAGTATCTTTTCTCCTTTGTTCGGTTTTGAATTCGATCAAGGTAATCTTTGGATAAATCCGGGTCTAGAACAACTACATTCTGCAACAAGTAGATGAAGAATCAACCAGCTATTTCCATCTGAAAATTTCATTTAAAAAAGGAAAGAAAAAAATCAACAGTGAAAGGCTCCTCCCACCTTCTTATCAACAAACTGAATAATATTCCTACTTCGGCACTGTTCTACTTCAGTCAAGGGCCTGCATTTGACAGCCACCTATCAGCAATAAAATGGATCAGCCAATAATAATAATAATAATAATAATAATAATAACCAGCATCATCAAAACCCTAGAGTGAAGCATCATCAAGGAGAACTAACCAGCAACGTTGCAGTTTGCTTTGAAGCGGGGGCTCTAATACTCGGCATCCCTATTCTAAATAACAAATTCAGTTACCTACTTCAGTTTGCCCAAATCACAAGAAACAAAGAAATCACTACATTTCAGCTCCTGTCAGCTGCATCTTCCATCTCTCCATCTACATCAACTGACAATGAAATCTAAACAAGTGGAAACAACCAAATTCAAACCCAAAATCTCCCCCCACGGCCTCCAAATCAGTAGTATTCATGCACACCTAGCTACAAATCTTCAACATCCGCCACCAGCCAGCCGCTTCGAAACCTCCTATTAAGAAGCGGAAAACCCTATCTCTTACCAATTTCCACGGATGTGGACTTCAAAAGTGCATACGAACTCGTTAGAGGTTTACTTCTTCTAGTCGGAGAAGCGGTCGCGGCACCCAATTCAAGGGTTTATGACTTCAAGTACGATAGATAATAATGATAGCGGGCGAGGGAGGAGAACGGAGCAGTTACGGTGGTCGGAAATATCGTCACCGGCGACATTTATGGCAGCTCCGACGGGCACCCGTTGCTTCAAGATTCGTGTCGCCGGGTCAAATTGAGGAGGCGAGGGAGCCTATCCGTTACTAACCTGCAGGGGCGGATCCAGGAATTTCATCAAGGGGGGGCCAAGAAAAAGTGGCGGACAGATGACCGAAAAGGCCAGTAAAACAAGGGTTGGTGGAGGGATCACGACGGTGGTGCGGCCGGGAGAGAAAACCACGGGAAAACGGATGTGTTCACACAGTTTCCCAAATGGGCTGGGCTCGATGGAACATGTAGCGGGCAGCTCAACAAGAAACGACAATCGTACCGTGGGCAGATGTCCTGGGGCTCGGAAAAGGTCGCTCTTCCTCATATCGAGGCGTTGGAGATGACAAATGTAGGGAACGTATTGTGACGTAACATGTCTCAGGATGATAATAAAAAAACAGCAGATTAACAAAACCAAAATGAATTAAATCTTAAAACCAAATAGTGTAATTTATCTGTGTAGGACGGAGCCAGGGAGGAGTTGTAATGGGGGGAAGGTGTTGATGGAGATGGAGAGCAGTTCGGGAGGCGATGTAGTTTAGGGCACCGACGACGGAAATGGAAAGGACTAGAAATGACGAATCGAGTCATCATCCTGTATTTTCACTGTCTGGTGCTCACTCATTGTCTTCTCATCGAGGAAGCTAGGACACGTCATAACAATCAAACTACGGCGCTTGTAGACTCGAAATGGCTTATCTTCGTCGTTGTGGAGGAAGCCGGAAAGGGAAAGGAGTTAGGGCATGCACGCGCTTTGTTTTGGAGAAAGAAAGATGAAATCGTAGGCTCTCCTTTCCATTTCCGAAATTCATACCCGGGCACATGCTAGAGTAAGTCTGTACATGGCTGGAGATGATGCAAGTGTTGTTGTGTTCATCTATTGGCGTAGGGTCGTTGCACGCTTGACAAATCAAAGAGGCAGAATAGGTAAAAATGACATCGACTTCGTACATGGGGGGGGGCAGACATCGTCCTCCGCTCGTAAAAAATAAATTTGAAGGTCTTCATCTTATCAGAGTCATTTCTCCCTCATCTGGTCACCGTTTTTGACGTGTAAGTACTCAAAATTCATTAGCTCGACGAGAGCAATCCAAATCTACTAATAATTTTGAAAAATTCTTGGGGGGGCCCGGGCCCCCGTCGGCCCCCCCTTAGATCCGCCCCTGCTAACCTGCCTTACACTACTACTACTACTAATTACGCAAAAATTGTTGCTAAAAGTTTAAAAAAAACAATTATTAATTATTATGATTAAAAATCTTTTGTTTTTTGGACGTTAGCGGGCAATCGTGCGTGCCAACGTGTGGCAATACCAAATCCATACTCCCTTCAATTAAATTTAAATTACGAGTGCTTCAACTCTTTATATCTAAACGGTTTGAACTTAATTCACATTTATGTTCAAAATTAATTTTCTTTTATGAGCAAAACGGAGCTTTAAACATAGAAAATCATTCATTTCCGAGTTTTGAAAACCCGAGAGCTGGAGAGAATTAATATTTTAGATGTAAATAAAAAGCAATTTAATGAACTTAAGGCTTTGTTTGGGGGACTGCTTGACTGGTGAAAATAAGTCCTTCAAACGGAGCCTAAGAAATTAATGGATGGGTTTCAATCACAGCATATTTGATGGAATATAGATAAAACTAAACCACAATGACAAAGAAAGATATGGAATTGGGCCAATAACTAATCTTTTTCATTGGTTTTCCCCACTTTTGCCTGAAAAGGAAGAGGAGGAAAAAAATCCATTGTTTCTGCATATTTATCTATCAGCAATGCCGGACATCTTTATTAATTAATACACGTGATTTTTTTTCAAGTTTCAACCACAAAGCTATGCACGTGGGTCTTTTATGACACGTGCAGATTCCCAGCTGCTTAATTAGGATTTTAACTTTTAACAACAAATGATTGACGAAGGAACATTAGGCGGAGCCCACGATCCTCTTATGTGCTAAATTTTTTTTCTTGTCCAAAGCATTCCTACAGGAAAGACCGCGGACGGAAAATCAGCCGTCCGATGGGCATTTAAAGAGAGCGCATTGTTTATTTTTTCTTTTAATTTTTTATTTCGGCTGACAGCTAACGTTGGATTTAAACCTGAACGGCTTGGATCTCACCCACTCCTTCCTCTATGAATGCTACCCGTACCTAACAATTTTTCGTGATGCTGGGGAAAATCATCACCAAGAAAATAACATCTTGGCGGCTGTCATAGAATGTGTGTTGAGCACGGCAACACACATCAAGAAAATAATAAAAAAAAAGTTTCAGGAACGGCAGTTGATAGCGAACAGAACCTAAATTTTGATGACTGGCTATTCATGAACATTTAGAATTTATCGCAAATTAAAACAAGCCCAATTTCTCTGGAAAACACGGATCCGCCCCTGCAGCCCAGTTGGAAGTGGGGCCAGCTAGTTTTAGGTTTATTGGGTTTTTAACTGCCCACGGGAAGGATTGCGTGCAGTTGGAGGTAGCTTGATGTGGGCCTCAGCCTGACTCCATGCGGGCCCATTAATTTAAAACTGCTCAACTAAAAAGCCCTAAGAACCCGAATCACAAAAAAAAGAGGATGAGGCTGACAATGGTCCCACCAGGCCTGCACGAAGGATCGGGCTTGTAGTGGAGCCCACCCATCCGGCATGACTTCTTTGGAAACTTTGCACCTAAAAACAGTCGGTGCCTGCCTATCTTCCCGGAAAATTCATTTCATACACCGGGTAACAGTAATTTCTTCAAAAAAAAATGTGCAGACATGCACGCGCACGAGTGACAGTACAGTCGGGATAATATTTGGATGAAAGACAAAATAAGAAAAGCCCAACACTGTTCAACATATTACAGCAGTTTAACAAAACTGCACTGATACAAAAAAATGCAGGTCTATACAACCTACTGATAAATAAATCAATAAATGGTATGCATGACCCTTATTTATCATGATAGTATCCTTATGTACAAATGCTGTAGCTTTTCCATTGCCGGCTTCAGCGATTCTCTCGCACGAGGGGCGCATCATGAAGGTGGCCGCGGGCAGCTGCACCAACAAAAGGAAGCGGCCATGACACAGCTGCAAACTTGAAGGCCCTTCATCTCCTCCAGCACTTTCTGTAGCGGCCTGTTCTAGTCTATGAGCATCTTACAGTACCTCCTCAAGAAATCACAGTTGACCTCTGTCTGTTTCAACTTGGTCCTGTATTCGCATGTGTATACTATCTATTTATATTAAAAAGGGAAAAACACCCTTTTTTGTTAAACATTCCGTTTCCGATTTTACCTCTCTTTATTAAAAGTCTAGTTTTTACAATTTGTTTTCTTCTTTTATTTTAAAAAAAATGTGCTCTCATATAGACAAATTCTTCTACCTACAATAAAAAATGTGTTTTCACTGCCGCTCGCAAACCCCCGTGGGCACCGCAAAAATGAGCGACGAGCGGAGTATAACACTCAGGGGCTTTCGAGCAGCGGGAGCGTCATCGCGGCATGATAATGTCATGATCGGGATAATATCGGGCGGTGCGCAGGGGCCCCCCGTGCCGTAGAGGCAGAATCCCATGTCTGTCACTCATATTATTAACATATGAAGAATATTACAATCCAAATCATAGGCAATGATCATCGTATCATACCTTGCTCTTCTATTCTGAAACCACACTTTGATCTGTCATGGCTGGAGATTCAACTGCTTGGACAGCGTTTACTTCTGCTGTTTAGGAATGCTTTGTAGAATTAGCTCCTTGGGATAAATAATGATCTAATTTCTTAAAATTAATTAGCAACAATTTAACACGCAATAATAACATATCCATATGAATCAGCTCAATTGCTTAAAACTGTGATACCTTCAACCATTTATTTTATTTTTCATGCGTAAAATTAAAACTACTCTCAACCGCATTCATGAATATAGATCAAGGCAAAATGAATAGAACCAGTGAAATGTAATATTACCTTCGTCATTGTTTTCCACGGCACATCCAGCCACACCATTATGCTTTATTGCTTTCTTGTTTTAGATTTTCTGACTGAAGTCATTAAACTGCATATTATGCAAATCAAAACAAAGCTAATAACTGGCAAACCCAACACTCCTGTCAGGTTAACCAATGCTGTTGGAATTTTTTATCAATAGTTTAATGGTCTGTTCGGCGGGACGGAATTGACATTCTGACATTGGCTTTCGGAAATAGTAAAGTCATTTCTTGTGTTCGGCCGGTCGGAATTGGCGTGGATTTGGTTTTCGGCTAAATACGTCGGTTTTAAACCTAGGTTAAAAAGCCGATCCCCCAATTCTTACCTCCCGAGACGAGTTTTCGCGTATTCTTCTCAGGCGACGGAGCTGTTCCGCCTAGACGCGCGTCTTCATCATCCCCGATCGTCCGCCTCCTCTTCTTCCGGCGCAGGTATACCTCCTCCTCCGATTCTCTTCTTCCTCACCTTATCTTCTTCCTCACCTTCTTCTTCCCCGTTCTTCTACCTCCTCCTCTTCCGCCTCCTCTGATTCTCTTCTTCCTCGCCTTCTTCCCCGATCTTCTGTTATTTCTTCCCGATGTTCCTCTCTTTCTTCCTCACCTTCTTCCCGATGTTCCTCTCTTTCTTCCTCACCTTCTTCCCGTTGTATTCCTGATTTTATGATGGGTTGGGATTGTTTAATTTTTCTTAGATATTGATTTAGATTGTGATGGTCTGCAGAGCATCACACAGTCTTCCCGATGTTCCTCTCTTTCTTACTCACAGAGTTCCAGCCACCCGTGTGTTGATGTGAGTTATTGTGTCCGGAAATAATTTGGCTAGACCAAAATCTCCAATTCTAGGTAGTAGATCCTTGTCCAGTAAGACTTTCCTGGCCTTGATATCTCGATGGACAATGCACGGTTTAACCTCTTCATGCAGAAATGCAAGCCCATCAGCTATGCCCAGGCAAATAGCAGGATTTTTGGGCCAGTCTAAGACATCTTGTTTTTTATTTGAACCTTAAATACTCGGTTTGTTAGCTCTAGGTTTTGTAAGTGATTCAGATTAAAAATCTTCTTGTAGATCAAGGAATTTTATACCACTTACTAAGTAGGACACTGGCTAGACTATTGTTCTCCAGGTACTCATAAACCAAAAATCGTTTGGAGCCTTCAACACAGCAACCAATCAACTCAACAAGATTAGGATGTCGGATATTCGATATCATTACAATTTCAGTTAAAAACTCATGTACTCCTTGCTTGGATTCAGTCTCACTAGTGCCATGTGCTCTTTTATGGTAAAAATGAACACACAAAGACGTTCTTTCAAAAACGATCATCTACAATCTGCTTGGTTTACTTTCTCAGAAAGTATGTCTTGTTTATTTTGCATTGCTTCGTGGTTGTCAATTTTGAGGTTACAATCTATGGCACAACAAGCTTCCCAAAAGTACACCAAGTCAAACTCTCCATGGTACATTCTTGTGGTGAAAGACTCCACAACTCATCTCTCTGGCTCTAGAATCGTGCTTTTGACTCCTAATATCATTCTTTTCATTGCTTTTCATGTAATTGATTCTCAATTTAATTTGATGTCAACTAGTAACCTTACTCAGACAAACAACTCCTCCATAACATTCTCCCTTGCTCCTTAGTTATACAGGATCCTTAAATGCAAAAAATCAATGACAAAGGACAGTTGTAGAAACATGATCCTCTACCTCCTAAACATATCTACTCTCGTTCTTGCCTAAACATATCTACTCTGTTCTTGGTTTATTTTTGTATTTTTGATGGTTTTCCCTTCAATTTGTAGATCTAGGTCTGGCATGGATCCCGCAGAGTTGGGAAAAAACGTAAGTTGGATATTATAATCAAGTCAGCAGTTGCTGCGGCTTATGGCGCAGCTGTGATGGTTATGGAATCCATTCCCAGAAACCCGGTTGATGTCGTAGATAAAGAGGTTCTACGAAATATAATATTTAAACGGTTATACGACGGATATGAGGCTAACTGCTTTAGCCACCTACGCATGGGCAAAGCACCCTTCAATGAGTTTTGTGACATTCTCCGCGCAAAAGGGTTTGTCTGCGACACACACTCTGTATCCACTAAGAAATCAGTTGCGTTATTTCTACACATTTTGACACATAACACAAAGTTTCGCATTGCTGGTGGCACGTTTATCCGCTCGACTGATACAATTAGTAGACACTTCAACATTGTGTTGCATGCAGTATTAAGACTCTCAAACGATTATATCAGATTGCCTGAAAATAGACAACAACACAAATCTAGATGGTTCACAGATAGCATTGGTGCATTAGACGGTACACATATTGACGTAACTATTCCCATTGAAGATCATGACAGATATCGAAATCGTAAACAGACAATCACCACAAATGTGCTCGGTGTATGTGATAGTAACATGAAATTCTTATATGTATTGCCTGGTTGGGAGGGCTCAACATATGACTCTCGAGTATTGCGTGATGCATTGGAGCGACAAGATCGATTTGAGGTGCCAAATGGTAAAAAAGTAAAATACTTTAGTTCCAAACCAAAATATTATGTAACTGTATAGTAATTACTCTATTTTATTGCATAGAGAAGTATTGCCTTGTTGATATTGGATACATAAATGGTCAAGGATTTCTTGCCCCATATCGGTCGACACGTTATCACTTAAAAGAATGGTTCAATCAGGATAATAAACCAACAACATATAATGAGTTATTTAACTTACATCATAGTAAAGAAAAAAATGTTATTGAACGGACTTTTGAGTTGTTGAAGAAACGATGAGCTATTCTACGTCAGCCATCGTTTTTCCGCATTAAAGTGCAAGTATGACCTCAAATATTATGTACTTGTTAAAATTTTATTGGTCAATACAATATGTAATTAATTAATTTTTGACCAGGTTCAGGTCATAAATGTGTGCTGCATATTACATAATTTTCTAGTGGAGAAGCGATTAGAAAGCGACGCACAAATGTTGAATGAGGTTGACGTCGAGCTATTAGCGCAAGACGTAGCAGAAGAGTTTTATGATTACGTAAACGTTGTGATATCAATCCAAGCAACACAGGAATGAACAAATTTTAGAGACACGCTAGCTATAAATATGTTCAATGAATATCAAAATATGCATTAATTTTCTTATGTGTTATATCAGTTACTTAGACTATTTGTTGTTGTTCGTGTGCTATTAACTGTGATTGGAACTGCTGGATCAGTTGTTATATATATTTTTTAGTAAGCCTCATCATATTTCATACATTTTTTATAGTACTATTGTCATACATTTTATCAGACATCATGGATCAGAGCTCAGGAAAGGTGGGTGGTAGGACTGAGCGGTCTTATATGCACTGAACATCATAAATGGACATTACCCTCTCTAATGTCTTGTTAGAGCAACATAGTTTGGGGCATAAAACTCTTAATGGCGGGAAGAGTGCTGCTTTTACAGCAGTTATGACTGCCCTTAAGGATATTTGTGGCATCGAAATTAGCAAAGAGAAGGTAATGACTCGGCTTAAAACTTGGAACAAGTATTACATAGAAGTCAGTGCAATGCTGGACACTAGCGGATTTGGATGTGATTGGCAACGGAACATGGTGTAGGTAAACAACGAGGAAGTATGGGCTAACTGGTATACTTTTTATTAAATTAATTTTTCTACGTTGATTTCATTAAAATGACAAAGAAATTATAATATTGTAGGCGCATCATTCTGTCAAGCATTATAAGGACAAGGTTATCGTCAACTGGTCAGATTTGACTGTGCTCTGCGGAACTGATGGGGCAATTGTTAGTACCGCAGCGACCGCAACGGAGATGACAAAGGAGATTGATGTTGAGTCTATGACAGACAAAACAACTAATACACAAGAGCGGACTAGAACAGATGGAGAAGAAAGTAGCAGAAGGAGGAGAAAGCGAGCAGTAGGAGTTGATGTTGTAGCTGTAGCCATAGAGAAACTGGCTGACTCGGTGGAAAAAGCAGCGGGGAGCAAGTCTGCTGGCAATGTTGATGGCATATATGTCGCACTAGCTCAGATGATGGATTTACACCAGCGTGATTTTCTCAAGGCGATGGATATACTATGTCATGATAATGTCAAACGTGACATATTCATGCGGCTACCTGAAGACATGAAGGGTATATGGCTGCGAATGCAGTTTGATCGTTAGATTTGTGCATTTTTTAATCGATGATGGACATTTATCTATTTTTGTATTTTTAATTATGGACAATATTTGTGCGGCAGAACGTAATTATAATTTTGAACTTTAATTATTAGTAGTAGTTTACTTTGCTGGTTTAATTTGAAAATGTATAAATTTTAAAAAATTCAATTTCAGAAAGTCAATTCCATTGTGCAGCCGAACAGCTTTTAAACATCAATTTCAATTCCGTTCGCTGAATTTTATCATGCAGCCGAACGGCAGAATTGATTTTCTGCACAAAACCAATTCCTGCAGATATTGGTTTTCTGCCCAAAGCCAATTCCAGAAAGTCAATATCTGGGCGCCGAACGGACCCTAAGAGAACTCCACCAAAGTAATCATACCAAAAATAAAAAAAGAATGAATAGGCTATATCACTGAACTTGTAGTAGTAAAGCAGCCTAATTACCTGAATCAACTCTGCAGATTTTGAATCAGCACATGCAAACTTTCGGCGGAGCTCAATAATAATTTGTAACTTAAAACTAATAATTAATATAAAGTATGCAGATTTTTTGTGATGGAGAGCCAATTTAGCCTAGACCAAATTTTTTGGGATGGAGAGCCATGGTGCTCCAGTACTGAGGTAGCATGCTATTAATAGTGTTGGAAAAGCCATGTATTTAGTCCCATTATTTTGGCCCATGTTGGGGCCCTCTTAGTTTTAGATTTATCTCACATCTTTAGTTTGAGATTCTTCTCATCTCTCTCTCTTCCTATATATGTGTATTCTCTCCAAGTGTATAGTAGATTTTGAATACATAAAGTTTACATTTTTCCTCTTTCTACATGGTATCAGAGCGACAAACCGATTATTCTAGGCGGACTGCGTTTTTCAAATCGCACCCTCTCCGTGCGGTCTGCTTTCCTCTGTCCGCTGATGTCGGCTCTCTTTGCCCGCAGCGGTCTGTGTGCTGCTAGCCTCCTCTCTGACGGATAACACCTTTTTTATCCGCAGGATTCTCGTCGTGATGATGTCCTCTATTTTTTGGGCCCTCCTCGTATCTTTATAGCTTCTCTATTGGGTCCCACTGGCCTGGCGTCGTTCAGCCTGCCCTTTCCCACCGCGGACTGTTGGTTACGATTTGTTCTTTGCTACTCGATGTGATCTGCATTTTTGTTCGCAGCGGTCTGCTCGTTGTTCGCTGCCTTTTGCTCTTTGTTGCTCACGGCGCGGTCTATTCGTTGTTTTTTGCTCTTTGCTACTCGTCGGCGGTCTGCTCGTTGTTCATTGCGATCTGCCTTTTTTTGCTCACAGTGGTCTGTTCTTTTTTCATTGCTACTTGTCGGCGGTCTGCGTTTTTTTGTCTTTGCCCGCTGCGGTCTGTGCTTGTCCGCTGCGGTTTGTACTGCATCTTTTTGTGCTCTCTGCTCGGCTCGCTTGTCCGTTGTTCACTGTCGCTACCTTTGTTCTTGCTCGTTGCTCGCTGAGGCAGCCTTCCTTCTCTGCTCGCCTGGTTTGTTATTTGCAGTCGCCTTAGTTCTTGTTGCCCTCCCAGGTTGTTGCGGTCTGTTGCTGCTTTTCGCGGTTTGTTCTCTCTTGCGGTCTGGCTGATGTTCGCTCTTGCGGTCTCTAGCCGCAGACTGGTTTCTGTTCGCTCTTTCGGTCTGTTACTGCTTACTACGGGCTGTTGCGGCCTGCTGGCCTCTTGTTAACCGCTCGGGCAGTTCGCCTAGTCGTCGGGCTTGGTATTGAGTCTGCATGGCTTCAGATTCGACCACTACTTCCTCTCTTCCTAGACGTGCTAATGTTGCTCCCCTTGAGCTTCGTGATGAACTACGGATCACTACCATCTCTCTCCGTGGCAAACCAAATTTTGTTGAATGGGAAGTCCTCTCTTTAGCTTCTTGAACTTCATCTTCAGTAGCCTAGAGATCATCTGCTCTTTGCATTTCACCTGGACCTTCCTCAGGGATGAGCACACCATTATCATTATCTTGTTCAACTGGAGGTGTGACATCAATGCTTAGTTTGTCCAGCCTTAAATCTACACCTGCAGCACTAGAAGAGCTTGACAGCTCATTGTGAATCATAGTAGTTTCATCAAACACAACATTAATAGACTCTTCAATAACCTGATTTTTCAAGTTGTAGATCCTATAGGTTTTGGTGTGGCTGTTATACCCAACAAAAATTTCCTCATAGGATTTTTCAACAAACTTTGTCAGGTAGGACTTCTCATTATTTAGCACAAAACACTTGCTTGCAAAGATTCTGAAATATGCTAGATTTGGTTTTCTGTCTTTCATAATCTCATATGGAGTCTTATTGTGATACTTGTTGATAGAAGCTTTATTCTGGACATGACATGTTGTGTTCACTGCCTCAGCCTAAAAATATTCTGCGAGAGAAGTGTCACTAAGCAAAGTCCTCTCAGCCTTTATGAGAGTTTTATTTTTCCTCTCAACATTGTCATTTTGCTGAGCTGTTCTTAGAGAAGAAAATTCTGAAAGATATCTTGTTCTTTGCAGAATTCTGTCATGCTTTCAGACTAAAACTGTGTATCATGGCCACTTCTGATTTTGACTACAGTGAGGTCCTTTTCATTCTGAATCTGTTTGACAAAAGTCACAAAGATGTCTAAGGTATCAAACTTTTTCTTAAGAAAGAACACTCATGCAAATCTGGAATAGTCATCAACAATTATCAAAGTATAGACTTCCTACATAGACTATGAATTGTCATAGGATCAAATAAATCCATATGCAGGAGGTAGAGACACCTCTTAGAATCCTTGGATCCAATGCTTTTAAAGAAAGTCTTTGTCTACTTACCTTTTTGACATGCAGAACAAATGCTCTCTTTAGTGCATTTCAAGTTGGGTTCATTCCTGACTAACCCTTCACCGAAAAGCTTGTTGATATCCTTGTAGTTCGAGTGAGCAAGTCTCTTGTGTCATTGCACATAGTAAAAGTCTTTCTCATTTGCTACAAGACACACTAGAGAGTCAACATCTAAGCATTAAAAATTAAGACAATAAATATTCACACTCCTAATGTCTGCCAGAATGACCTCTTGGTCACTTGACCTCTTGATTAGACATTTATCCTTGTGAAAAATAATGGAATAGCCTAGATCACAGAGTTGGCTTATGTTAATCAGATTGTGTTGCAATCCATCCACATAAACCACTGTTGTGATGGAGACTATGTCATTGGAGATCATACCATAGCCTTTAGTAACTCCTCTGTCTGAACCACCAAAAATGACTTTGGGTCCATTTTTCACTAGAATAAAATCTTTTAGATGACTCCTTGTTTCAGTCATGTGCCTGAAACATCCACTGTCCAAATACCAGATAGGCATCTGATGGGTACTTGGACTAACCTGTAATCACATAATTAGTTTACCTTAGGTACCCAAAAGAATTTGGGTCCTTGGTTCTTGTTAGCATAAACATAAATGTTTCTCTCAGCTGTAGCCTTGATAGGAAGGCTTTTCTTTGCATTTAGCACACTAGGGTTGTGCCAACAGTCAATGACAAAGTGTCTTACCTTGCTACAGCACCAACACTCATGGATATTATATCTCCTCTTCTGAAAACTCTTGGATGTGTGCGAACCATCATATATTTTGTGTTCAGCTGGGAGAGCAGCAGCCTTCTTCCTATTTCTTTCAGCTAGAATCTGACTGAATGTAAGCTTGCAAGCAGGTTCTCTTGGCAAGTTCTGTTTGACAGCAACAGTTGTTTGCTTTGCAACTGACAAGGTGTTGATGACATCAAAAATAACCAAGTGAGACTTGGTTGTTGTCTTGCCCACAACCTTATTCTTTGATGAAAGACCTTGGGTGGAGGCCACTGCCTTACTCTTGAGAGTGGGTGCTGGAGCATCAAACACAAATGGTCCATGATGGGCCATTTGGATTTCTTCATAGAGAGCCTTCAAGGCACTCAACCACATGTCCTATCTTCTTCCATTGTAAGGAGTATTATTGCTCTTACAAGAACAATTTTTATTCTTCCAGTGATCATATATGTTGTCATGGTCATACCTGTTAGAAGGGAAAACTATCTTTTGAAAGGTGGTTTGAGACACAATTGGAGTCTTGCATTTCCCTTTGGAATGGGCAACTCTAGCATTCTACTTGAACCTCAATCCCCTCTTATTATTTTGAGAGGTGAAAGAGTCTATCAGTGACAGTACTGTCTTAGGCTTTGAAAACTCAGCCACTAGTATCCTTTCCTTGAGGAGTTTCTCTTCAAGATTCTTAATGATCTTGCACTTCTGACTTATGATGCCCACTTGGATGATTGTGATTGTTTTCAGCTGACTGATCTCTTTGCTCATCTGAGCTAGCAGTAAGGCTGACACAAATTGCAAGGACTTAGCTTGCTGTAGAGAAACAATCTCTTCAGTTTGTCTCTTGACAAGTTTTTTGCTCTTCTTCAGAACTTCTAGAAGTGCACCATAACTGTCAATCAGTTAAATGACATCATCTTCAGGTTCTGATCCAGCCTCCTCACTAGATGAAGAGGACGCCTCAGAATTTGGGTCAGTCTCATAGTCAGAATCTGAAAGAGAGATTGGGTGAGAGATTACCATATCAGGATCAGGATTGTCCTGATTGTCTTCAGTAGTGGTCATGAGGTTGTACTCTTTTTCATCTTCACAGTCACTGTCAAAAGAGGAGAGTGGTGCCCTTATGCCCACTTTGGATGTAGGATGATCAACATCCTCTTCTATGGAGATTAGCCCAATATAGGCCTCTTCATCTTCAGACTCTGAACTCTCAAAATCACTATCTGACAAGCTTGTTTTCTTCTCTACTAAGAAGCCCTTGTCCACCTTTTTGTTTTTTTGATAAGCCTTATCATTAGACCTTCTGCTTTCTTTCCTTTTAACAGGTCAGTCAGCTATGACATGTCTTGACTTGTTGCAGCAGTAACATACCACATTAGTTTTAAAATATTTGTTTTGTTTGGAATCATACCTGTCCTCAGAGGGGTCTTTTCTGGACTTGTCCAGGTTGGCTTGTGGCTTCCTTGAGTTAGAGCTGGAAGAGCCCTTATTCTTCAACTGCCTTCTTCTATTCAGCATCTTCTTGAACTGCTTGGAGAATAATGTTAATTCTCCATCAGACAACTCATCTCCAGAAATGCTGGGTGCAGAACTGTCTGACTCAGCAGCCCTTCTTGGTGGAGAAGGTGTATTCTCCCTGCTCCTTCTTGAGGCTTCAGCTTTGAAGGTCACAGACTTTTCTTTGTTGAGAGACCTAACAACATCTTCTTAAGCTTTTCTGGAGTTTAGCTGAAGTTCATGAGACAACAACTTGCCAAACAAATTCTGGGGTAGAGTGTTGGTCAAGTTGCCTACTTCCCTTATGACACAGATCTTTATATCTCACTCTTTGTTGAGTGATCTCAGGAATTTATCATTCAGCTCATAATTAGAGAACTGTCTGTCATAGGTGATCAGACTGTTCACTATCTTGAAGAACTTCTCATAGCAGTCTGCTATAGAATCTTTTTTGCCTTGCTTGAAGGTCTCATACTGCTGAATGAGAAGAGATTTTCAGTCATCCCTCACTTTCTCTGTCCCTTCCATGTAGACTATCAGTGAGTCTCACATCTTCTTAGTTGTCTTGCAGTGGACCAGATTCTAAAAAGTTGAATCATCTATGACACTGACTATTATGTTCTGGACCCTCTTATCCATGGTGGTCAGTACCACCTCATCTTTGGTCATCTCTGAGTATTTCTTAGGAACCATGATGTTGGCATCAATGACAGAGATCATCATAGGGACAAAGGGTCCCTCTTCCACTGTGATGAATATTCTAGGGTCTGATGCTTCCATGAACAACCTTACCATTTCTTTCCATATTCCAAAATTATTATTCCTGCATACAGGTAACTTCATGGAACTGAGCTCCTTATGGTTCTCACCAGAATCCATAATGTTATACTTTTTCTACCCTTGGAGATCTAGTTCAGACTGTTAAGTCCTTTTTGAACAACCTCCCTCTAATAGCACTTGAAAATCTTTATAAGGGTAAATGAACACCTAGAGGGGGTGAATATGTTTCTTTTATAAGTTGACTCTTTTTGAATTATGTACTTATTGTGAGTTGATGTTAGTTTGTTAGCTTTCAAGATCACAGCAAATACACAAAGTTTATAGTGATTCCTCTATCTAGGGTACATCCATTTTCCACATTCACCTATCTAGCAGTGTGTTAGATTCGGTCAACTCCTCCTTTACTCAGATCAAACTAATCTTACACCTCAGATCCCTCAAGATCTTACAACTCAGAGTGCACTTCACTCCTACAACTCAGACTTATTACAGTCCTACCTCAGAGACAACACAGATCTCCTACCTCAGGAAAAATAGCAATACAACTCAGAGTCTTTCAACTCCTATAACTCAGAGATCCAACTGATCTCCTACCTCAGATCTACACATAGATCCTACCTCAGACACAAGTCTTACCTCAGATCCAACACAGGATCCTACAACTCAGAGTGATGCACACTCCTACCACTCAGACTGCTCACAGTCCTACAACTCAGCCTTTATAAAATAAGCTTACAACTAAGATCTCAGTGAGATCCTACAAGAATTAATAAGAGTTTGAGTAAAAATGACTCCAGAGAAAATTCCAAAGTCTCCTTCCTTGACTGTGCGCAGACAGTCTTCCTTCTTCACAACAACAGGAATAAGTTCCTTCAACTTTGATCCAGACTGTGTTGTGTTGAACTTTTGCAGAGCTCTGCTTCTTCTTCAAGCTGGAGAAAGATTGTTGTTCTGTATTGCAGGCTTGAAGATACCCAGAAAATACTTTAGCTTTGCTAGCCAACTTTTGCAAGAATTAGGGTTTGAGAAATTGGCAAAAAGTCTTTCGCAAAAAGTTCTACAAAAAGTCTCTGTAAAAGAATCACCGTCTTCCTTTTTATATCTCGACCACAGTAACGACTATATCCTCCTTTGGTAAGAGGCATGGTCGGCTTTAATGGTTGATTCATTCCAGGATATCACTGCTCGAACAATATGCCGGCCTTTGTCTTTTAGCGCGAGATTTGCGTCGATTTGAATTTAAGGATGGCGTCATCAAATTTAACACGGCGCCAAAAGAACTTTGAACAATTTCTAATTCTGCACATGTGTTGAGTGATGTCTTGTGTCTCAACGAATTTGAACTTTGACGGTTAACTCCAGAAGCGTTGAGTAAATAGCCTTCACTCGACGCATTAGTACTTAGCCAAGAAATTTGTCTGATGCAGAGACGTTGAGTGAAGACTCTTCACTCGACGCGTTAGTACTTAGCCAATTTTTGTCTATCTCTGATGCGTTGAGTGAAGAACTCAACGTATTTGTCCTTTAACACATAAACTGAGAAGGCGTTGAGTGTAAGTCCTTCACTCAACACATTTATATTTAGTCAGTTTTTCCTTAAGTAGGCGTCGAGTGCATGCTCTTCACTAGACGCATTAGTACTTAGCCAATTTATATTTATCTCTGATGCGTTGAGTGACTCGACGCATTTGTCCTTTAACACATAAACTGAGAAGGCGTTGAGTGTAAGTCCTTCACTCAACGCATTTATACTTAGTCAGTTTTTCCTTGAGTAGGCGTCGAGTGTATGTCTTTCACTTGACGCATTTGTACTTAAACAAATTTCAGACTTTCTTCAGTGAGGCTTTGAGTGATAGTCCAACTGTCAACGCGTTCTGACCTCAGGCGTCGAGTGAAGTGTAGTTACTCAACGCATTTGGACTTATCCATTTTACGAACTTTCTTGATCATGCTGACTTCTCTCCAGCCATACTTATGGCACTCTTAACCTATCTAATCACATAGTTATAGGCATCCTGCACATATGAATCCAGACATATATCAAATACATGTTTGTATATTATTGACTTATGACCTTCTTCAAATCTGGGACATTCTGGTCAATGAACCCAACACGTACTTCTGTCAATGTTAAGATTCTGAACTGCTAGAGCTGGTGATCTCAATCTATAGTTGTTATTCGACGATTTCCATTGCTGGTATTCTAAATTTCTTTGGACGTGATTGTTTCTGCTGCCATTTTCCAGCGATTTTTGAATATTGTTGAGCTGGGTCATCATCTATGTTCATAATCGACCGATCTGTTTGCAATTTGTTCTGTCGCTTGTTCTCAAGTATCAATAATTTGTTGCACCAAGAAGTTCTCTTTGATCTGTAACTCTGCCTGAACTTTCGATCTATTTATAATATCCAACCGGTTATTAGCCATTACATCCAAGAGTACTGTTAATTAATGATATAAGACTATTTACATAAATCTATAACATTTGGTCGTTGCTTTATATGCTCAGATCCATCATTGATCCTTCACAAATCTAGTGGCCACATGTGTCTTGTACAACTTGTATTCGCCAAGGGTGAGCCCATCCAGGCCACGCAAGCAGAAGAGGTCAAAGTCAACTTCAAAGAGCAAGGGCGAGTATACCTTGCAACTCGCTTGTACCGGCGAGTAGCCATCGCAATTCGCTATAGGCAAGTAGTTACCTCTTAATCGTCAAGTAAGCGAGATCCTCTCTAAGTCGCGTAGCAGGTATATCGCATAGGTAGGTTATTCACGCGTCCATACTCCCCCCTCCACAGGATTTGTTTATAAATAAGATCTCATGGGTACTAGAGAAAAGGGTATCTTGAAATCTGGACCCCCCCCCCTCCCCACAGTAATTTGTAATCATTCTTGATTGTTTGATCGATTTTTATATTCTTCTTGGGCTTGATCTTCGTATAACCTAGCAAGAGAATAAGCATCGTTTATTTTTGTAGGTCTTTGTGTTAAAACCATGCTCTATAAGTTTGGTTTTAACTCAGATACAAACATACTAGATATAAAACGAGGTGGTAGTCCTGAAACTCTAGTTGTGAGGTCTTCAAATTCCTTTTTATAAGCTTGTACAGTTGTAGTTTGTTACAGTTTAGTTAGTGATCATAAGAGGTCTTCATAAGTTGATGGTCTGAATCTTTTCATTATAGGGTCTACGAAAAGGAACGTGAGTACCGGATTATCTTGCAATGTCGCCCGGTACCACTTAGAGGCGAGTTTATCCAGGTGAAGGGATATCATAATTAGATAATTTTGTGGCCTAACATTATTAAAATTGAAAAAATAATTGAAGTTCATATAACCAATCTATGAGATCTCCTTCCGAAAATCGTAAACATTGTACATGAACAAGATGGTTAGGTCAAAAATTCATAACCTGGTTTGCTTGTGTTTGCGGATTTGTCTCAAGAGTCAAGAATGCCACATTTGGATTGCAAGGTTGTGGTTTTTGTATTCTTTGGTTGGACGTACTTCCACCAATGTTAAGATTCTGAACTGCTAGAGCTGGTGATCTCAATCTATAGTTGTTATTTGAAGATTGCCCTTGCTGGTATTCTAAATTTCTTTGGGCGTGATTATTTTTGCTACCGTTTTCCAGCAATTTTTGAATATTGTTGAACTGGGTCATCATCTATGTTCATAATTGGTCGATCTGTTTGCGATTTGTTCTGTCAATTGTTCTCGAGTATCAGTAATTTGTTGCACCAAGAAGTTCTCTTTGATCTGTAACTCTGCCTGAACTTTTGATTGATCTCTTCCAGTTGCATATTCCTTGTGTGTTGTTCATCCTGTAATGTGTTCTTGAGTTTGTTGAAGCCATCTTTAGATTGAACTTCATCCCTCATTGTGGTTGAGTGGATCGATCTCTCTCAACGAGGGCACAAAAATGTAGCAACTGCTACTGATCTAATCTCTAAGAGAAGCAGACAGAAAGCCAAGAAGGGGTTGTCGAAGGTGGGGCAGACGGATATAGAAGAAAATAAAGGAAATGGGGTAAAGCAAGTAATTAACTTCATAATCATTCATTAACTATTAGAGAGTTCTTAATGGGTATTTATAATAGCCGGTATCCAACCGGCTATTAGCCGTTACATCCAAGAGTACCGTTAATTAATGATATTAGACTATTTACATAAACCTATAACATTTGGTTGTTGCTCTATATGCTCAGATCCATCATTGATCCTTCACAAATCTAGTGGCCATGTGTGCTTTGTACAACCCGTATTCGTCGAGGGTGAGCCCATACAGGCCACGCAAGCAGAAGAGGTCAAAGTCAACTTCAAAGAGCAAGGGCGAGTATACCTTGCAACTCACCTGTACCGGCGAGTAGCTATCGCAATTCGCTATAGGCAAGTAGCTGCCTCTTAGTCGTCAAGTAAGCGGGATCCTCTCTAAGTCGCGTAGCAGGTTTATCGCATGGGTAGGTTATTCTTGCGTCCATACTCCCCCCTCCACAGAATTTGTCTATAAATAGGACCTCGTGGGTACTAGGGAAAGGGTATCTTGAAATCTTGACCCCCCCCCACACAAGTCTACTACTCTCCAAGTGGTGTCTTCCTCGTACTTCGCTCCGTCTTTTGGTTGCGGAGGGGAAGTTTTTCTTAACTTCCGGGTATGTGATGAAATCTCCCCGATGTAGCACCTAGCGCGTGTTTATAGACATCTCCGTGAATGATGTAAACGATTTTCGTAGAAGAAATTCCTAGAAGAAAAATAAAGTTCATAAGGCTTAAATAAAGTTTAAATAATATTTCATAAGGCTTGTACAGTGAGACGTGATATTTCAATCCCACACAAAAAGTAGTGGCTGATATGAGTGTCTATTGGACGGCTAAAATTAAAACTATGGTATAATATTGGATTTCTTTATAAATAGTAACGGATAACAACAATACTTTTTGAAAGGATTTACTTTTGTATTGTATTACAAGTTCTTTTTTTTTTTTAACTTAAATAAAGTTTCATAAGACTTGTACAATGAGACATGATATTTCAAAGCCACACAAAAGTAGTAGCTGTTTTTCTCTTTTCTAATGAATGTTAGACATAAAACGAGTTTTCCTCATTAAAAGTACACGAAAAGTTCAGAATTGAGTAAGAAGTGCAGCACTAATTTTCTCTAAGAACTGGTTAAAATTATTCTGGTCCATAATTTACACACCATAGATATAGTTAAAAGAAGTGGATTAGCAAGTAAACTTGAAAAAAAGAAAGTGCATACCATGTGATAAGCACTCAAGTGCTCAACTGTTTTTAGAGTTTGTATCCAGTTATTACATGCAGCTGGGATTAGGAACATAGCCTGCCTCTTTTAGCTCAAAAATGATGAACTTTAGCAAAAAATAAATACAGTCATAATCAGGGTGAGATTTGTCTCCTGAAACAAACATATGATCGGTGTTGTTGATTTCAATCCAGCTACAACCTGGCACCTTATGTACATTCCTGTCTTTCATCATGCTGCGGACCTTGAGAACCCCCGCCCACTGACCAGTGACAGCGTGGATGTTTGACATCAAAACATAGTACCCGGAATTTTGAGGATCCAATTCAAAAAGGTGTTTGGAAGCGAGCTCAGCAAGCTCAGAATTGCGGTGCATGCGACAAGCTCCAAGTAATGCACCCCAAATCCCTGCATCTGGTTTGAATGGCATATTTGATATAAAGTCAAATGCCTCGTACAATTTTCCTGCTCGGCCATACAGGTCGACCATGCAAGCATAATGTTCTTTCCTTGCAACAATACCGTAGTCATCCATGCGGCCAAATAATTGAGACCCCACTTCAATTTGACCGGTGTGACTGCAAGCAGATATTAAAGTAAGGAAAGTAATATGATCAGGCAGATACCCTTCTTTCACCATCTCTTCGAACAAGCTTACAGCATCATTAAGTAGTCCATGAGCCCCATAAGCAGCAATGATGCTATTCCAGGATACCTCATTCTTCTCAGTCATTGCATTGAAGACAACCCGAGCAGTAATTAACTCCCCGCATTTGGCATACATATCCATTAGACAACTCTCAGCATATAAATCAGATGTAAAAGCACCCCTGACCATGAAACCATGAATTTCCTTTCCATAATTCAATGCAGGCAAGCTGGCGCAAGCTGATAGTGTAGAGGTTATGGTTACAGCATCATACTCTATTCCTTCAGCCTTCATCTGGCAGAAAAGATTGAACACCTCTTCTGGTTGACCATTTTGATTGAAGTTGGAAATCATTGAGTTCCATGCCACAGTATCTTTATCAGAAATTTTTCTAAATATTTGATGACCAATATCCAGTCTGCCACATTTAGCATACATATCAACCAAAGAACTTCCGACATAACATATTCCCTCAAATGCATTCTTTAGAACAATACCGTGTAATTCCTTCCCTAATTTTAAAGCAGTAAGGCATGCACATGCAGGTAAAATGCTAGCTATGGTGATGGCATTGGGCTTAATTTGAGACTTTAACAATCTCCGGAACATCAATAAAGCATCACCGCTAAATCCATTCAGCACATATCCAGATATCATAGCAGTACATATAACTATATCTGTGATTCCAGAGTAGTTGAAAACTTTGTTAGCCATCCCAACATCTTTGCACTTGAAATATATATCTATAAGTGCACTCTTCAAGAATAAATCCATGGACACATCATTCCTTAGAATATAAGCATGAATCTCCTTCCCTTGATTTAGGCTTGCTGAGTCTGAGAAGGATGGCAAGAAACTTGCAAGTGTGATTGAATTAGGTTTAATACCTGCCTTCTGCATCTTAAAGAAGAATTTTAAGGCCTCTTCATGGAATCCATTCTGAACACAACCGGATATCATTCCATTCCAAGCCACCACATCAGCATTTGGCATTGAACTGAACAACTTAGACACATTACCTAAACATCGACATTTTGAGTACATTGCTAACATTGTGTTTGCTACCGAAAGCTCTAAATCCAGCCCATACTTCAATGCAAGTCCATGAATCAGAATACCAAAACTGAATATAGCCTGTGAAGCACAAATAGAAAAAACACAAGAAAATGTTACATAATTAGGCTTGACATCTGAGCTCAACATCCATTTAAAGATTTCCAAAGAATTTTTAGAATCCCCAACCCTAACATATCCATTGATCATTACATTCCACAATACGCAATCTCTCTCTTGCATTTTATCAAACACCTTCCTTGCCTCTTCAATAGAACCACTTTCTGCATACATCTTTATCAAAGAACTTCCAATGAAGATATCATTCTCCACTCCCATCAAGCAAATCATCATCTTATGAATGTAACTACCTAAACCCATTGCCGACAAACCACAGCAAGACTTAATCACGCAAGGAAATGTATATTTATCAGGGAAGATTCCAGCACTAAGCATCTTGAAATAGAACAATAAACTGAGCTCAAATAAACACATCGTGGAAAATCCACGAATCATCCAATTCCAAAGCAAACTTGTGTCTTTCTCCAGTTGGAGAAAAAAAGAACTTGCATCAAAAATGCTACTGCAAAGCACGTACATACCAAGAATGCTTCCTCTGAGAAAATTTTCATCAGCAAGTCCATTTACAATAACCTGGGCGTGAACTTGGCGACCCTTCTTTAGATCGGACTGGCAACGGAGGCCCCTCAAAATTAGAAGAAGCCTGTTAGCCACATCGTCAAAAAAATATCGGTGAGTTTCATGGGAATCAATGATGTTAAAAGCTGATGTTGACAAATATGTGTGACTCGGATATTGGGCCGCGGATGCTAATATGGAGATGCGAGTAATTCTCTTTCGGGTAAAATTCAAGGAGCGAGAAATCCACCTGCTGAGTAGAATGAGCAAATACAAAGCAAGAAGATTTTATATTTAACCATGAATGATACATTATACCCCTAAAAATGAACTGGTTCGGAAGAAGAAGAAGAGGAAACCAGGTGTAGTTCAGAAGAAGAAGAAATCCTACTTCAGTCCACTCCGTGGGTATACCATCGATGAACTCAACATTCTAGATAGGGTTTAGGAGAAGAAGCCCAGGAAAATAGTGGTTCCGCCTTTCTCCAGCTTCCCCACATCACCGAGAAGAAGATGGGAAATGTCCTGGAGCAATTGGAATCACATTCACCTCACAAATTGCATCCATTTAAAGTGCCACGCGCACAGCCACAACTCAAGTCAATCGGAAAAGTAACACATAAGGGAACTGGTTGTCCACCCTCCTGGCTTTCCCCTTTTTTTAGGGCGAGAGAGATATAGAGAAAGAGAGATCTCACCGTGGTCGGAGAAGACCGCTTCAGAAGGAGGAGCAGCTCACCCGTCGACCAAATACTTGTGGATTCCGCGGGCAACGGCGGCGAGTAAGAACAAGAGAGGGGTTTACGAAGAGGGAGCGAGCGGAAGACGGTCCAAGCGCCATAAGAACCACAAAGCCACTCAAAAATCAAATCTGTATTTTTAAGTTTGTATAGCCAGAGTCAATGTAACAGCGCCTGTAGCTCAGTGGATAGAGCGTCTGTTTCCTAAGCAGAAAGTCGTAGGTTCGATCCCTACCTGGCGCGTTTTTCTGTTTTAAATCTAATAGTTTTTTTAAAAAATTTATTTCTATTATTGAAATAAATGTTCGTTTTTTTTTCTATTATTGAAATAAATGTTCATTATTTTAATATTTTTAGCATTCTATTAGGGTCCCTTTGGTTAATTGGGATTAAGATCGTCGTCCGATCTTGTCGTCGTCGCCCGATCTCGCTATCATCAGCCAATCTTGTCATTGTCTCCCGATCTCGTCATTACCGTTCGATCTCGCTATTGTTTTACTATCATAATTAATTGTTGATATACTACCTGAATTTTATTTTTCTAATATTGTGTTCCTATTTTTGCCAACATACATTTTTGAGATATCGTAAAAGAATAAATCTCTTCATCGCATGTCTTTGTTGCAATAACTTCATCATGAGTGACACACGACTCCAACTTCAAATTGTTGTTGTCGTCTGATACTGCAGTCATAAAAAAAAAAATTTAAACCAATTCAAATTCCAATTTTAAAAATTCATCTTTCAGTCGAACAATTACATTGAAATTCAGATCAATTCCAATTCTTACGAAAATTGGAATTTGATGAATTGCAATTCTGCATTTTCAATTCTTGTGATATGAACGGACCGTTAATGACATTAATAACCACAAATGTCTTGCACTGAATAGATTTGTTGGCTACTCCATATTGGGAATGTTGATTCAATTTCAAGCCTTATGTGTAATGGCTCACACGTAAAATCAAGCTTGTTCAACTCATTCGGTCATGAACACAGTGGTTCTGAACCGTCGCTCGTGAAAGCCCAACTATACCTAAGGAACTTCAACATTTTTTATGTTCAAAACTAGTTTCTTCTCTTAGTGGAGGTCATGACCGTTGTCATGTTTGTTGAAACCAGAACTCGGCTTCAACGAGAGTTCGGACTCAAAGGGGTTGCACCTACTTCTCTCAAACTAGAACTCTTGATCGGTCGTTTGGAACTACAAATTGACTCTAAGTTGCGGCGTGGAGGACACCACAAACACGGAAGATCTCTAGAGCGCTTGCCCTCCTAAATAAGAAGCTGAGTTTGGCACCTTGGAGGGCTCTTGCAGTCAAACCTGTTGGTACCCTAGTTTGATTTGAGTTTAGTCCTGTCTTCTTAGTCTCTTGACCCATGAATTATCTATGGTCAAGGTTAGTTGTCTAGCTGTAGAGTTCCCAGCTTATCCAGATAAGAATTTGGTTAAGTTGTTTGTTCGTTCGACTATGGTCGAACGCCGCTCGACTATCGTCTATCGGCTGATCGACGATCGTCTATCAGTTGCTCGACGTTCTGTCTGCATTGATAGCTCGACTATCTGTTGATAGGTCGACTATCTGTTTGTCTTGATAGCTCGACTATCTGTTGATAGGTCGACTATCTGTTTGTCTTGATAGTTTGACTATCTGTTGATAGGTCGACTATCTGCTTGTCTTTGATAGTTCGACTATCTGTCCTGATAGTTCAACTATCTGATAGCTCGACTATCTGTTGATAGATCGACTATCTGTGTCGCTTTGATAGTTCGACTATCTGTTGATAGGTCGACTATCTGTGTTGCTTCGATAGTTCGACTATCTGCTTGGATAGTTCAACTATCTGATAGTTCGACTATCTGTTGATAGATCAACTATCTGTTTTGTTTTGATAGTTCGACTATCTGTTGATAAGTCGACTATCTGTTTTCTGGGATAGGTCGACTATCTGCTTGATAGGTCGACTATCTGTGTTTGTTTGGTAGTTCGACTATCTGTCCGGATAGATCGACTATCTGATAGCTCGACTATCTGTTCTGATAGGTCGACTATCTGCCGAGGTAGTTCGACTATCCTCTTTGATAGTTCGACTATCTGGATCGTTCGACTATCTGTCCGATAGTTCGACGATCTCCGAGGGTCGTTCGACGTTTTTTGTCTGCCTTTTTATTTTGTATTTATTTATTCTATTTAATAAATTAATACATTATCTGGCATTTTATTTCAGTTGTTTTATGATAATATTTCCAGGCAATATCTGCTCCATCCCTCTTGCCAGAGTAAAATCTTTTCAGATAAAGTTGTTTGTCTTATTAGTTGACATTGTATTTTACTTTATCTGCTGTCAGTCCATTATAGCCGTTAGACTGAAAAGTCTTCCTTATGCTATAAAGAGTTTGTTTCTGATGTGATTTTATTTAGTACCTTTATTATCAGATTGCTTCTTGCAGCTTCTTTGAAAAAGGTTTATCCCTTTTATAGAATATTTTGCTGCAGAGTTTGTTTGTCTTTGTGATATTTGCAGCCCAGGTTTCAAGTTTCAGAAGAACACAAACAGTTCAAATTGAAAAGAGCCGTTGCTTGTTGCTGCTATAAAAGGAATCTTTTGGAGAAGGATTTCAGCTAGCTAACCAGTAATTCTAAGAGTTATTCAATTAGCATTCAAGCTTTCATCAAGTCCAAGTTCACTGCTCTCAGCAATCTTCATTCAACTGAGAAGTGTTAAGCTCTTCTGCTCTTCTTCAACCTGAGTTCTCCTGCTTCCAGGAAGTTTAGACTCAGAGTTCTTTTGAAGAAGAAAAAAAAGAAGATAGCTGCTAGAAGATTTTCTATTTTATATTTTATATCTTCTTGTAGTTCTTCCTTCAGTTTTTACTGAAGTATTTTCTGCACTGAAGCAAGACTTCACCTGGACATTCTTTGAGCCAGGGGGAGCCTTGATTCCTTTGAGCTTTCTAGCTCAGTGCAAGTCTTTGTGCTTCTCTAATCTATTGTAAAATAGAGAAGACATCTTAACCTTCTTTCCCCCTCCTGTACAGGGTTATTACTCCCTTCAAAAGTATCCCTTGGTGGCAGGGCACCTGATCAAAAATCTGTGTTCGGTTTTTAGACACCTGATCAAAAGTCTAAAGGGTTTCTAGATCTACCTGAAGCAGATCTTGTGGTGGCAGGGCACCTGATCAAAAACCTGTAGTGGATTCCTACCTTATTGGTAGAAGAGTGGACGTACCCAAGTTGTTTGGGGAACCACTATAAATTTCTTGTGTCGTCTGGCTTGCTTAATTTAATTACTTGCATTGTGGCTGTGATTAGATATAACTAGGTTTGCTAGTTGCTGATTAGGTTTTCCAAGCCTTAACTGTAATTACAGTTAGCTTGAGTTTGTGCACAACACTTGTGTTAGGCTTTAGGGTTATCTCCTTATCTATAATCTTTTCATTCCGCATTTCACTCCAAGAGAGTTGGGTAGACTATTAAGTTTTGTCTAGTGCAAAATTTGATAACTCTATTCACCCCCCCTCTAGAGTAGTATCTATCCCTTCACTTTCAATTGGTATCAGAGCGAGGTTGACTGACTGAATAGGCTAACACCTAAGTCACAATATCCTGATAGATACCAAAGTTTATAGATATTCACTGTCTCTATCATGGCCCAGTCCAAGGATTATTCTAGCACCAGACCTCCAGCATGCAACTTAGCTAAGTTTGGCATCTGGAAGGCAAGGATTAAATTATATATGAATTCTATTGATGAAAGTATCTTTGCTTCTATTTTGTCAGGACCACCAAGAGCACCTGCTGCTGTTACTGCCTCATCATCTGATATGAGTGCAGTGCCTCCTCCAGACTACAATGATGAGTACAAGAAGGCAAAGATAGCAGATGCCAAGACGATGAACATTCTGGCTCAGACAATGTCTGATGAGGTATTCCAGAAGGTTGCTGACTGCTCCTCAGCAAAAGCAATGTGGGACACACTGAACCAGATTGTAGCTGGTTCAGCTGATGAAAGGAAGGACAGAAGGTCCAACCTTATCTCACAATATGAGAACTTCAAGAAAACTGATGCTGAATCAGTTGAAGCCATGTATACAAGGCTCAGCTCAATCATCAATGAGCTGAGGACACTTGACAAGAACATTTCATTGACAGAGGTCAATGATAAGATTCTTATGTGCTTCCCTAGTACATGGGATCTGAGGATCTGGCCCATCAAGGAAGCCAGAAGTACAAATGAGATTTCAACTGAAGCTCTTCTCGATAAGCTCAAGTCTTTTGAGCAAGTACTGAAGACAAGGGAAGCAGAAGCTGAAGCAAAGACCCCTACTCCAACAAGAAAAGAGCAATCTCTAGCTCTTAAGGCTGCTGATGCTTCTGAAGGCAGCCAATCCAATGAGGAACTAATGGCATTATTTGCCAAGAGGTTTCTCAAGATGGGGAGAAAGGAATTCAGAAAGAAGTCATCACGCTATGAAGACAAACCAAGGTATGACCGTTCACCTGCTAAAGAAATTATCTGCTATGGTTGCAAGAAACCTGGACATATCTTACCAGATTGTCCAGAGGAGAAGAACAAAGATAAGAGGAAAGAAAAGGAACAGCACAGGAAGCACTCCAAGCCATCCTCCTACAAGAATAAGAAGAAGGAGAGAGGTTTCATTGCTGAAACCTGGAGTGATTCTGATGAAGAATCTTCCTCCTCTAGCTCCAGTGAGGATGAGGAAGAGAAGAAGGCAAAGGAAGTTTGCCTAATGGCAATAGATGCCTGCAGCAATCACTCAGCTGCAGAGAGTTCAGATTCAGAAGAAGATATACCAACAGAAGATGAGGTACTATCTTCTTATGACTTCACTTCTGAAGAATTCAAATTAGATTTTAAATCTTTATGCTTAGATTTAATTAGTTCTGAAAAAGAGATTAAAGAACTTAGACATAGGCTAGCTGAATCAGAAATCATATCTATTGAAAATATTAAGTTAAAGGAAGATCTCACTAATTATAGTGAAGAAATTAAGTTTCTTAAAATTGAGTTAGCTAAATCTAAGAGGTTAAAAGAATCTCTAAATAGTAGAAGCCTTAAGTTATTAGAAATAACCAGCATGACTAACACTAGGTCAGGCAATAACAAATTAGGCTTAGGAGCTTCTCCCAGTGAACCCCCAGTTATTCTTAAAAATAATCTTTCAACTCCAGTGAACTTTATCTCAGCTGATGGGATAAAGAACACTGAGCAAGTAAACCAAGTTAATAAAACTTTAAATAAAACTAAGAGAGAGAAAAGAAAACAATTTTTTAAGGAAATACAAAGAGCGTCGAGCGCTGCTCGACGATCGGAAGCTCAATGGTCGAACAAAGCTCGACGATCTGAGCGCCCATCGTCGAACGTCGATCGACGTTTTCAATATGATTTTCAAAATCATCATCAAACCCGTAGAAACCTAAATGAAAATAGAACCCCTAGGTTTGTTGACCCATCATCTGCATGGAAAATCCCACCTAGGAGATCTCACCCATTAGGTTATCACCCTCAGCCTGCATTTTCATTTATTTCCAGCATTGTTGAGTTAATTACCCCTTCAATCAAAATCATGATTGAAGAGGCAATTGCTCCACTTGCTTCCTCCATTGCTTCTTTGACTGATGCCATCAAAATTCTTTCTAACTCTGCTGAGCCCTCTTCATCTAGGGGCCTGGTTTCAATTCCCACTGAAATCAGACAGGGGGAGATGTTCAATGAAGATGTCTCTGAGCAGCTCCCAGCCTCCCCTCCAGCAGCTCAACTTGTAGTATCAGAAAAAGCAGCAGAAGTTTCAGCTCCTCCTCCATCTGAAAAAGAAAAAGAAATATCTGATGCAATAATGATGACTGAATTTGTTGTAAAAGTTTACCTGGAAGAAGCCTCAACTCCCTTAGTTGCCCTGTTCCTAGAAGGAATAATCACATCCTTTCTAGATGATTTATGGGAGTTAGGTCATCCTGAAGAAAATCCTGAAGGTATGTCTCTTTCCCAATTTGTAGATTACTTAATTGATAAGTTAGTATGGGAATATTTGGAAGGGATGACTAGATATCATTTAGCAAGATTTTACTCCTAATCCTACAGATTTAATGGAAAAAGTAGATATTGTTAAAGAGCCTGAATCTGTATCAGCTCCTGATGCCCAAGTGATCGTAGAGCAAGCAGTGCTATCTGAGGTTGTAGAGCCTGTTCTAGTTTCTGAAGTTGCTGAACCTGCTCAGCAAGCAGTGCTATCTGAACTGGTCCCCTCGACAGTTCCTGAGTTTCAACAAAAGGATCCTGAAACTGAAACTGAAAAGTCTACTTTATGGGATGATTCCCCAGGGTTGGATTTAGATACCCTCTGGCATAGGATGCCATAGAAGAAGAGAAAGAGAAAGCTGCCCTAAAAGAAAAGGAAAAGGTTGTATCAGAAGCCTATGATCCATATGATCATCCTCCCTCATCTCATTCTGAGGATGAAGATGATTCAGATCTATCTGAGAATTCTAAGAGAAAGAAAGCTGCAAAGAAGAAAAGGAAAGCTGTAGCTCCTCCTCCTCCAAATCCAGATCATGATATTCCCTACTACATTCTGAAAGGAATTGATCCAAAGTCGAAAGAGTTCCAGCACTGGATGTGGTTCTCTAAGAACCAGCAAAAGGAGAGAAAGAAATCTAAGAGATATGATAGTCTTGCTCCCAAATGGACACCCAGAGGTCCTCCTCCTCCGCCTCTCAGTGCAGGAGCCTCTGGCAATTTATCTGCTAATCCATCTGCTCCATCTACAAAATCTGCTCCTTCTCAGCCTCATTCAAGGAAAAGTTCTTAAAGCCACCAAGGCAAATCATATACTGGTACTCAAAGGCATGATACTGAGGTTAAAGAGCAAGTAAAGGAGGTTGTATATCAAAAGCCAACATTTTCACCTCCTCCTTCTCCCAAGAAAAAGGTTTCTCCTGCTATACCAGTTCATGTTGCTAAGGATATTTCAAAAGGTAAAAGAATTATTTTCTCTGAAAAATCTAGTAAGAAGTTTGCTGAGTTTGCTCCTCCATCATCTCTTGTTATTCAAGAAGTTAAAGATACAGCTGAAAGTTTATTAGATTTATCTGTTAAGTTTAAAGCTGTGAAGCCTATTGATACATCATCTGAAAATGTGTATGAAAGCCAAGAGTTAGATCCTGATTTCAGGATGGCTCGATTTCTAGAACTTGTTGGATCAGCCCAGATAAAGAAAGCTAAGGCTGAAGGAAAGGACTCTGCAGGACTTTCTACAATGTCAAAATTCAGAATGAAGGAACTCGATAAAATCCAGGTTAGTCCTGAAGTTTTTGACCCTTCTAAATATATGGAAAAGCACCCAGAAGCAGTTGTTCCAAGGGCTGCAGAACTGAAGATTGCGTGCAAGATTTGAAGATGTCTAAGAAAGAAGCCATTGATCCCTTGCGGAAAGTTTCTTTTGTTCCTAGCTCTTCTGATCCCAAGCCTGATTCTGTAGATTCTTAATTTTGATTGACTGCTGTTATATATATCTGACTGATTGTTAATTGTTAGTTAGTTGCTTAACTATTTCCTGTATTGATTTTATTGTTCTATAGCTAGTTCTGTGTTTTAGTTTTTGGGAGACTTAACTCAAATAGGGGGAGATTGTTGGTACCCTAGTTTGATTTGAGTTTAGTCTTGTCTTCTTAGTCTCTTGACCCATGAATTATCTATGGTCAAGGTTAGTTGTCTAGCTGTAGAGTTCCCAGCTTATCCAGATAAGAATTTGGTTAAGTTGTTTGTTCGTTCGACTATGGTCGAACGCCGCTCGACTATCGTCTATCGGCTGATCGACGATCGTCTATCAGTTGCTCGACGTTCTGTCTGCGTTGATAGCTCGACTATTCTGTTGATAGGTCGACTATCTGTTTGTCTTAATAGCTCGACTATCTGTTGATAGGTCGACTATCTGTTTGTCTTGATAGTTTGACTATTTGTTGATAGGTCGACTATCTGCTTGTCTTTGATAGTTCGACTATCTGTCCTGATAGTTCAACTATATGATAGCTCGACTATCTGTTGATAGATCGACTATCTGTGTCGCTTTGATAGTTCGACTATCTGTTGATAGGTCGACTATCTGTGTTGCTTCGATAGTTCGACTATCTGCTTGGATAGTTCAACTATCTGATAGTTCGACTATCTGTTGATAGATCGACTATCTGTTTTGTTTTGATAGTTCGACTATCTGTTGATAAGTCGACTATCTGTTTTCTGGGATAGGTCGACTATCTGCTTGATAGGTCGACTATCTGTGTTTGTTTGGTAGTTCGACTATCTGTCCGGATAGATCGACTATCTGATAGCTCGACTATCTGTTCTGATAGGTCGACTATCTGCCGAGGTAGTTCGACTATCCTCTTTGATAGTTCGACTATCTGGATCGTTCGACTATCTGTCCGATAGTTCGACGATCTTCGTTCTTCGGTCGACGATCTCTGAGGGTTGTTCGACGTTTTCTGTCTGCCTTTTTATTTTGTATTTATTTATTCTATTTAATAAATTAATACATTATCTGGCATTTTATTTCAGTTGTTTTATGATAATATTTCCAGGCAATATCTGTTCCATCCCTCTTGCCTGAGTAAAATCTTTTCAGATAAAGTTGTTTGTCTATTAGTTGACATTGTATTTTACTTTATCTGCTGTCAGTCCTTTATAGCCGTTAGACTGAAAAGTCTTCCTTATGCTATAAAGAGTTTGTTTCTGATGTGATTTTATTTAATACCTTTATTATCAGATTGCTTCCTGCAGCTTCTTTGAAAAAGGTTTATCCCTTTTATAGAATATTTTGCTGCAGAGTTTGTTTGTCTTTGTGATATTTGCAGCCCAGGTTTCAAGTTTCAGAAGAAAACAACAGTTCAAATTGGAAAGAGCCGTTGCTTGTTGCTGCTATAAAAGGAATCCTTTGGAGAAGGATTTCAGCTAGCTAACCAGTTATTCTAAGAGTTATTCAATTAGCATTCAAGCTTTCATCAAGTCCAAGTTCACTGCTCTCAGCAATCTTCATTCAACTGAGAAGTGTTAAGCTCTTCTGCTCTTCTTCAACCTGAGTTCTCCTGCTTCCAGGAAGTTCAGACTCAGAGTTCTTTTGAAGAAGAAAAAGAAGAAGATAGCTGCTAGAAGATTTTCTATTTTATATTTTATATTTTCTTGTAGTTCTTCCTTCAGTTTTTACTGAAGTGTTTTCTGCACTGAAGCAAGACTTCACCTGGACATTCTTTGAGCCAGGGGGAGCCTTGATTCCTTTGAGCTTTCTAGCTCAGTACAAGTCTTTGTGCTTCTCTAATCTATTGTAAAATAGAGAAGACATCTTAACCTTCTTTCCCCCTCCTATACAGGGTTATTACTCCCTTCAAAAGTATCCCTTGGTGGCAGGGCACCTGATCAAAAACCTGTGTTCGGTTTTTAGACACCTGATCAAAAGTCTAAAGGGTTTCTAGATCTACCTGAAGCAAATCTTGTGGTGGCAGAGCACCTGATCAAAAACCTGTAGTGGATTCCTACCTTGTTGGTAGAAGAGTGGACGTACCCAAGTTGTTTGGGGAACCACTATAAATTCCTTGTGTCGTCTGGCTTGCTTAATTTAATTACTTGTATTGTGGATGTGATTAGATATAACTAGGTTTGCTAGTTGCTGATTAGATTTTCCAAGCCTTAACTGTAATTACAGTTAGCTTGAGTTTGTGCACAACACTTGTGTTAGGCTTTAGGGTTATCTCCTTATCTATAATCTTTTCATTCCGCATTTCACTCCAAGGGAGTTGGGTAGACTATTAAGTTTTGTCTAGTGCAAAATTTGATAACTCTATTCACCCCCTCTCTAGAGTAGTATCTATCCCTTCACTTTCAAAACCAAATAACCCAAGGAGGAGGAAGCCAAAAGAACCAGATCCCCTCCAAATGTGCACACATGGTCTATTTATATAATTTCAAGTCTGGTCTGCAAACAGTGTAACATCGTTGTTTTGAAATGCTATACGCAGCTCAAATTGGTCTGCCAACAGCGTAACATCGTTATTCTGAAAGGCTACTGGCAAGCCAACATGGGCAATAGGGTAAAATACATCACTGGGGAGTGTTCCGTGAAAATGCCACTCGCCTGGGGCAGCGAGTACTCGATGGGGTTGACACTCACTGCCCGCCTGAGGCAAAGTTTGGGCCCGAAAATCCCCACTCGCCCACCCCTCGTTATAATCCATGGGAGAGTGCGAGTTGTAAAACCCCTATCCGTCGTATAGCATATAACAGTAGGTCCGGCCGGGGCCCGACGTCATATACTATAGACAGACCGAAGGGTTACAGAATGAAACCATTCTTCCAATCTTTCGTCCTACACATAGTACATTCTAGCGGAAGCAATTTAATAAATTGCATAATTAAGAACTCAGTCAAAAGCATGAATGTCCACTAACAAACCCAAATAGAAATAAACATACAAAATACACAAAATACTGGTTGTATAGCCTTACAAGAGTTTACTTAATTAAACAGTGTTTTTTAAACATCAACACGTAGGCCGGTCACATATGAATAAAAACAAGTAAACATTCCCAAGACCTTTGAGGGCCGGCTCAGCAACAAGAGCTTTAGCCCGCTATTTGTCATTAGGCTCTGCAGCACCTACAAGCACAAATCACCGCAACGGTGGCAAACAAAAGCAACGGTCAGCTAAAGCTGATCAAATTATAACGTCCCCGCCCCCTAAACTCGGGGCGGCGATGCTCCTTCCCTGCACTTATTAGCATGATAAGCAATATAGTGAAATTCCACATCACCATAGGCGTAGGCACGCACGGCCACACACCCCGTGCTCTCAGGGCACATTCTCGGTGAACCCGGTCAAAATCCGCGGTCTCACCACCGCCCCTTGGATGGCAATTCTCGTGAGCATTATAGTCTTTCCGACCGTAGTCTAAGACCCTCTAACTATGCCAACGGCTAGTTCCTTTTTCAGGTCTCTGCCACCAAACCATATAGCCCGGGTCTGGATCCACATGCCCGTTGCTCACACCGCCTTGTCAGTTTAAGACATAGGCGTGAGCCAAGCTTCACCGGATCCCAAAATGATTTAACACATTACATAACCCAGTTATGTTCCAGTTGGCTCCCAGGCCACCAAGATGACAGAATCTCGCTTCTGCCCAGTTTTTCGGGTGCACCTTGGAGTTACTCCCCAAGGTTCCCTGTTGTAATCTACCGCGTAGAAAACCCAAAAAATAACCATCGGCACTGAGTCTTCTCCGGCTATTCATGCATAATGAAACATCACTGATCCCGACCAACTTGTCCGGATAGGCTTCACACACCATGCATATGTCCGTACATCGATTCCGGACTCTACATGCAAAACAACGGAGACTATTCATGTCTACCCGTAGGAACACCTCAAAATCACCGCATACTTGCAAGAACGGGCTTCCCATGAAAAAAGGAAAGAGTACTTCACATGTCCAAGTATAAAATCGTTACCCTTGGGTTTCTCTTCGGCGCCATGAAGATCTAGTCGGATGAAAAGCACCGTATCGGCCTCGCCTTCGCAGATTTGAACTCAGCTTGCGATTTGACGCTCTGAATCTCCTGCGACGGTCGGATCTCTCTTCCTTCTTCTTTCTTGCTCTCCCCTCTCTCTAGAACTTTTAGAAAGAGAATAGTCCAAGTAAAATGAGGAAGAAAACTCTCATCTCCCGGACTTAAACCAGTAGGGAAAAGACTGAACCGTTGGATCCCAAATAAGGAAACGAATGGCCACGATTTGCTCGGAAAGTCAAAATATTGGGCCGAACACAGCTTGCGACACGCCCGTGTCTAAGGCCGTGTGCCCTCAACCGACATTAAACCGGCATGTCCCGAATAGGACACGGGCTTTGACACGCCCGTGTCATACAGTACACGCCCGTATCTCGGGGCGTGTTCCCTGAACCGACACAGTATCAAAATATCCTGAAGAGGACACGGCTCTGTGACACGCCCGTGTGACAGGCCGTGTGCTAGACACGCCTTGGGACACGCCCGTGTCCCTGGCCGTGTACTTCTCTGGACACAACCCAGTTAATAAACCGAGCAGGACACGGCCATGGACACGCTCGTGTTCTAGGCCGTGCTCTCAGCCTTCCTCGATCGCCGAGTGCAACTCGTTGACCTCACGAAAAATCATGCAACCCGAGCACAACACGGCCCTGGACACGCCCATGTTTCAAGCTGTATGACCCTTATCAGGACCCGAACTTGGCTTAAACGCGCTGCCCGATTCTCTTTTGAGTTTCGGGGCATTACAATTCTCTTCCTCTTAAAGGAATTTTGTCCCAAAATTACAGAAAGGAAAAATAAGTACTCAAACTTAAATGGTACATGAGAAGAAGAGTTCGAGATACTCCTCGAGCATGGTTTGCTCTCGCTCCCACGAAAGCTCCTCACAACCGCAGTGGTCCCATCGAACTTTGATCATCCTGATGTCTTTATTACACAATCGCTTGACTTCCGAGTCCTCAATGCGAACAGGCTTGACCTTCGTCGTTAAACCATCATCAACTGGTACTTGATCAACCGCAGTCACTTGCGAAGGCTCTTGCACCGCCTTCCGCAACGCTGATATGTGGAATATGTCGTGTAGACCACTAAGTTCTGCTGATTGCTTTAGTCGGTAGGCTGCTTCGCCAATCCGCTCCAGAACCTCAAACGGTCCAAGGTACCTCGGGCTTAACTTCTTCAAGCGCTGTACCCGTGAGACACCCTTGAACGACTTGATCTTCAAATACACCCAGTCGCCAACAGCAAACTCCACGTTCTGATGCTTGGCATTAAAGTATTTAGCTTGTCGGTCCTGAGCGATTAGCAACCATTCTCTAATAGTTCGTACCAACGACATTGCATCTTCCACCTCCTGCCTCTTGAAAACCTTCGTCTCACTTGTTTCTAACCATGACAACGGCATGCAACATCTTCTACCATATAGGGCCTCAAAGGGCGCCAGTTGAATGCTCGCTTGGTAGCTGTTGTTGTACGCAAATTCCACCAAGTACAGGTGATCTTCCCACTGCTTCCCAAAATCAAGGAAGCACATGCGAAGCATGTCCTTCATCGTCCTGTTAACTCTCTCGGTCTGACCATCCGTATGCAAATGAAAGGCTGTGCTGAAACTCAGCTTGGTCCCCAATATCTGCTGCACCAGCCTCCAGTCATTGGACGTGAACCGTCCATCCTTATCGCTCACGATGCTGCGGGGCACACCGTGTAGTCGAACAATATTATCCACATACAGCTTCGCCAGTTTATCCACCGAATCATCCTTCCTATTCGGAATAAAGTGTGATACCTTCATCAAACGATCTACGATCACCCAGATGACATCGTTCCCCTTCTGTGATCTTGGTAACCCATGCACAAAATCCATAGAAATGTCGTCGAACTTCCACTCCGGGATAGGCAAAAACTTCAAGAAACCTCCGGGCTTTTGACACTCCGCCTTCACCAAGGCGCACGTCTGACACTTCGCCACATAAGTGTCGCGTCCTTCTTCAATCCTGGCCACCAGAATAACTTTTTCAAGTCACGGTACATCTTCGTGCTCCCTGGGTGAATCGAGTACTTGGTATGATGAGCCCCGTACATCAATTCCACCCGCAGATTACCCACATTTGGGATGCACAGACTACTGTCCTTCCTTAGCAGTCCATCAATAACAGTAAATTGGGAATTTGACTCATCCGAAGTCACATCCATGATTTGCTTCATGCTGCTATCCAACTCCAGAGCCGGCCGAATCTGATTAGCCAGGTCATACTGAACTTCTGTCCAGTTCAATTGCGCTTCGGCACTAGTCTGCTTGTCAACACAACAGATCTCTAATGCCTCGGACTCCCGAATCAACCGCTTATCATGAACCGACAACCAGTTGGCTTGCGCGGGAGACCTGCGACTTAACGCATCCGCAACTGCATTGCCTTTCCCAAGCACATAATGAATCTTGAACGTATAGTCTCCCAAGAACTCCATCCATCTCCGCTGCCTCATGTTTAGATCTTTTTGGTCCAACAAGTACTTCAGGCTCTTGTGGTCGGTATAAATATCGACCTTTACCCCATATAGGTAGTGTCTCCACAGTTTCAGCGCAAATATCACGGCCGCTAACTCCAAGTCGTGGACTGAATAATTCCTCTCATGTACCTTCAGCTGGCGCGAGCCATAGGCTATCACTCTCTCATGCTGTAGTAGAACACAACCCAAACCACTGCCTGAAAGCATCACTATAGATCTCAAAGCCTTCGGTCCCAACCGGCAAACATAGAATAGGCGTCGTGGTCAACCGACTCTTCAATTCTTTGAAAGCTTGTGCGCACTCCGGCGATCACACAAACTTTTGATCTTTTCTCGTCAAAGTCGCGAGGGGTAACGCAATCCGCGAGAAGTTCTCTACGAAGCGCCTGTAGTAGCCGGCAAGCCCCAGAAAACTCCGGACTTCCGCCACTGAACACAACACAGGCTACTCCCGTATCGCAACTATCTTCTCCGTATCCACCGCAATCCCTTCTCCATTGTCTATGTGACCAAGGAACACCACCGAGGACAACCAAAACTCGCATTTTGAGAACTTGGTATATAGGTGGTTCCTCCTCAATGTCTCCATCACCAAATGCAAATGCTTGAAGTGATCCTCTTTGCACTTCGAGTATACCAATATGTCGTCGATGAAGGCGATCACAAAGTGGTTCAAGTACTCTCCAAATGTCCTGTTCACAACAAATTTCAGAATTCATTCATATCAAATGGATGTACAGTCACATAAAACACAATATATATTTTTTACTAACAAAATCTAACACAAAAAATAAAAAAAATGATGGAATCTGCGATACTACCTTGGATCTGAAAGAGAAAGATGAACATGGCTTGAATTTAGTACTTTCGGACTTCTCCCAAAAAGATGTAACCTCCTCTAGAAAAAAATGAAAGAATCTGCAATGGTGATGAAGACCAACAATAAACAAGTGGATCAGCCAAAAACAAAAGGATTTGTAGTAAACAAGAGGATCTACAGTGATGATGAACTTGATACCTTATGCTGGGTTTCAATGACTGCTGGAATGGGAATCCGGTGAAATGCGGGGCGACCAAATCAGGATCAATATCAGCAGAATCCCGGGAGAGGTGAAAAATAGAATGGTGGATCGACAATGAGAACGATGATGGAGGATCGTCTGCTGAATTGGAGGAAGCCGGTGAATGGCGCGGCGGTCGGAGGCAACACTGGGCGGAGGCAACACCGGGAAGAGGAAACACCAGACAAATGTGATGCGGGCCTGCGGCTGTTTAGGGCTTTTGGGAGAAACGTGTGCGATGAGGAAATTTTTTTGTTCAGGACTTCGGACGATCCGCATGGTCCGGATTTAAATACTCATTTGGCGGTGGGCCCCTTGAAAACACTCCACGAAATTTTCCTGAGCTTCCCGTTTCGAGCGCCTCGTCGTGCTCTCCTCCTGCCCTAGCTTTTCCCCGCATCTCCACCTCTTCCGCCGCAGTGCTATCCCCGTGTTTCTTAGGTATAAAATCGTGTATTTCTAGCCTCTCATCATTTTTTTGGAAAACCTTGATTGCAGTCGTTTTTTTATATGTTTTTGCAGTTATTTTCTAAAAAACTTAGATTACAGTCGCTTTTTAATATGATTTTTCAATAGAGTTTTTAAGTAATGATTTCAGTCGCTTTTTAGTACATAGATGCAGTTGAATTTAGTGAAGTATTCTGGTCCAAATTAGCAGGTATATTTAGGGTGTTTATATATCAAATCTTGTGTTTCTTAGATATGAAATTATGTTTTTCTAGCTTCTCATCATTTTTCCAGGAAATCTTGATTGCAGTCGTTTTTTTATATGTTTTTGCATTTATTTTCTGAAAAACTTAGCTTGCAGTCACTTTTTAATACGATTTTGCAGTTGTTTTTAAGTAAAGATTGCAGTCGCTTTTTAGTACATAGATGCAGTTAAATTTAGTTAAGTATTTTGGTTTTATAGGTGAAGCATGCCCGAGAGCAAGTACTTAAGGTGTAGATGTGCTCTTAACACCATCATAGCAAATGTGACACCTCTCTTGAGTAGGTTGTCTGAGAAATCTATTGTATCACTTAGGGATGCCCATCTCCTTTCCCTATTTCGACTGCCAACCTACCCCCAAAACATATCGATGATGTACATTCTTCTGAGGTTATACAACAGGAATAGTGAAGCCTTCCAGCTCGGGAATTACCTTGTGAAGATGACAGTCAACGAAGTGGCCCTTATATTAGGTCTCCCAAATGCGGGTCGTCGCTTTACTTTTTCAAGAACACCCCTCCTGGACATAACCTACAAGAGCTTAACTGAGAAATTCATGGAGCTTAACTGAAACACATTAAATGATTTCTAAATATCAAATTGGAGTCGCAATCGACAATGTTTGAGGTATTTGGTAGGTATATGCCTCTTTTAGCATTATGACAGAACCGTATAAGCAGATATTTGCTAGGAATTCCCCTTGCATTTTTCATATTATAAATTCTCAGAATATGTTTGAATAATATGCCTCTAGTCTCAAAACCTCTACATGAACAATCAATGTCATTGGTCTCGGAATTATAGCTAACAAACCCACGTTTGTTATCCTCACTACCATTACAGTGCTTTGTAATATATACAAACTGATTTTCATCATGTCTTATTTCATCCACAATGCATACACCAACAGCTCCCTTCATGAACACTTTTTCAAAAATACTAAACATTTTACGGGTGTAAAACTTAGAGACATGTTCAAGGATCACACAAGTTCTATAATTTAAACTTACCTTTCCTTATTTGCCTCTAAAATCTTCATCACGTTCTCCTCTTCGCCAAGACCCCACCTATACAACCCCATATTCGCCGAGTGGATCCGCAGAAGCCAGACCGGCCGGTCCAGACCGCCTCACGGCCGGGCAGGGTCCACCGCCGAGCTCGAGCTCGGCAAATCGTCGTACCGAGCTCGGAGATCGTCGGGCCGAGCCAAGGGTTTTTTCAGCCGAGCCCGTATTCGCCAAACCGGAGCTGCTCGCCAGGCGGGCTCGCACTCGCCATCGCCGAATCCAGCCGAGCCCGCATTCGCCAAACCAAAGCCGCTCACCAGGCGAGCTCGCACTCGCCATTTCCGAGCAGAGGATCCAGCGGCCATCCCGCCCCAAGTGGTCTGCCTCTGGCCTCTTATAACAGCAGATTTTGGCTGTTGGCAGGCCATCCCAAGGGGGCTTTCAGTAATTTCAGACCAGCAAAGATAGGCTATTTGCAGGCCGTTGTCTGTTCTCTATAAATAGGACCCAAGGGGTACCTCAGAAAGGGGAGGCTCACTAATTCTCAGGTCTAAAAGCACTTTCTGAGGTACCTTAGCCCGACAATTGGCTAAGGAGGGGAAGCGCTCTAAGATCTTCCGGGTGTATGGTGGGACCTTCGCGCCGGGCCCTTGACCTAGTCCTTTGTTCTTCATTTTCTTGTCGTTTTCTTGCAGGAGCAGAGTAGGTGCGCGACCACCCCTTCCTCAAGGGTCGAACTCCCCAGAGACCGGTTTTACGGTTTCAACATTTTAGTGCGGTGAGCGTGGAAGGTGGTCAGCAGAGAAAATCTTCTGCAGGTTCGATGGCCGGAGAAGAAGGACAAGGATCAGGCAGGGGCAACTCGCCACCCCCTCCCCCGCCCCCAGCGCCGGGTGTACCAGCGGAGCTCAGGGAGGAGATCCTCGGGCTCGTTAGGACGGCACTCGGCATACGAGCCGAGAGCGCGACACCAGCAGTCCCGGTGGTCGCCGCCCCCGCTCTCGGCGACGACGCGCCGCTCAGGCGACCAGGGAAGGAGCCTGCCGAGAGAGGCGAGCGCGAGTTCCAGGGGCGAGTCCTATTCCCCGGCTCGGCTGTCGAGTACCACTTCGGCGAGACAGCAGGGAGGGAGTTCCCGTCTCGCCCGGCTGAGGGGGGAAGCCCCTTTAGCGAGTTCGTCTCTTCAGCCCCAGTTCCAGAGGGGTTCCGTGAGCCGGAGATGTCCTATTACTCCGGGAGAGGGGACCCAGTCCACCACATCCAATGGTTTGAGGACATGGTCTCTATCCGACAGATGTCAGATGGCTTTAAGTGCCGACTCTTCGCCATCACCCTCAGGGAGAAGGCGAGAGAGTGGTTTCATCAACTCCCGACCGGGTCCGTCTACTGCTTCGAGGATCTGCGACGGGGGTTCATGTTGAGATTCACCACTTCCAAAAAGAGGAAGAGGGAGGCGGAGTCTTTGTTCCGCATCAAGCAGAGGGTGGGGGAAACTTTGGGAAGCTATCTGAACAGGTTCCAGGAGGAACTGTCCCAAGTACAGGAGATGTCGGGACACACCATAATGATGGCCTTCACCCTGGGTCTCCAGTCCGGATTCTTCGCGATGGAACTGAAGAGATCACCTCCAGTATCTTTTGAGGCACTCCTAGAGAGGGCGGCCAGAGAGGCTGATATGGAGGCGACGCACCTAGAGTTTGCGCGGAGGTTGGCCAAGTGGGCCGTGGAGGAGGAGAGACCAAGGGGTGGTCGAGCTCAGGGGGAGAGGAGGGCTGAGCCCCGGCAGAGGGAGCAGCCACAGCAGCAGCCACAACCCAGGTGGGGGCGTCCGGAGCAGACTCACCGTTTGGGATGGAGACCGGAGTGGCAGGATCAGGCACCCCGGAGAGGTTATCAGGGCGGGGATAACCGCCAGGGGGGCAGGGGCAGTTCAACCCCCAGGGAGGTAGGCAGGGCCAAAGGCCCCCTCTCCCCGACCAGGAGGAAGCAATGGCAATCGCCATGAGAGGGAGAAGGAGAGGACAGTTGAGGAGAAGGAGGGAGGTTAGGGTAGACCTGCCCTATTGCAATTTCCATCAAGAAGAAGGGCACCTCACGTCAATGTGCCCGGAGTTCCTCGAGATGAGAGGGAACAGGGAGCAACAACCGCGAAACCATCAGGAAGTGCGGATAGAGGAAATCCGGCCTCGGGTGGAGGAGGACCGGTGTGAGGACCGGGTTGATTTAGGCACCCGAGGTAGGATTGGAGCAATCCACGGTGGGGCTGGGATCGAGGCTTCCCGTAAGTCAAGCCTCCACACCATGTACCGTAGGAGCGTTGGCTCCACGTCCCAGTCCACGCCTCCGGATGAGAAAATCACCTTCTCTAGGGAGGATATGTCAGGTCACGAGGACCCCTTTTGCGATGCGCTGGTCATCCAGACAGCCATCGAGGATTTTACCATCTCCCGGATCCTCGTCGACAATGGGATCTCAGTCAATGTCATCTTTAAGAAGGCGTTCGACGCAATGAAAGTAGAGGCCAGAAGAGTGTTGGCCTCGGACGGACCCCTGTTTGGCTTCTCGGGGGAACGGAAAGAGGTTGAGGGAGGAGTAGGACTCCACGTCACTCTGGGGGGACAGTTCCGTAACTGCAAGTTCGTCATCGTAGACTCCCCCAGCAATTACAGCGCCATCTTCGGAAGACCCCTCATCAGCGCCTTCCGCTGCGTCCCCTCGTCCTTCCACCAGTGCCTAAAGTTCAGCGTCGAGGGGGTCCAGATCCGGATCCGAGGAGACCCTAAGGAGGCAAGGGAGTGCTATGTCTCGGCCGTGAACTCCATCTCTTGGCTGGAGGGGGCCGAGGAGATGGGGCGGAGGTTGGAGGAGGTGGAGCAGGAAGCTGGCGGAGAAGAAATGGAGGTGGAGGAGTGCCGCGCCCAAGCGGAGGTCGCGGAAGAGGCCCGAGAGCCGGTCGAGGCAATGGCCGTGGAGGAAGCTGAGGAAGACATCCTCGCCCTCAGAGAGGAAGGTACTGAGGAATGGGGGGAGCAGTCTCGTCTGGAGGAAGCAGAGGAGGTGGTGGAGATGGAGGTTCTCACCAACGGAGGCAGAGTGGAGAAGGTCCACGTCAGCAGAGGGTTGACCCCAGAGACCCAAGGCAGGATGCTGGAGTGCATCCAGAAGAATGTGGACGTCTTCGCCTGGAATGCCGCGGAGATGCCGGGGATCGACCCCAACGTGGCCTGCCACCGCCTCAACCTGGACCCGGAGGTCCGCCCCATCCAGCAGAAGAAGAGGTCCATCGCGGACAAGCTCGCTGAGCCCATCAGGGAGGAAGTCGCCAAGCTCCTCAAGGCTGGCTTCGTATCCGAGATCCAATACCCTGGCTGGGTCTCCAACGTTGTAATGGTTAAAAAAGGAGACGGCCGGTGGAGGATGTGTATTGACTTTTCCCTTCTTAATAAATCATGCCCGAAAGATTGTTATCCCTTGCCTCGGATCGACGCGCTGGTTGACTCAGCCGTCGGTTTCCCTGTAATGAGTTTTCTGGATGCTTTTTCAGGTTATCACCAAATTAGAATGCACCCCCCCCCCGACGTCAAAGATGTCTCGTTCATCACAGGGAAAGGATGTTATTGCTATAAAATGATGCCTTTCAGGCTAAAGAATGCGGGGGCTACCTACCAGAAATTGATGGACATGGTCTTCCGGGAGCAGAAGGGAAGAAATTTGGAGGTGTACGTGGACGACCTCATGGTCAAAAGTCTAGACGTCGATTCCCACCTCCGGGACTTGGAGGAAACTTTCGCTACCCTCCGCAAATATAAGATGAGGTTGAACCCCCTGAAATGCACCTTCGGGGGAAGCAGGGGGAAGTTCCTGGGGCATCTCCTCACCCCAGCCGGCGTAAAGCCTAATCCGGATAAGGTAAAGGCAACCGTGGAACTAAGGTCACCACGAAATACTAAGGAGGTACAGCGGTTGACAGGGAAGTTGGCTGGGCTGAGCAGGTTCCTCTCCCAGGCTGGGGAGAGGTGCTCCTCATTTTTCAAAACTTGAGAGGGGATCGGAAGTTTGAATGGACCTCAGAGTGCGAGGGGGCGTTCCAGGCCTTAAAGAAATAGCAAACTCAGGCTCCCCTGCTCCAAGGGCCCAAAGGGGGGGAGGACCTATTTTTGTACTTGGGGGTCGGGGCGGACGCCTTAAGCTCGGTTTTAGTTCGGGAAGAGGGGAAGAAGCAACTCCTCATTTATTATGTGAGTCGGGTATTGAGGAAGGCCGAGCTTCGATATCCCATCTTGGAAAAGTTGGCCTTCGCCCTGATCATCTCGGCCCGGAGGCTCCGACCCTATTTTCAGGCACACTCGATCCGAGTGGTGACTGACCACCCCCTCCGCAACATCTTCGAGGGGGTGGAGCATTCTGGCAGGTTGGCCAAATGGTCGGTGGAACTGAGCGAGTTCGACATCTCCTTCGTTCCCCGCCTCTCGATTAAGGCCCAAGCAATGGCTGATTTCTTAGCAGATTATGTGGTCGAGGTGGCGGAGGAGCAACTCACTCGTTCGGTCCCTTGGAAAGTCGTGGTGGACGGTGCCTCGGGGAAACATTCTTTGGGAGTAGGAGTCATCTTGGAAAGTCCCCAGGGGACAAGAATCGAACAAACCGTGGTAGTGCATTTCCCTATCACCAATAACCAGGTCGAATACGAAGCTGTAATCACAGGTCTGCGCCTGGCAAGGGAGTTAGGGGTGCATGACGTGGAGGTCATCACTGACTCCATGGTGGTAGCTTCCCAGATCAATGGGGAGTTTGAGGTGAGGGAGCCCACCCTGCAGCTCTATCTGATAAAAGCGAAGGGAATTATAGGAACCTTCCAGACCTTCTCCATCAAGCACGTGCCTTGAGAGGAAAATGAGCAGGCGGACCAGCTGGCAAAGCACGGCCCTAGGGTGGGGGGCTCCATCACAGATCTCTTCCGACCTTCCATCGAGGAGGGGGAGCTAATGGAGGTGGAGCAGCATCCCTCATGGATGGACCCCTTCGTCACCTTTCTGTCCACAGGAGAGTACCCGGAGGGGATGGATCGTAGAGGGCTCAAACACAAGGTAGCATACTACCTCTTGCGTTAGGGGGAGTTGTACCGCAAGACCCTCTCAGGGATGCTGGCTCGTTGCGTGGCCGAAAGGGAGGTGCATAAAATTTTGGAGGAGGTCCATTCTGGCGAGTGCGGAAGTCACTCGGGGAGCCGGACCTTGGAAGGAAGGATCATCAGGCAAGGGTACTTCTAGCCTACCCTCGGTCAGGATGCAGCCGAATTCGTAAAAAAATGTCATAAGTGCCAACTCTATGCTCCACTCCAGTTACAGCCGGCTCAGAGACTAAGAAGCATCATGGCACCATGGCCCTTCGCCATATGGGGTTTGGATCTCGTAGGGCCTTTCCCTCAGGCCAGCGGGCAGAGAAGGTTTTTGCTGGTCATGATCGATTATTTTTCTAAGTGGATGGAGGTGAAGGCTCTAGCCAAGGTAACCTCCCAGGTGGTCAAGAATTTTATCTAGGGGGAGATTATCTGCAGGCATGGATTACCACAGGCAATCGTCACGGACAACGGGCCTCAGTTCGCCAGCACGGAGTTCATTCGCTTTTGCGAACAACTGGGAATTGACTTTCGGTTCGCCTCTGTCCACCACCCCAGGAGCAACGGGCAGGTGGAGGCGTCCAACAAAATAATCGTGAATCTTTTGAAAAAGAAAGTGGAAAATCTGAGGGGGAGTTGGGTGGAGCAACTCCCTTCGGTCCTCTGGGCTCTTAGGATCACCCCCAATACGGCCACGGGAGAGACGCCCTTTAAACTTTCTCATGGCTACGAAGCCGTTCTACCGGTCGAGTTCGAGGTCCGGACACCACGGGTCGCCGAGGCGGAGGCTGGAAGGGAAGAGTGGAGATCAGAGAATGAGGAGAAACTCCGACTCTCCCTTGATATGGTAGGGGAGTTACGTGACTTGTCCACCGTTAGGCAGGAGGAGGTCAAGCGGAGGATGGTCAAGTACTTCAACAAACACGTCCGAGTCAAGCAGTTCGCGGAAGGAGACCTTATCCTGAAAAAAGTGGATGCGGTAGGGAGATCGGCCGCTGTGGGAAAACTCCATCCCAGTTGGGAGGGCCCCTATATTGTACAGGAGGTCTTAAAATTAGGGGGGTATCGCCTCCAGGATGTAAAAGGGGATACCCTCAGCCACACTTGGAATGGCGATGATCTGAAACATTTTTACCATTGAAAATATTGTAGGTACTCTTATTCCGAGAATAAAAACGAATCTCATTATCATATCTTGTGCTTTTGCAAAACTATGATGGCAGGAGGGCTCGCGATTCAAAACCCTATAGGCAAATGTTTCTAAGTCTTCTCGCTCTAGGGTTAGGTCTCGTCACTCCCCTGTCAGGCTTCCATCTAGTTGGCACGGCTGAGTCTCGATGGACATCGCTATGTCCCTGGGGCTGAGCCCAGAAGATGTTCAACACCTGCCCTCAGGCTCTCACCTAGCTGACTGGCCCGGTGGTAGCACCCGGGATAGGCAAATGTTTCTAAATCTTCTCGCTCTGGGGTTAGGTCTCGTCACTCCCCTGCCAGGCTTCCACCTTGTTGGCACGACTGAGTCTCGATGGACATCGCTATGACCCTGGGGCTGAGCCCGGAGGATGTTCAACACCCGCCCTCAGGCTCTCACCTAGCTGACTGGCCCGGTGGTAGCACCCGGGATAGGCAAATGTTTCTAAGACTTCTCGCTCTGGGGTTAGGTCTCGTCACTCCCCTGCCCGTCTTCCACCTTGTTGGCACGGCTGAGTCTCGATGGACATCGCTATGACCCTGGGGCTGAACCCAGAGGATGTTCAACACCCGCCCTCAGGCTCTCACCTAGCTGACTGGCCCGGTGGTAGCACCCGGGATAGGCAAATGTTTCTAAGTCTTCTCGCTCTGGGGTTAGGTCTCGTCACTCCCCTGCCAGGCTTCCACCTTGTTGGCACGGCTGAGTCTCGATGGACATCGCTATGACCCTGGGGCTGAGCCCGGAGGATGTTCAACACCCGCCCTCAGGCTCTCACCTAGCTGACTGGCCCGGTGGTAGCAGCCGGGATAGGCAAATGTTTCTAAGTCTTCTCGCTCTGGGGTTAGGTCTCGTCACTCCCCTGTCAGGCTTCCACCTTGTTGGTATGGCTGAGTCTCGATAGACATCGCTATGATCCTGGGGCTGAGCCCGGAGGATGTTCAACACCCGCCCTCAGGCTCTCACCTAGCTGACTGGCCCGGTGGTAGCACCCGGGATAGGCAAATGTTTCTAAGTCTTCTCGCTTTGGGGTTAGGTCTCGTCACTCCCCTGTCAGGCTTCCACCTTATTGGCACGGCTGAGTCTCGATGGACATCGCTATGACCCTGGGGCTGAGCCCGGAGGATGTTCAACACCCGCCCTCAGGCTCTTACCTAGCTGACTGGCCCGGTGGTAGCACCCGGGATAGGCAAATGTTTCTAAATCTTCTCGCTCTGGGGTTAGGTCTCGTCACTCCCCTGCCAGGCTTCCACCTTGTTGGCACGGCTGAGTCTCGATGGACATCGCTATGACCCTGGGGCTGAGCCCGGAGGATGTTCAACACCCGCCCTCAGGCTCTCACCTAGCTGACTGGCCCGGTGGTAGCACCCGGGATAGGCAAATGTTTCTGTTAAAAGTAGCGAACAAACGACTAGAGCAGAGAATAAACGACTAGAAAACAAGCCGGAACTTTGAATAATTGAAATTTTATTATCCAAAAAGATATCATTTACAAAGGTATGGCCTCCCTTTTATAGAATGGAGGAGAGAGAGAAGAATACAAACTAACAATGTGGGACTAAAGCTATACAACAGATCTGGGCGGCTAGAATAAGAGACCGGAACAGGCCGCGCGGTTAGACAATGTTCTAACCGCTCGGCAATACCAGAACCAAGAGGGAGAGATGCGGTAGGAGACCGCTAGACCGGCCGGTTTCCAAGCCGCCAGAGATAAGCCGTTAGACCGCCGGAAACCAACCCGCCAGGCTCAAACCGCCAGACCGCCCGGTCAACAACCCGCCAGGCTCAAACCGCCAGACCGCCCGGTCCCATACTTCGACACTCCCCCTCAAGCTGGAGCATAGATATCAATCATGCCCAGGTTGTCACAAATGTGGAAGAAGGAAGTAGAAACCGGCTTGGTGAAGATATCAGCCAACTCTTTGTCGGAGGTGACGAACGGAGTGCAAATCTGTTTCTTCAAGACCTCTTCTCGGATGAAATGGCAGTCGACCTCTATATGTTTCGTTCTCTCATGGAAGACCGGATTTTTGGATATGTATATAGCGGCTTTGTTGTCACAAAACATAGGCAGAGGATAGTTGTAGACCTCTCCTAGGTCAAGCATGAGAGCCCGCAACCATTTTAACTCACACGTGGTTGACGCCATACTCCGGTATTCGGCTTCTGCACTGGACCTTGAGACAACAGACTGCTTCTTGCTCTTCCAGCTCACAAGATTACCTCCAACAAATGTGCAGAAACCCGATGTAGATTTACGGTCACCTTTATCATCCGCATAGCTTGAGTCTGAGTAGGCTTCAATTCTCAGATGACCATGCTTCTGAAAGAGTAGCCCTTTCCCTGGTGCTGCTTTGACATACTCTAGTATCTTCAAGGCAGACTGAAGATGACATTCCCTGGGAGCTTGCATGAACTGACTGACCTTGCCTACAGCATAGGCAATGTCGGGTCTGGTCACCGTGAGATAAATGAGTTTGCCCACCAGACGTCTATACCTCGTGGCATCGGATATAAGCGGTGAGTCATCTGTCCATGTTTTGTCTTCTCCAGTGGCCATGGGATACCGGGCCGGTTTGGCCCCGGTCAATCCTGCCTCTTGTAGAAGATCAAGCGCATACTTCCGTTGGGAGAGAACCAACGAGTCGGGCTTCCGAGAGATTTCTATCCCCAAAAAATATTTCGGGGAGCCCATATCCTTCGTGACAAGGTGTTGACGGAGGTGTTTCTTTGTCAAGTCCACCCCAGCCTGGTCATCGCCGGTAAGAAGGATATCATCCACATACACCGCCAAAACCACAAGGCCTGATGCGGTTTTGCGAATAAACAATGAGTGATCGGCGGAACTTCTTGCAAAGCCAATTGCAGCCACAATGCCACTAAACTTGTCAAACCACGCCCGAGGGCTCTGCTTTAGGCCGTAGATGGCCTTCTTCAACTGGCATACTCGTGTCTCCCCCTGAGCAACATACCCTGGAGGTTGCTCCATATAGACGTCCTCCTGAAGATCCCCATACAGAAAAGCATTCTTGACGTCAAGTTGAGAAATTTCCCACTCCCTGTTGACGGCCACAGAAAGAAGAACCCGGATGGTGCTGAGGCGAGCAACCGGAGAGAAAGTGTCAAAATAGTCAACTCCATAAGTCTGAGTAAAGCCTTTGGCCACCAGGCGGGCCTTGTAATGATCCACAGTGCCGTCCGGGCGAAACTTCACAACGAACACCCAGCGGCAGCCAACCACATCAGTACCGATCGGTGGAGGAACAAGGTTCCAGGTACCTCTTTCAGTAAGAGTGGCAATTTCCTCATCCATGGCAGATTTCCAATGAGGAATAACAAGAGCCTCCTGGTAAGTGCGGGGAGTGGTGGTAGCCGAGATGGCCAAAGCAAAGCACCTGCGAGAGGGAGTAAGCCGATCATAGGAAACAACAGCCGCAAGCGGGTGTTGGGTACACGCCCGCACCCCTTTGCGAAGGGCAATGGGACGATCCAGGTCGTCTTGTGCCTCAGGGACCGGAGCATCCGTGGCAGAGAAAGCTGGCCCGGGACTAGAGAGAGACGGCTGCGGAGACGAAGGAGGGGAGATAAGAGGGAGAGGAGGAGACGGAGGAGGAGACGACATAGGAGGGGAGACGTCGACTTGTGTGGAAGGCTCACAAAGAGAGGGTGGAGAGTCAGAGACAGCAGGAGGAGGTGAAGATGGGACAGAAAAGTAGGAAGCATTTTCAAAGAAGGTAACGTCTGCGGAAACAAACTGTTTGCGCAGAACGGGATCAAAGCAACAGTAGCCTTTTTGAGTTGTCGAGTAACCCAAAAAGACACATTTGGTGGAGCGGGGGGAAAGCTTGTCGCGGGTAGCAGACGGAGCATGCACGAAGGCCGTACACCCAAAGATACGGAGAGGAAGAGGAAAGGGTTCCTTGGTCGGGTAGAGAATGGAGAAGGGGGTCTTGCCGTGAAGAACAGAAGAGGGAATGCGATTGATGAGATAGCAGGCAAGAAGAACAGCATAGCCCCAATAGGAGCGAGGCACCTGCATCTGTGTCATCAGAGTGCGAGCGATATCAAGGAGATGGCGATTTTTACGTTCCGCCACCCCATTTTGCTGGGAGGTGTAAACACAGCTGGTCTGATGAATAAGACCATGTTGCATACAAAAAGATGAAAACTCATGACTGAGATATTCTTTAGCATTATCAGAGCGCAATACTTTAATAGAAATAGCAAACTGAGTTTTAATCATATTATAAAAAGATTGCCATACAGATAAGAGTTCAGAGCGATCTTTTAATAGATACACCCAAGTACATCTGGAGAAATCATCAATAAAAGTTACAAAGTAAAAACTACCCCGACCAACGGTGGGAGTAGGAGCAGGACCCCAGATATCAGAATGAATGAGATCAAAAGGGCGGGAGGAACCACGTCCTTGCTTCTGCGGGAAGGAGGAGCGGTGATGCTTGCCAAGCTGACACGCATCGCAGTTGAGCGGAGGACTGGTTTGAGGTAAGTGGGGAAGAAGCTGATGCAGAATCCGAGGAGGAGGATGTCCAAGGCGAAGATGCCATTGAAGCAGATCAGTAGACGAGGAAGAGAAGGCGGACAGAGCGGAAACATTGTCGAGGAAGTAGAGGCCGCCGCTCTCAGTCCCAGTAGCAATCGTCCGTTGGGTCCTCGGGTCCTGAAAACAACAAGAAGTAGGAGTAAATAACACAGAGCACTGAAGTTGCTTGCATAAAGTAGTAACGGAGAGTAAATTGCAAGGGAACTTCGGAACATAGAGAGTGTCCGCTAAGCGAAGCGAGGGAGTGACTTGAACCATGCCCGTTCCATGAACCGGGGAAGGCGAACCATCCGCAACGAGAACCGGGGGTAACCGATCATGCGTCTCTAGGAGAGAGAAGCAGTGAGGGTTTCCGGTCATGTGATTTGTAGCACCAGAGTCAATGAGCCATTTACCTTGGGTAACGACGTGTGCACTACCTGAGGTGGTGGCCACAGAAGCAGACTGCCGAGAGGAGGCGGAGGTTGAGGAAGAAGTATCACCGGAGGGACGAAGATGAGGATGTTTCTGCCAGCAGCGGTCAACAGAGTGGCCGGTACGACCACAGTGAGAGCAGAGGAACCTTGACGGACCGCGCGTGCCAGATTGGCTGCGACCACTATTGCCACCCCGCTGGACTTGGTGAGCATAGGAGTCCGGTGGAGGAGGGGAGGACAATAGAGGACGTTGGAGCAGAGAAGTAACCGCGGCGATGCGAGCTGCGGTGGCATCCAAGGTGGGAGACTCGGCTTCGCCCAAGATCTGCTGGCGGATCATATCAAAAGACTCAGGAAGCCGGAGAAGATAACAAACAACCAGGAGTTCCTGGAAGTGTTTGTGCTGTTCGGCCAAGTCCGCGGAGAAGGGGCGATTCTGGAGGATTTCGGCTCCAAGAGCCTGAACTTGCTGATAAGCCGCAGCAGGAGACATGGAAGGGCGAGCGAAGAGATCCGCGTAGAGAGTATAAATGCGGGATGTCTGGGCCCCCTGTGAGTAGAGAGCAGCAAGGTGAAGCCACGCGGTCTTGACCGTCTCATCATGGCGTATGACAGGAAGACATTCATCGGAGAGGCTGTTAGCCAACCACGTGCGGACAAGCGCATCACTGGCATCCCAGTCATCAAATTCAGCAGAGTCTGAGGGAGGAGGGTCATCGGTGAGGTGATGACGTTTGCGCTGAGAGCGGAGAAGAAAAGTGAAGGAGACGCTCCAATCCGGATAGTTGGAGCCAACAAGTTTAGAAACCGTGCCAAGGTTGCCAGAGGGTGTAGGAAGCGGCGCCGGAGTGGCGATAGGAGTGGTGGTGGTGGAGGTCTCAGAAAGGGCCATAGAAAACAACGGCGAGAGGCCGCGCGGTTAGAATATAAGCCGCGCGGATAGAAAGAAGACGAGCTGCGGTGGTCACGATGTTAGACACCAGCGGCCAGAGAAGCCACGACCAAGCCGCAGGTCCAAGACGGGGAAGAGGTCGAACGGCTAGAAGATAGACCGCGCGAACGGAAAAGGCGAATAAAGAAGCAGGTCGCGACGAACAAGGAGATAGGTCGCGAGAAGAAGGGGCAAGCCGCGCGGACAGGGCGCAAACAGCGAGAACAGGTCGCGAGAAGAAGGGGCAAGCCGCGCGGACAGGGCGCACAGAATCAGGAGGAGAAGATCGATGCCTCTGATACCATGTTAAAAGTAGCGAACAAACGACTAGAGCAGAGAATAAACGACTAGAAAACAAGCCGGAACTTTGAATAATTGAAATTTTATTATCCAAAAAGATATCATTTACAAAGGTATGGCCTCCCTTTTATAGAATGGAGGAGAGAGAGAAGAATACAAACTAACAATGTGGGACTAAAGCTATACAACAGATCTGGGCGGCTAGAATAAGAGACCGTAACAGGCCGCGCGGTTAGACAATGTTCTAACCGCTCGGCAATACCAGAACCAAGAGGGAGAGATGCGGTAGGAGACCGCTAGACCGGCCGGTTTCCAAGCCGCCAGAGATAAGCCGTCAGACCGCCGGAAACCAACCCGCCAGGCTCAAACCGCCAGACCGCCCGGTCAACAACCCGCCAGGCTCAAACCGCCAGACCGCCCGGTCCCATACTTCGACAGTTTCTAAGTCTTCTCGCTCTGGGGTTAGGTCTCGCCACTCCCCTGTCAGGCTTCCACCTAGTTGGCACGACTGAGGGGATCTGAGAAAATCCCCCAGGGGCGAGCTCGCCAGCAGAGACGGCAAGCTCGGGAGATTCTGCTCCCTCCAGCTCGCTACTAAGGATGTCCTGGTCCCCTCTTGGACTCAGGGGCAGGGGGGAGAGTTCAGGACAGTTCCCTCAAGCGAGTCTGACCTCGTCGCAAGCACCGGTAACATCAGCGAGTCCAGCTATGGTCGGCGCCTAGGGTCTCGCCGCAAGCGCTCGCCCTAGCTCAAAAACATCCCACAGACAGGGCCGGACTCGGCAGGATCGCCTAAAGGGGTATCACGCGCACAGTTACAATATCGCAAGCAATCTTAAAAAGAAGATAGAAAAATTGTGCGAAAATTGTTCGTTTTACTATTATGATTACAAAGTAAGGCTTGCCTCGGCAAAATACAGAAAAGAATAGAAGAAGAAAACAAAGATGGAGGAGCCAAGTCAGCTCCCGTCTTCCTCCCCTGCGCGGCGATCCTCCTCGCCGCCGAGCCGAGTATCCTTCTCTCCCACCCCTGCGAAGAGCGAGTCGAAGCTGTATTCTTTCTCGCTAAGCGGGCTGGGTGGGAACAAGGTCGGCAGGAGATCCCGGACGGTGACTCCTTCGCAGCCTTCCGCAAGAATCCTCGTCCCCCACATAGCCTTCAGGAGGCACTCGGCAGACTCAATTGAGTTGACTCGCAGCCGCTCTGCGACGTCAGCCTCGCCAAAAACCCGAGGCCTCTTGTAGGGGAAGGGTGGCTCGCTAGCGCCTGGGGGAATGAGAGTTTCAGCCTGGCGAAGGATCTCGCCGTAGAGCTCCTTGTTCTTCTCCTTCAACCCCGCCGCCTCCATCCTCAGCTGGGCGCAACAGCCTCTTGCTCCCGAGAGTGCGTCCTCTGCTCGGCAAGCTGAGTCTCCCGCTCGGCAAGCTGAGCTCGCAGCTGAGCAACCTCGCCTCGCAGCGCGTCGGCGGCTTCGGCATCCTGCGGGACTGGAGTTGAGGACAAGCACAAGAATAATCCTAGGTGAGATGGGCAGAGATATCCACTGATTACCAAACCACCGGCAGATTTTGCGAGTAGAGCGTCGGCAAGGCCGAACCGCCTTTCAGCGTCAGTCGCGCTCTCCTTCGCCTGGTCTCGTTCCTGCTCGGCAGTCAGCAAGGCATTGCTGAGCTGGAAGCAGCGGCGGACCATCATGTGGTGAAGCTCGAAGGCCCGCAGGTGGGCCTTGCAACCCTTCATGGCCGAGCTGGCGGGGGGTTAGCTGCTTATACGACTCGGCACTGTCGCGGCCGTAGAGGCCGAAGCTGAAGGCGAAGGCATGGCCGGTGGGAGGCCGGCGAGCTCCTCAGGAGGGGGCACGAGTAGAGACAGAGACCCGATGGGCCCCCTCATCCCATTTCAGGATAGGCTCGTCGGCCGCATCCTTGCTCCTTCCTCCCTTGCCGAAGTGGGGGTGATCCTTCGGCAGGCCGGGCTCGCGAAGGGCGACCACCTCGGCAGAGTCTGAGGAGGAAGGACCACCCTTCTTCTTCTTCTCCCTTCGGGGGGAGGACGCTTCTTTCAGCGGACTCATCGGGGGCTCGTCGGAGGAAACCTCCGGCGAGCTCATGAACTTGGTGGGCGATGAAGGGAGATGCAGCCGCCCGCGCGAGACCATCTTGGCCTTTTTCTTCTTCGGGGCTGAGGAATCTGGGCACGAGCTCGGCCCCCCGAGCTCCAAGCGCTTCTTGCTAAGGGATTGGCCCCGCGCTTGTTCATCTCGGCAGACCTCCGCCGCTGTCTGGGCCCGCTCCAGGGGATCAGAGAATATCCCCGGGTCGGCGAACGGCGGGTGCTCCGGCAGAAGTCGCTCCCCTACAGGAAAAACTTGATCAGAAAAACCGAGGTTCACTTTGACAGAGCTCGCGAGAAGACAGGGCGAGGCGTACCTTCACCAGGGAGGACGGGTTGAAGCGAGTCGAGGCCGCGGCGGAGGTAGGCGACCTCGAAGTCCTTGTGAAGGAAGAATTTGTGGAGGTCGGCGTCGCCGCCAGACAGGGAGGGAGGACGGTAGATGTCCTCGCCTCTCTGCAGGGGCCGAAAAGGGATGTTGTCGAGCTCGCCCTTGATAAAGACGAGTCGGGTCATCCAGTTATGGTTCTTGTTCGCGAGTTCGCGAACTTTGATGAGAGATCCGCCGAAGTAGGCGACCCCATCAGGGGTGGCCTTGTAGGAGAACAGCTTACAGAAGACCATGAGATTGAACTCAATCCGCTCTCGGCGGAGAAAGCAGGCGAACGCCACCATTATGGCGATGGCGTTGGAGTTCAGCTGCGCGGGCACTGCGCCATAGTACTTCAAAATTTGACGGACCTCTGGCCAGAGGGGAAGGCGCAACCCCTCCTCAAAGTGCGAGATGGGGAAGACGAGCTCACCCTCAGGGAAAGAGTTGATAGCTTCGTGCTCGGCAGGCTTGCGAGCCTGGAAGCCGGGAGGGACGAACTCAGCCGTGAACTCGGCGAGCTCCCCCTCTGTGATGTGCCCCTAAAAGAAGCAGTGGTCGATGAAGTGTCGGGCGCACTTGGACCGGCCATCCGCGTCAGGGTTAGTTTTCACCATTCTAGCAAAACAAAGGAAAGGTGCGAGCTCGGGGTGACGGAGGGCGAGCTAAGGGTTCAGAATCAATAAAGGCATACCCAGGGGGTAGGTGAGATGGCCTATTTATAGAAAAAGAAAGTAAGGCAGGGAAGGGCGAGGGCGAGCCGATCGATCCGCCCAACCCTTCCACGCCGCCTCGCCGCCCTCTGCTCACCAAGTCACGCGAGCCAGCCCAGTCCCTGAAGGAGGAATTCGAAAGGACGCTTATCAGGATATCGAAAATGCATCTTCACATATATACGGGGTCACATGAAATTTGTTCAAATTATTACAGATAGTTGAATTATTCAAAGCAGGGAAAAGTAAAGGCGCAGGGACCACACGAGGGCGAGCGCGAGCACCGGTCGGCTGACTGAGGAGCCGTCTTATTCTCCCCGGTCTCGCCAGTCCGCCGTTGCAGATCGCCGTGCGTGGAGCTCGCGAAGCCGCCCCAGATTTCTATTAACCACTCGCAGGTTCTCGTCAATCTCATCCATCAGAACAAAGGAAGACGCCTCCTCGAACGCCAAGCTGACCCCCGCCCCATCCGCAAGCCGCGAGCACTCCCACTGCAACCTGTTGTTGTCCTTCCGCAGGTTATGGAGCTCGCGCAGCAGTTTCTTGAGAACCTTCCGCTCCCGTTTTGCACGCTCGGAGCTGCTCAGTTCGGGGTCCAGGAAGGCGTCCAGGGCGCGTGGAGAGGGGAGAGGCGAGTAAGGGGGTCGATCCACGGACTCGCGGTCTTCAGTCCGGCCGAGAAGGTCTACATGAATAACTAAAAGACGATTAGAAGAGCGGGCACCCCCAAAACAGAAGAGTATAGAGTTGAAGACTTACCGCGCGAGCCTGGCTCCTCCGGGTTGGCGCGAGGAGAGAAGTGGCGCAGGTCCTTGCCACGCCCGTGCATTAATTCCTGATGGATGGGTTGATAGCCGGGGACGGGGATATGCCCGGCGCCTCCCCTCGCGAACACGGAACCAGGAGACGGTTGCCGAGAAGGGGGACGACTCGGCGACGCCAACTTCCGCGAGTCCGGCTCCTTGACCTCGGATTCCCGTTTTGGCGAGCTGTCGGGAATGCTTTTGGCCCGCGGGGCGGACGCCTCGCCACTATTCTCCCGGCTGGAAGAAAGCTCCACGAGATCTTTTGCAGGAGAGTCGAGAGCCGGCTGGTTGGAGGAGCCGGCCCCGCTACCCAAGGCCGCTGTAAAATCGGCTAGAATAGGTTCGGCTCCCGGAGGAAAGGGTTTCGCCCGCTTAGCCGAGCCAAAATCAGTGAAGCGGCGAGCAGGGACCTCTAGGCTGGTCAGGCCCGCAGCTTGAGCGGCGATCTCATCGCGAGTGCGTGCGAGCCGCTCTAGGACTTCCTTGGGGAGCGGCATCTTAGCAGGATTCCAGGAAGGGCAAGGGTCAGTCAAATGCGTAGGGGTACTTATATATAGTTGCTTGTGGGGCCTACCAGAAGATTCTTCCTTTAGCGCATGCCCCCCACTCACCGAATCCTGCGGGGTTGGATGTATCTTTTCGAGCTTGCCCCAACCTCGCAAAAAGCGGGGATTGTGTACAACCCCGTATTCGCCGAGTGGATCCGCAGAAGCCAGACTGGCCGGTCCAGACCGCCTCACGGCCGGGCAGGGTCCACCGCCGAGCTCGAGCTCGGCAAATCGTCGTACCGAGCTTGGAGATCGTCGGGCCGAGCCAAGGGTTTTTCCAGCCGAGCCCGTATTCGCCAAATCGGAGCTGCTCGCCAGGCGGGCTCGCACTCGCCATCGCCGAATCCAGCCGAGCCCGCATTCGCCAAACCAGAGCCGCTCACCAGGCGAGCTCGCACTCGCCATTTCCGAGCAGAGGATCCAGCGGCCATCCCGCCCCAGGTGGTCTGCCTCTGGCCTCTCATAACAATGGAGTTTGGCTGTTGGCAGGTCATCCCAAGGGGGCTTTCAGTAATTTCAGACCAGCAGAGGTAGGCTATTTGCAGGCCGTTGTCTGTTCTCTATAAATAGGACCCAAGGGGTACCTCAGAAAGGGGAGGCTCACTAATTCTCAGGTCTAAAAGCGCTTTCTGAGGTACCTTAGCCCGGCAATTGGCTAAGGAGGGGAAGCGCTCAAAGATCTTCCGGGTGTGTGGTGGGATCTCTGCGCCGGGCCCTTGGCCTAGTCCCTTGTTCTTCATTTTCTTGTCGTTTTCTTGCAGGAGCAGAGTAGGTGCGCGACCACCCCTTCCTCAAGGGTCGAACTCCCCAGAGACCGGTTTTACGGTTTCAACACCACCAATTTCTCCAACCCCATAAAACACTCCACCACTATACTAGTAGGCTTTGAACAACCATGCAATCCATTATTTGCAGATTCACTTCATTGTGTTGACAATATACCAAGGTCTAAAGCAGTCTTGTTGAAGGATGTAGACCACTTCCTCCTTACTTTATGTAAGTCCTCCAACCATCTATTTTCTTTCAATTTTTCTGTACTAATCATCTCATTCCAATAATTGTCAAACTCAAACTCATTGTCGCACTTACTCAAGCATTTATAAAAAATTCCGCGAACACTTTTCTCAATATTGAAGCATGGGACTTTTGTGGGCGCTTTTTTTGAGATATGCCATTGACATACCCAGTGACGAGTCCTTGTAAAAACTCTTTCAATAACGACGACCATGACTTGATATTGGTCTGTGAATATAGTTGTTGGTTGTTTGCCCCCAACAAATTTTTGAAATGTGTTGAAGAGCTAACAAAATGTATCGAAGTCTCCTGACAAATAAAAGCCTCACCGACAAATACATTCTGCCAGTGATTGTTGACAGCAATGAATGGTGCACAGGCCAAGTTATGCTTATTCAATCTGAATGTTATGTCAAAAATAATTACGTCGTCGTAGCAATCATAATCAATCTTGTTGTGTTTGTCCATCCAAAAGAAGCTAGTCAACCTATTCAACTCATCGGTTTGAATATCATATGAGAACATGTTGTCCTCTAACTGTTTCTCCTGTAGTATCTTCAACAAACTAAAAGCGTCACCACTTTCTATTAGTGCCCTCTTTTCCCGGTGCACAAAGTTGTAGGCATCGAATTTAGTGAAACCAACATTCTCAATCCCACCAACTTGGTTAGATAGAAAGTTGTACATATGAACTGTCCTAACTCCGACATCTGTCAGGTTCTTAATAAGGTCACCCTATGTCACGACCCGCATTTTTCTCAACAATTAAATCGTATCAGAGCAAGAAAAAATACGTGTCATGATGTCACGTCGTGCAGGGGATAACTGCACACGCTCGGGCAAAACCCCAGACTCTATATCTTTGGAGAAAATCATAGTTTAATATAAATGAAAATCAGTTAAGTTTGATGACAGTATCCCTCGGCACAGTGGATCAGCTAGTCCACAATTAAGTAGATGTATACGCAGTGGAAAATACTTTGGTTAGCTTGATTTGACATCCTACATGAGTATGAACGTCCCCAAAGGACAACTCATGAAATGCAGGACTCTAAATTTATCTTAGTATAAGAAAGTAACTTTTACGTTCGTTGGAAAGTAGCGCTTTAGTATTATAAATATGAGATGCATGCGTTACATATAGTAATACTTTTAGGTTTCAAAATACCTAACATGCAACCTATCATAAATCATTCCCATAAGCAAGTAAACAACCTCCACAAATAGGCAAAATAGTAGTTAGTAGTTCATATATATAGCATCAAAGGTAAACCGCCAGTGGGTGTCAACAACCTGACATGAACCCACAAATGAGTATGTATGTCTGTAGATAAAGAAGAAAACTACCTCACTGGATAGAGGTACAACACTCTCAGCACTCCCGGAGGCCACCAGTATGCTCCACCAAAATACTAGCCACTCAGCCGGCTACAACCGGAACCTAAGGCATTCAACGAATGAACGCCTCATCAAGCATATAACCAAAAGAAACTGGAGCAGTAAAAACAAAGAAGGGCTTACCAAGCCAACAACATGTGTTATCAAAACAAAATTCAATAAAAGAACTGAACCATCTAATAAGGGTAAAACACTGCTCATGACAACAACCCAACGTACCAAGTGCGAGAAATAAACAACATGTCCTGCTAAAACTACAAGGCAAGTGTATGCCAAAATAACCAATTTACCAACAGGAACGAACAGTGTGAATCATTAGTAGTGATAAAGCCATGGATCTGGGTTGGTGACCAAAAACAGTTCTCATCCAAACACCCAATCCGTAAATACTCAAGGGTACAACGGTGGCAGCCTAAAGGTCCAACACACCCACAAAACCAGCCCAAACCAGGGCCAAAATGGTACTACCACACCAACCAAACCAGCCCAAACCAGTGCTAAAAGGGTACCAACACACTAACAAAACCAGGGCTAAAATGGTACCAACACATCAACAAAACCAGCCCAAACCAAGGCTAAAAGGGTGGGACCACGGCTTTACACTCAAACCACCCCTTATAGAGTCAACAAACAACCACTTGCTATGATTCACAGCTTGGTCTGCAAAACCAGTCAAAACATCAACAAATCGACATAAATCCACCCTAACCACACTCGGGAGAAAACACCAGCAAAAAAACTTAGAGAAAAGTCCACTCAGCAAAGAAGGCGTCGAGTCTACTAGACGCCAAACACAGAAGGTGTCGAGTCCACTCGACGCCAAAGGACTTAACCGCAAAAAGACTCACTGGCTGATGGCGTTGAGTGAGTTCAGCTCACTCAATGCCAAAAGACTTAAAGAAAAGTCTTCTGGATATATGGCGTTGAGTGAGTTCAGCTACTCAATGCCAAAAGACTTAGACAAAACTTACTGGACGATGGCGTTGAGTGAGTGCCGCTCACTCAACCCCAAAAACAGACGGCGTTGAGTGAGCTCCACTCACTCAATGCCAAAATACTTGGGTAAAACAATTTCTCTAGACAATGTCGTTGAGTGAGTGCAGCTCACTCAACGCCACAAGCAGACGACGTTGAGCGAGCTCCACTCACTCAAAGCCCTTCCTCTGGAGTATGGCATTGAGTGTGTGGACCTCACTCAATGCCAAAGACAGATGGCGTTGAGTGAGCTCCACTCACTCAACGCCAAAAGACTTGGCAAAACTTTTTGGGCAATGGTGTTGAGTGAGTGCACCTCACTCAATGCCAAAAGCAGACGACGTTGAGTGAGCTCCACTCACTCAATGCCAAAATACTTAGAATAAATCTCTGGCAAGATGGCGTTGAGTGAGTGCACCTTACTCAATGCCAATTGCCGACGACATTGAGTGAGCTCTACTCACTCAATGCTTCTGGACTTAGCTTCTAGAGCAAAAAGCCAGGCGTTGAGTGAGCTTCAATCACTCAATGCTTTTGGACTTAGACGCAAAACCAAACCAGCTAGGCGTTGAGGGTGTCCACCACACTCAACGCTTTTGGACTTAGCTTAAAACCCACTCAAAGCCTGCAACCCGAGAGCTTTTTCTTAGACTAAAAAAAATGTCCTCCGACCCTTTCTACCCATTTACAGCTATCACCCAGGCTAGAATAATTTAGTAAACTCAATTCCTACCTCGAGCCACTAGCTGGACACAAAATCAGCAACTAGGAGAGAGAAAATAGTGGAATCTGGGCAAAGTTTACACTGAATTGGCTCGGGTTCCACTAGTAACATCCCTAGCTTTAAGAGAGTACCTTAGTCTAATAACCAGGAAATTATAAGCATGAAAATGAAGAGCTTGGCAAGGGTAAGGAGTACCACTTGCCTCAACCTTCAGGACAGTAGCTGCTCTTCCACTAAATTAGCTCGGGTTCCACTAGTAGCAGGCATAGCTTTAAGAGAGTACCTTAGTCTAATAACCAGGAAACTATAAGCATGAAAACAAAGAGCTTGACAAAGGTAAGGAGCACCACTTGCCCAACCTTCAGGACAGCAGCTGCTCTTCCAATTCCAGCACAATTAGGCACGAACCGGCCACAAGACAGCAATCTGGAGCTCAAACAGGGGAAAAAAGCTAAGCTATCCGACAATCTCTAGCTTCTAAAACAGCCATAGAGTAAGGAAAACTTACCTACGATGGAATACCTGAGTGAGAGCAGCCCAAATTTGTCTTTACCCGAGAAAACCGAGTTGTACACTGCCAGAAATCACCGACCAAAAGCTCTAGATATCTGCCCGAACCTTGGTGGAAACTCATCGCCGCTCTGCTTTTGGGGAAGAAGAAGAGGGATATACTAAAATAAGCTATAAGCTATATTTTAGTATATCTCCAGCCACCAAACTAATAAAATATTGTTTTACTTGCAATATTTTAAGCTCAGCCACTATTATTATAGACAGCCACTTAAAGCCATTACCGCCACCAGCTATAAAGTATTAATATTATAATACTATTACTCTACTATATAAAACAACCACTCTTAATCCTATGCTATATCTTAAGATCCTTAAGTCAAAGAAAAGTCGGCCACTATACGATTCACATAATATTATAATACTATATGAATGCATCAAATATCACGTCAAAACGACGCGAAAACCGAACTACCTTGGAATTAAATGAAATTCACACCGTAGCTAAATACCCACGCTATGAATCTAGTGGCGAAGTCGAAATCATCATCCGACAAACAAAACTCAGGCTAACATTACCCGAAGCCAAAATACAAGCATTCCCGAAGAAGCACCACCGAGTCACCAAAACAAACTCCGGCTTGCTAGAGAATCTTGCAAATAGGCTACAAAACAAGTCACTCGAAGACCTAAAGAGCTAAGACTACGCTCGAACAACGGCAAGGGCCAAATATACGCCAATCCAAGATTAAATAATCACAAAAAACCAGTGGCGTTGCAGTCACTCCCCCTAAAAGAAAGTTTCGCCCCGAAACTTTACGCACAACACTTCTATTAAAGGAAGATCATCACAAACTAAGAGGTAAACAGAAGAAAACATACCAGGTAACTCAAGGAAATAGATGAGGGTGAGTCTCCCTTATAGCCGACTCCAACTCTCAAGTCGCGCTTTCCACGTCCTGATTCCTCCATAAAACTTTTACTATATATAGGAATTCTCTTCCTTCGCAACACGCGATCTTGTGAATCCAAAATGAGGACAGACATCTCCACATAAGAAAGATTTGGCTTTAACTGTGGTACAGCGTCCAAAACTTGCCCGTCGCTTAGCACACACTTCCGGAGTTGGCTTATATAAAACACATCGTGAACACTAGGAAAGTTTGCGGGCAATTCCAGCTTATAGGCTGACACACCTATTCGCTCAAGAATCTTGAACGGTCCCACAAACCTTGGGTCTAACTTCCGATCCTTACCAAACCTTTTAATACCAACCATCGGGGAAACTTTAAAAAATACCAAGTCCCCCACAGCAAACTCCAAATCTGATCTACGCCGGTTGGCGTTCTTCTCATATCGTTCTTGAGCTATCTGAAGCTTCTCTCGAATAAGCTTGACAGCAACTTCCATTTCTTCTAGCGCATCCTGACCCAATAGAGATTTCTCGCCAACCTCAGTCCAAAAGTGGGGAGTCCTACAGCATCTCCCATACAGAGCTTTAAACGTAGTCATTTGCAAGCTTTCTTGATAACTGTTATTATACGCAAACTCCATAAGCTACAAACGTTCATATCACGCTCTTCCGTGGTCTAAGATATAACATCTGATCATATCTTCCACTATCTGATTCACTCGCTCTGTCTGACCATTGGTGTGCGGGTAGTATGCGGTAGAATATCTCAAATCCGTACCCAAACCTGTCTGCAAACTTTTCAAGAAGCGAGATGTAAACTGGGAGTCTCGGTCCGAAATGATGCTGACTGGAACACCATGCAGTCGGATAACCTCATTCACATACAACTCATCTATTTTCTTCATCGGATAGTCGATCTTATAAGAGACGAAGTGAGCACACTTCGTTAATCTATCCACAATCATCCAAACTGAATCATATCCCCTAGGAGATCGCGGTAAACCGGTGATGAAATCCATCGAAATGCTCTCCCATTTTCAAGTCAGAATCTCCAACGGTGTCAACTTGCCACCAGGCCTTCCATAATCGGCCTTAACACGCTGCGCGCAAAGCACCCTGCAACAAATCTGGCTATATCACCTTTCATCCCATTCCACCAGACAACCTGCTTCAGGTCATGATACATCTTGGTAGATCCTGGATGGTAGGCAACGCTCGAACTGTGTGCCTCTCTGCATAACCTATCTCGGATGTCCATAACAATGGGGATACAAAATCTGTCGCGGTACTTCAACGTACTCGTAGCATCAATCGAGAAATCAGGTAACCCCCCTTTCTCAGCTCTAAGATATAAATGCAGCAGATCTGGATCATCTTTCTGATATAATCTCGTAAGCGCAATCCAAGAAGGCTCTGCTACTACCAAACTACTCTGCAAGTTGCAGCACCCCACAGAAATGTCCATCAACAAAAATTCTTCCACTAATCGCTCGGCGGAGAGATTAAAAATCTTCCCCGTCTTTCGATTCCTTCTGGGTGAAAATATACTTTAAACTCTTATGATCAGTAAAAATCTTACACTGAGCGCCATAAATTAGATGTCTCCATAACTTCAGCGCAAAAATCACAACTGCAAATTCCAAGTCATGCGTAGGATAGTTCTTCTCATGAGTCTTCAATTGCCTGGACCCATGCGCAATCACTTTCCCATTTTTCATCAACACGCAACCAAGTCCAACATGCGATGCATCCACATAAATATCATAATCTATGCCCTCCGTAGGCAGAGTCAGAACGAGAGCCGTGCACTATCTATTCTTGAGCTCAAGGAATGTTTTCTCATACTTATCATTCCAAACAAAAGCCACATTCTTCTGAGTCAATCAAGTCAATGGTGCAGCCAAGGTAGAGAAACCTTCCAAAAATCTCCTGTAATACCCGGTCAACCCTAAAAAGCTCTGAATCTCCTTGGGTGTGTCAGGTCTACTCCATTCCATCACCGCCGCTATCTTCTCTGGATCAACTAAAATTTCATGCATATTGATTACATGGCCCAGAAACGAAACCTAAGGTAACCAAAACTCGCACTTACTCAACTTGGCGAATAACTTATGGTCCCTCAAAGCAGATAACACCAAACGCAAATGCTGGTCATGCTCCTCAGCATTGCGGGAATAGACTAGAACATAGTCTATAAACACGACCACAAACTTATCCAGAAAGTTCTTGAACACCTGGTTCATCATATCCATAAAGGCTGAGGGCGCGTTGGTCAAACCAAACGACATAACCAGGAATTCAAAATGCCCATGTCTCGATCGAAAAGCAGTCCGTGGAATATCTAACTCACGGACCCTGAGCTGATGGTAACCAGAACAAAGATCAATCTTTGAAAACACTGCGCTACCGCGCAAGTAATCGAACAAATCCTCGATCCTTGGCAGGGGATACTTGTTCTTAATAGTGATTTTATTCAACTCTCTATAATCGATGCAAAGCCTCATTGATCCATCCTTCTTTTTAACAAACAGAACAGGGGCACCCCAAGGCGACAAACTCGGCCTTATAAAACCTTTCGCTAACAACTCATCCAGCTAGATACGCAACTTCGCCAGCTCTCGCGGGGCTGTCTGGTACGGCGGCTTCGCAATAGGACGCGTACTCGGCTCCAAATCGATCACAAACTCAACATTTCGATTTAGTGGAAGACCAGGAAGATCATCAGGAAACACATCAGAAAACTCGCGCACAACAAGAATCTCCTCTAAGCGTGGCAAACTACTAACGGTCCCCAAAACTGAGACCAAACAAGCAAAACTGTCGGAAACTAGCAGCTTCCGAGCACATACCGCAGAAATGACTGGAGAATCCTGGCGCGAATCACCATAAACACTCCCAGGTTGACCGTCATCCTTTACGAAGTCCAAGCGCTTACCCTTGCACTGGATAACTGCATCATACCTGGAAAACCAATCCATGTATAAGATAACATCAAACTCTTTCAGGTCAATCACCTTCAGATCTGCCTTTGCTAGAAAATCCCCTAACACAATTGGACAATCTTGAATGCCCTGATCTAAAACCACAGAATCACCAGAAGGGAACCTGATGAAAAAGGCATCCCCAACTCGATCTAGATCCAAACGGTATCGATTCACGAAGGCTCTAGCCACAAACGAGTGGGTAGCGCCAGAGTCAAAAAGAACACGTGCCCAGCGGTTCTTTACCTTAAAGCTTCCTATAAAGTTGCGCACACATCTAAGGAAACAATTGCTATAATGACAAACAAGAACAGTTAAACCGAGGGGGAACATCTAACCTAAAATAACCTGAGTCGAAGTCTGTGCTTCTTCTGAGGAAATCACGTTCAGCTTTCCTTTACCTTTATCAAATCGCTGAGGCGGTGGTAATGCATGGAGTGGCACTGGCTGCATCACAGGCTAAAGCTGTGGGCACTGAGCCATAATGTGTCCTTCCTGACCGCAATGAAAATATCTCCTTATCTTCATCCTGTCCTTTCCCCAGGAATGGGCGACATCATGCCCTGGCCGCTTACATGTTGAACAGAAAAACTCTTTCCTGGAAGCACCTTGAATCGCATGCACCAGCTCCTTCTGAGCTCCCAACCTTTTGAAACATCTCTCAAAGGGATGGCCTGACCGGCCACAGAAGCTACAAACCTCCTTACTCTTCTTTCTTAAAGCAGCACCAGGTACCTGAGGACCCCTTCCTTCAACCACTTTCCTCTTATCCTTTCTCATCAACTGCCCTCTCTGCTTAGCATTATCAATTGCCTCAACTGTCAAGGCAGCTTCCACCACTCCAGCATAGCTTGCTGGTCCATAAGCACTTGCTAACTGTTGGACATCACTTCTTAGGCCACCAAGAAAATGCTTAACTCGATCTGCCTCAGAACCTACCATATCAGGGGCAAACCGACTCAGTTTGCTGAACTCGATCTCATACTCACTAACTGTGAGTTGTCTCTGCTTTAAATGTAAGTACTCATTCCTCAGGCGGTCCTGCTCGACCGAGGGTAGAAACTTTCCCAACAACATTTCCTTAAAGAACTCCCAAGAACATCCTTCCTTCAAGCTCTCCTTTTCTCGCAACCACCAACTCTTTGCTAACCCCTTAAGCTGATATGCGGCAATCATCACTCTCTGATCGTCCGTGATTCCAAAATAGGAAAACATGTCCTCAATTGCTATCAGCCAATCATCCAAGACCATAAAATCTGCTTTTCCATCATAAGTAGGGGTCCAAGTCGCTGAAATTGGGAGATAAATGTCATCTCTGGTGGCACCGCTACTTGAGGCACTAGAGGAGCAGGAGGGGCAGGGACAGCTAGACCCACCGCAGGGTTCTGCACTCTCGGAGCTATCCCAGACACAACTGATACCAATGACTGAATCTGGGACTGCACATCAACCAACTGCCTCGACAAAGCCTTATTGCTCTGTCGCAGACCTTCTATCATTACATTGTTCTGAGCACTTGAAGACTCGCCCTCAGATTGAAGAGTCTGCCTCATCACAGGACGCTTCGACATCCTATAATCGAATTAGCATGAATCAAGACCTAGCCCAACAACTAGCACAAAACTACCCGGTACAGACAAACATACTTATATATGATCTTCAACTGCCAATTTGCTCTGGGAATTTTCAATAATGATTTTATGCCTACCCTAGGATGAGTTGCACGAACTCATATGCCTAGACCATGAATGCATGTATTTATATTCCTTTTGACTCAAAATCATGTGTGTACATGTGTCATCATGTAAATCTTTAGCTTGACACGTTGTACTTATGATATGTTCTGCTATGCATGTTGTGTTATGCAGTCTAAACAGGCCTTAATGCATGTTATGAGCGGCGCACACATGCAATGTTATGCATCTCATGCTACATAATATTCCATGTAATGAAAAAAAGAAAACGTGTTAATGGGCATTCATGTGGTGAGGTTTGCATCCCATACTACATAACCCTCGCATGTTGCCACCTATGGTGGATCCATATACAAACACATATTATGTATGTCATACTACATAATATGCCCTGTATACTTCGTGTCATGCTAATGAGTGTAGTGCTCATGCTTCAGCCAAGATGTACTGATGACACATCGGTGTGTGTTTGATATGTCACTAAACAACCAATCTAACAAGGAAAGGTTGCCCGACCAATTGTCAAGCAACCTGGCTCTGATACCAACTGTCACGACCCGTATTTTTCTCAACAATTAAATCGTATCAGAGGAAGAGAAAATGCGTGTCATGATGCTACAGTGTGCAGGGGATAACTACACACGCTCAGGCAAAACCCCAAACTCTATATCTTTCGAGAAAATCATAGTTTAATATGACTGAAAATTAGTTAAGTTTGATTGTCGTATCCCTCGGCACAGTGGATCAGCTAGTCCACAATTAAAAGTAGATGTATACGCAGCGGAAAATACTTTGGTTAGCTTGATTTGACATCCTACATGAGTATGAACGTCCCCAAAGGACAACTCATGAAATGCAGGACTCTAAATTTATCTTAGTATAAGAAAGTAACTTTTACGTTCGTTGGAAAGTAGCGCTTTAGTGTTATAAATATGAGATGCATGTGTTACATATAGTAATACTTTTAAATTTCAAAATACCTAAAATGCAACATAGCATAAATCATTCCCAGAAGCAAGTAAACAACCTCCACAAATAGGCAAAATAGCAGTTAGTAGTTCATATATATAGCATCAAAGGTAAACCACCAGTGAGTGTCAACAACCTGACACGAACCCACTAGTGAGTATGCATGTCTGTTGATAAAGAAGAAAACTACCTCACTGGGTAGAGGTACAACACTCTCAGCACTCCCGGAGGCCACCGGTATGCTCCACTAGAATACTAGCCACTCAGCCGGCTACAACCTGAACCTAAGGCATTCAACGAAAGAACGCCTCAGCAAGCATATAACCAAAAGAAACTAGAGCAGTAAAAACAAAGAAGAGCTTACCAAGCCAACAACATGTGCTATCAAAACAAAAACCAATAAAAGAACTGAACCATCTAATAAGGGTAAAACACTGCCCAAGGCAACAACCCTACGTACCAAGTGCGAGAAATAAACAACATGCCCTGCTAAAACTACAAGGTAAGTGTATGCCAAAATAACCAATTTATCAACAGGAACGAACAATGTGAATTATTAGTAGTGGTAAAACCATGGATCTGGGTTGGTGACCAAAAATAGTCCTCATCTAAACACCCAATTCGTAATAATGGTGGCAACCTAAAGGTCCAACACACCTACAAAACCAGCCCAAACCAGGGCCAAAATGGTACTACCACACCAACCAAACCAGCCCAAACCATGGCTAAAAGGGTACCAACACACTAATAAAACCAGCCCAAACCAGGGCTAAAATGGTACCTACACATCAACAAAACCAGCCCAAACCAGGGCTAAAAGGGTAGGACCACAACTTTACACTCAAACCACCCCTTATAGAGTCTACAAGCAACCACTTGCTATGATTCACAGCTTGGTTTGCAAAACAAGTCAAAACATCAACAAATCGACATAAATTCACCCTAACCACACTTGGGAGAAAACACCAGCAAAAAACTTAGAGAAAGTCCACTCAACAAAGAAGGCATCGAGTCTACTCGACGCCAAACACAAAAGGTGTCGAGTCCACTCGACGCCAAAGGACTTAACCACAAAAAGACTCACTGGCTGATGGCGTTGAGTGAGTTCAGCTCACTCAACGCCAAAAGACTTAAAGAAAAGTCTTCTGGATAGATAGCGTTGAGTGAGTTCAGCTCACTCAACACCAAAAGACTTAGACAAAACTAACTGAACGATGACGTTGAGTGAGTGCAGCTCACTCAACGCCAAAAGTAGACGGCATTGAGTGAGCTCCACTTACTCAACGCCAAAATACTTGGGTAAAACAATTTCTTTGGACAATGGCGTTGAGTGAGTGCAGCTCACTCAACGCCACAAGCAGACGACATTGTTTGAGCTCCACTCACTCAACGCCCTTCCTCTGGAGTATGGTGTTGAGTGAGTGGACCTCACTCAATGCCAAAGGCAGATGGTGTTGAGTGAGCTCCACTCACTCAACACCAAAAGACTTGGCAAAACTTTCTGGGCAATGACGTTGAGTGAGTGCACCTCACTCAACGCCAAAAGCAGACGGCGTTGAGTGAGCTCCACTCACTTAATGCCAAAATACTTAGAATAAATCTCTGGTAAGATGACGTTGAGTGAGTGGAGCTCACTTAACGCCAACGGCCGACAGCGTTGAGTGAGCTCCACTCACTCAACGCTTATGGACTTAGCTTCCAGAGCAAACAGCCAGGCGTTGAGTGAGCTTCACTAACTCAATGCTTTTGGACTTAGACGCAAAACCAAACCAGCTAGGCGTTGAGGGTGTCCACCACACTCAACGCTTTTGGACTTAGCTTAAAACTCACTCAAAGCCTGCAACCCGAGAGCTTTTCCTTAGACTAAAAAAAATGTCCTCCGACCCTTTCTACCCATCTACAGCTATCACCCAGGCTAGAATAATTTAGTAAACTCCATTTCTATCTCCAGCCACTAGCTGGACACAAAATCAGTAATTAGGAGAGAGAAATAGTGGAATCTGGGCAAAGTTTACACTGAATTGGCTCGAGTTTCACTAGTAACAACCCTAGCTTTAACAGAGTACCTTAGTCTAATAACCAGGAAACTATAAGCATGAAAACGAAGAGCTTGGCAAGGGTAAGGAGCACCACTTGCCTCAACCTTCAGGACAACAAATGCTCTTCCAATTCCAGCATAGTTAGGCACGAACCGGCCACAAGACAGCAACCTGGAGCTCAAATAGGGGGAAAAAAGCTAAGCTACCCGACAATCTCTAGCTTCTAAAAGAACCCTAGAGCAAGGAAAACTTACCTAGGATGGAAGACCTGAGTGAGAGCAGCCCAAATTTGCCTTTACCCGAGGAAACCGAGCTGTACACTGCTAGAAATCACCGGCCAAAAGCTCCAGATATCTGCCCGAACCTTGGTGGAAACTCACAGCCGCTCTGCTTTTGGGGAAGAAGAAGAGGGATATACTAAAATAAGCTATAAGCTATATTTTAGTATATCTCCAGCCACCAAACTAATAAAATATTGCTTTACTTGCAATATTTTAAGCTCAGCCACTATTATTATAGTCGGCCACTTAAAGCCATTACTGCCACTGGCTATAAAGTATTAATATTATAATACTATTACTCTACTATATAAAATAGCCACTCTTAATCCTATGCTATATCTTAAGTCCCTGAAGTCAAAAAAAGTCGACCACTATACGATTCACATAATATTATAATACTATATGAATGCTTCAAATATTACGTCAAAACGACGCGAAAACCGAACTACCTTAGAATTAAATGAAATTCACACCGCAAATAAATACTCACGCTACAAATCTAGTGGCGAAGTCGAAATCATCATCCGACAAACAAAACTCAGGCTAACATTACCCAAAGCCAAAACACAAGCATTCCCGAAGAGGCACCACCGAGTCACCAAAACAGACTCCGGCTTGCTAGGGAATCTTGCAAACAGGCTACAAAACAAACCACTTGAAGGCCTAAAGAGCTAAGACCATGCTCGAACAACGGCAAGGGCCAAATATACGCCAACATAACGCCAATCCAAGATTAAATAATCACAGAAAAACCAGGGGCGTTACACCCTACATTTTAGAAAAGCTGCGATGAGATCTCAGAAGGTGTTGCTCATTCTCCATTGCTAACGGGCGATTGTGTTCCTCAATGAACTTTGTTGATGTCCAATCTCTATCATCTGTATCAGTGGTAAAAAAACGGGCTGGACAACCCGTGCGTGTTTCTAATTTGCGATACTTTTTTGGGGAGGGTCTCACCTTCCTCAATCCAGCTTCAACACAACTAAACTCTCGATATTTAATAATCCTTGTGTGTGTCCAGTAGCTCAAATGTTCATTCTGAACACTGAATCCCACGCTGTGGGCATACCCACAATACATATGATACGCCTCGTCTTCTGAATACACGATTGGGAAAACACCCGGTTATCTGTCGACCTAATAAAACAGAATAAAGAGTTAGTTTAATCAGAGACTGAAAAAGAATTGCAAATAAAAGTCAAAAAACAGTTACATTGAATTGCAGTTGTATTTCTTATTACAAATGCAGTTGAAAACATAAAAAAAAGTTGTCTTCTCCTGTTAGGAGTAGAAATATTCAAAAAAAATTTAAACTTGCAGCACAAGATAAAAAAAACAACTAATAACGGACATTATCACATGATCATTGTTGGAGGAATCTTGTATATTTGTTGCTCCATCAACTGGCATTTCCGAGTAAATACAACGCCTGAAAACAATGACCATGAAAAGAGCTAAGAAAACTAAACAAGGAAGGTGTAGGGTGTCTAATGAGACTTTCTTATGTACTCACCGATCTATCTTCTTGTAGACCTAAGCTTCGCCGAGTCTCGACATCTCCTTGTCGGAACGAACTGCAGGTTCCAGTGCTGGAGTGAGTTGAGATGGGCGAACGAAGCTCAAGCAGCTAGGTTTCCATTTTTCCGGGCAGGAGCTGAGGAAGAAGGAAGAGGCACGGCGGCGAAAGAGGCGATTTTCTATGGCGGAAGAGGCGGATGTAAGTGTATATTCGGACGAATAATGGGCTCGGGGGCTTCACGCGTATAAACCCTAAGTTGGCTCTATATATACCTAGCTGGGGGCAACGGAGAGTAGGTTCCACCTTGACCTTCCTCCAGATGTTTCGAGCACCCTCTCACATTCTCGAAACATCCGGAGGAAGGTCAAGGTGGAACCTACTCTCCGTTGCACGAGATTTTGTCATATTTCGTTGCTTAAAACTAAAGACGAAGCGTTTGAAAAGTTTTGTCTTTTCAAAAACAGGGTAGAAAATCAATTGAGCATGAAAATTAAAAGGTTTATGAGTGATAGAGGAGGAGAATATATGTCCAGTGAGTTCAGATATTTCCTTGCTTCATAGGGCATCATAGCAGAAACCATTGCTCCTTACTTACCCCAATCTAACGGTATAGCCGAGTGCAAGAATAAAAAGTTAACAGAGATGTTGAACTCTATGCTGCTCACTGTTAGAGTTCCCCATGCTAAGTTAGAGGTTACACTCTACGAGCTTTGGTTTAAGCGACCGCCGTCTTTAACTAGACTCAAGACCTGGGGCTGTATAGCCTGTGTCAGGGTTCCTGACCCTAGACGGTCTAAGGTTGGACTTAGGACCAATACATGTGTCTACCTAGGTTGTGCTGAAGATAATGCTACAGATAGGTTCCTTGATATTTCAAATAATATCATAATAAAATCTAGGGATGCGGTGTTCTTCGAGGACAAGTTCCTCAAAGATAAGAACTTAATAATCCCAGGTATGCAAGCAACTATTACTGAGGAAGATCCTGAATCAGTACCGAGCACCTCCTATTCCGTTCCGGTAGATAACTCTGGCCTAGAGTCTAGGAGGACTTCAGTGAGAGAGAGAACCCCCAGAACCTTCGGTAGTGATTTTGTCACTTATCACGTCGAGGCAGATCCATCCACCTTTAAGGAAACGATGAGATCAAGGGATTCCCTACTCTAGAAAGAAGCCATTGAGGATGAGATGAACTATCTCCTTCAGAACGACACCTGGACGTTAGTTAATAAGCTAATAGGGGCTAAAACTGTAGGGTGCAAGTGAGTTCTGAAAAAGAAGTTAAATCCCGATGGTAGCGTAGCTAAGTATAAAGCACGCCTGATGGCTAAAGGTTTCACACAAGTAAGCGGAGTAGACTATTTTGACGTATACTCACCCGTGTGTCACTTAGCAACCATTAGGGTTCTTCTTGCTTTTTCGGCCATTGAGAACTTTATTGTTCATCAAATGGATGTTAAGACTGCATTCTTGAATGGAGATCTGACCGAAGAGATCTACATGAGTCAACCTGAAGGTTTCATTGTAGACGGTCATGAAAACAAGGTTTGTAAGCTTTTAAAATCACTATATAGATTGAAACAAGCACCAAAATTATGGCATGAGAAGTTTGACTATACTGTAAAGAACATGAGATTCATGTCGAGTTTCTCGGATAAATGTCTTTACATACGTCATAGATCAGGCAAAGTCGCCATAATATGCATGTATGTGGATGTGCTAATTCTTGGATCTGATCAATCCGAAGTAGATGACGTAAAGTCAGGTCTAATTAAAGAATTTAGCTTGACAGACCTAGGTGTAGCTGACACTATACTAGGTATGCAAGTGAGCTTTGGGAAACATGACATTTCCCTAAGTCAAAGCCACTACATCCAGTCCTTGTTGGACACGTGGGGATACAGTGAACGGAAAGCGGCTGAGACACCATACGACTATTCTAACCGCTTAAAGCCCAATGAAGGGGCTGCAGTTCGACAATTAGATTATTCTAAACTGCTTGGTAGCCTCATGTACGCTATGGTCTGTACGAGACCTGACATAGCTTTCACGGTCGGCATGTTAAGTAGGTTCACTAGCAATCCTGACCAAGACCATTGGGATGCCCTCGATAGGCTGATGCGTTACTTAAAGCACACCCGAAAGTATGATTTATGTTATAGTGGTCATCCTCCAGTTCTGGAAGGATATTCTGATGCATCGTGGTGCTCAGAAGTAAACGACAGCAAGTCAACTAGTGGATTCCTCTTTACACTAGGAGGAGCAGCTGTAGCCTGAAAGTCCAAGAGACAGTCGTGCATTGCACTCTCATCTATGGAATCCGATCTCTATGCTCTAGCTTAGGCTGGTGAAGAAGCAGAGTGGTTAAGAGATTTGGTGATGGACATTCCATTGTCGGGCCTGAAACTGAGTTCTGTTGCAGTTTACTGCGACAATCAGGCTAGTAAAACGGTTGTCACGAACACTTTGTTTAATGACAAAAGAAGGCAACTCAGGATGAAACAGGCATGGTTGACCTCTCTCACAAGTCAAGAGATTATGACCCTGGTTGATGTGAGAACGAAAGATAATGTTGTAGATGCCCTTACTAAAGGATTAAATAGATCTCTCACAATCAAAACATCGAGAGAAATGAGATTAAAGTTCATTGGAATATGAAACTTTCCTCCAACGTTTATGTTTTGATATGCACGAGCCTATATCTGTCAACATTCAAGCATCTAATAAGTGGCAGACTGAAAATCCCAAATAATTTCTTGATGAAAACCCAAGATGATTGGATGCTGGTTATTCCACATTTGATAACCTAACATCCTCCCATTGTAAGTTGATTCAAAAGTTATTCAACTGGGAATTGAAAGTCGTTGTATATATTAATTTAAACATTATTAGTTACAACACATTATTCCACATTTGATAATGTTGCACGTGGTGTGTGCTCACATGTGTTGGTGAGGCACATTGTGATCGGTAATGAGTAAGGTAACATGATTAGTCCTATTTAGACTGGATGAGATGCTGACAGAGTTACTTCACCATTGCTAGAAGTGCTAAGCTCATTTAGTAAGAGCTAGTTTACTTTATATGTTACTGCATATGTTTATGAATTCATAGAGTCTGACTCATAAAATTTTTTGCAGATTACGATGGAGATTTTGGAGGAGCTGTAGACCTGGACATGGATGATGATGATCTACTAGATGAGTAGAATCATCAAACGTTTAATTCATGTCTTTGTTTTGTTTTGTAATAATTATTCACACTATGTTTTGGGATAGCATCTGTGCGATTGTTTGCCGTTTAGGCAAAACATTTATTTTGATTTATTAGTATGATCTGTCCTGATTGTTTTGCTTAGTTTGGATTATTATTTTGTCTACACTCCAGCACCCCGAAACGTCACCGTTATTTGTCACAAATATATGAGGAGATTGTAAGTGTATATTCGGACGAATAACAGGCTCGGGGGCTTCACGCGTATAAACCCTAGGTTTGGCTCTATATATACCTAGCTGGGGGCAACGGAGAGTAGGTTCCACCTTGAGCTTCCTCCGGATGTTTCGAGCACCCTCTCACAGCGGAGATGCGGGGAAAAGCTAGGGCACGGTGAGAGCACGACGAGGCGCGCGGAACGAGAAGCTCAAGAAAATTTCGAAGAGTGTTTTCAGGGGGGCGACCGCCAAATGGGTATTTAAATCCGGACCATGCAGATCGTCCGAAGTTCTGAACAAAAAATTTTCTGTGCAATGAGGGCCGAAAAGAGGTTCAAATATTAGATTTTAGGATTTAAAAAAGAGAACTTATGGTGTACGAATAAACAGACAGGAATGGTGTATAAATATCAGCATGCCAATTCTGCCTTGAGTACAAACGACGGGATAAAGAGAGCATGGGCGTACTACCAGGAGTCTTCAACCTTGGAAGCGGCTGCTCACAGCCCACCAATACATCCATCCAACTGCGGCCGCCGACGCCGCCGCTGCCAGATCGTCAAATTCTTACTCCTCATCGCCGGCGATCGGAGCGGCCTGACCCTCAATCCACTTGCCCTGAAGCGCCTCGCCGAGCAGCCCTTCTTCTCATATCCCTGCCCGCCGTTACCGCATTCTTCTCCATTGCCAGCCGAGCATCCGCCTTCTCGATTAGTATCAGTGAGCTACTGTAATCGTCGCTTGATTTATTTAATTCCTGCTTGTTTCTCTTTTCGCTCTTGCGATTTTGGGATCTGTTCGCAGCGGGTCCGAAGGATTGGCTCCGAGATCAGAAGAAGAAGGCTGCGAGGTTCGTTCTGGCTCCGATTGAATCGTCCCGCCAGAGTCTACGCAATGCATATCTCCTGCTTGGTACTTTGACCCTCTCAGTTTACCTCTCTTGTTCGCTGTTCTTCTACTGGCTCGTTATTCATGATATCAATTCATGGCAGATTCAGAATCCCCGATGGAGGACGCAGAGGAGCTCCGGAAGGTGCTGAAGTTTGCGGCTAGGGATTGTGTCCCTCGGGATAGGAACTCTTTCGTTACATTTCAAGCTAGTACCGGAGTGGAGGTTTTTCTTTTTCTTCTTCTTCTTGAGCGATCAGATAGATCTAGCATGCTGTAAAATAAATTTATTAGGGTAACGAGTATTAGCTGGTGGTAAAATCTTGGAAACTTTCATGGTCTCGCAGGTTTGTACCTTCGCCTTGATTGTGAAGAATGCTGCTTCACTACTTGATGTTGGGGATCCTTTGAAGTTGGAGGCTGAGACTAAGCTTGACGATCTCATAAGGTTTCCTTTTTTTTCTCTCTATCTAAATTCCACATTCTGCATATTCATCGGTGAAAATTGAAACAAGTTCAATCTTCGCCATGAGATAGAATGTTGCTTGAAAGATTGAGGAGGTGGAGGTGAAGGGCTACAAATTGGCCCATGTATTTTAACATGACAGTACATACAAGCATCGACCACAAACCAAATTCTAGTTTGCTTTATTTTATTTTTGTAAGAAACTTTCAAGGTCCGAGAAATACTTAACCAGCCATGAGAATAAACCACTAATAATGGAAAAGAGAAACAACAACAACAATTTGTATTAATTTCTAACTGAGATACAATGGAGAGGTATACACATGCGAGACATGATTTTGCGTTGTATTGAACAAAACATAAAAACATCATGACAAAACTAAGGGTGATCGCCGAACTCCCTCTTAACCGCAGAGGTCGCACCCTTGGTCGCTTATTCTTCTGTTGGAGATCACAAAGAGAAGATTGACACAAACTTTCCGCTTAACTGCTGTTATCTCCTGCGGTAAGACTTACCGTCACGCGCTAGCCGCCTGCTCATCAACTACTGTCTGCAAACTTCATCAAAGTTACTGCAACCTTACCGCTGACTTTAGCCGCCTTATCACCTGATGTTAGTCGCAGTGCTCGCGAACGGTTAACTAGAGAGCTCTTCTCCTTTTCTCAACTTGCTAACCACAACTTTGCCTCCTGAACTATTGTTCATTATCTTATGACATGGATATGGACCTCTATTTATAGGCTAATGGGGAATATTCCAGAATCTAAGCTACCGCGTGGCGGTAGCTTACCGCGGCACGGTAACTGCGGTCTCGCGGTTTCACTTCAACTTTTTAACAATTTTTTGGTAATTACTTTTGTTTTTTTTACAAGGATCCCTTTGTACCTAAATATATTAAATTCTTATTGTGGGTAGCGCTTAAGGGGTTGTTGATTCTCGGGCTCCGTTTGGCGCGGTGTTTTTACTCCTGTGAGTTTGGACAAAAACGCTACCGTTATAGTCGGTTTCGTTAGGAATAACTCGTGATATCATCAAATATGAACTCCTTATCCAATATTCTGTTATTTGTTGCCAGATTATACGGGCTTGTGAATTATCAACTCATTTTCTAGTCCTTTGTGCTTTAATTTGTACAGCTTGCGTGTGCATTTGAACCTGCTAGTTTACAAATAATGATTTATTTTGATGACATTAACATGTCAACTATTACATTAATTTTTGAACTGCAATGTACTTGAAATTTTATTAAAAAAGGAGAGGTAAGCTAATGAAGAGTTCTTGTTACTTGATTTGCAAACTTAATGCACCTTTACAAATAAAATATTCTGAGTTAAACTTATCTCAATATTATTTAGATGTGCAGATCATTTTCCTTTCTTGGTGGTACCATTGACAATTGTGATCTCCGCGTGACTTCTGATAGGTATGGTTTTATTTATTATTTGTTCCGAGGGAATTTTCTTTCACAAAGCATCATCATGATTACAAACATGAGCATCAACTTGAATTTGTGATATGATTGTGATGTTTCAGACTTGCAGCCATCTTGTCGTGCACTCTTATTTTTTGTATCACATTTTGCTTGTTTAAATTGCATCTTTAGCTGTAGTAAAATTTTTGCCTATGGAAGGAGGAGACCGCCTCATTTCTGTTGAGAAATAAATGCAAGAAAAAAAGAATCATAAACACAAAATCAGATTTACAAAGGTTCACCCAAAATCGGGCAACGTCCTCTCTCCCCTCACCACTACCACTTGTATTACCAAAGAATAGAAGAGTGTACAAGACTTAACTTACAGTGAGAATGACCTCTCACAATATCTCAAGAAACTCTCTCTTTGCTCTTACAAGAATGGCGAAACCCTTCCTGGCTTCCGGTGACTGCTCCCCTTGCGCGTACAGGAATGACAAACTCCTCTACTCTCCGACGGCAACCCTAGATCGCGATTTATCTGTTCTTCATTCACGCAAAAGCTGAAGCTCCTTATAACACTGCAATACTAAATTGCCACGGGGTCCGATAAGTGCTGAACCGGCAAAAAAGAATTCCAAACCACATCCCTAACACCTCCAGTCGATAATGACCGTGTATAAGAAAATGGCCCAGACCTTTAGTCGCTACTGTTGTCAGACCGAGAAGTCCATAAGTTGCTGTCGATATTTACTCTAGTCGACACAACTGGCAGGTCTAGTTGATATCGGCTAGAGCTCTAGGCGATATCGACTAGAGCTTTGGGCGATATCGACTTGGTCGATATGACACAACTCTGGTCTTTATTTGGGCCTGGATGTTGCCCCCGAGTCCCCCCTCATCGGGGACGCCGACCCCTGAACCTGGACCGCTGCTGTCTTCAATCTCAGAGATTTCCAAGTGGTTCATACTTTGGTTCCCCTAAGATCACGTGTGCTAACCCGATGTGAGAAACAAGAGAACCAGAAGTATTTACCAACATTAACAATCTCCCACTTAGTGGATAGTTCTTTAACCCCGCTGCCGCTGCACACCATTCAAACTTTGCAACTGACACAACCTTGGTCAAAAAATCAGAACTTTTTTCCACCGTGTCGACTTTCTCAAGTCGTACAACCTTCTTCTCTACCTTTTCACGGATGAAGTGGCACCAAATGTCAATGTGCTTCGTCCGAGAGTGAAGTGCCGGATTCTTGGCTAAATTAATTGCCCCTTAATTATCGCATCTCACCTCCACAACACCTTGCTCAAAACCGGGTTCAAAGCACAAATGTTGCAACCAAATGACCTCCTTACTAACATGAGTAAGAGCCATGCATTCAGTCTCCGTCGATGGCAAATCCACCTCACTTTGTCGTCGGCTCATCCAACTAACAACTCCATCAAATAATGTGAACACATATGCACTGGTGGACCTCCTGCTGTCGACATCACCTCCCCAATCCAAGCGACCAATCACGTCCAGGACCTTTCGGTTTCCAGCATCTTCAAAACAGATGGAGAGATCACCGATGCCCGGGAGATACCCGATTACCCATTTCACTACGCTCCAGTGATCCTTTCCAGCACTCGCAATGCGTGGGCAATATCAGAATGAGTACAAACCATGTCATACATCAAACTTCCAACTGCGCTTGCATGTGGGACTCCTACCATGTCCTCGATTTCTTCTTGTGTCTTAGGACACATTTCTGCAGATAAATTGCTCCCTACAGGCATGGGAGCTCCAACTGGCTTGCAATCAGCCATGTTGAACTTCTTCAACATCTCCTCGACATATATCTGCTGTCCCAACTATAGCCTCCTCTTGGCTCGGTCCCCGGTGATCTGTATTCCCGAGATCACATTTGCTGGACCCAAATTCTCCATTTTGAATTTGGTAGTCAACAACTTCTTCACAGATTGGATCATCTTGACACTGTTCCTGACCAGCAACATGTCATCAACATATACAGTGTCAAGAATTCGACCTTTCAAAACGCAACACCACCATGTAGGTGTCGAACTTCTGGCACCACATCCTTGGAGATTGCTTAAGTCCATAAAGGAACTTCTTCAGCTTGCAGACTTAATCTTCTTTGCCCTTGACCTCGAATCCTTCTGGCTGCTTCATGTATATCGCCTCCTCCAGATCATCGTGAAGAAACACCGACTTCACATCCATTTGTTCAATATCCAGATCATATACTGCAGCAATGGAAAAAACTACCATTGTTGAGGCTAACTTTGCAACCGGCGAGAAAATCTCGTCATAGTCAACCCCTTCAACTTGTGAGAAGCCCTTTGTGACCAATCTCGCCTTGTACTTCTCAACGGTGCCATCCACCTTCATCTTCTTCTCGAAGTTCCACTTCCTTCCAATCGCCTTCCCGCCTTTTGGCAGCTTCATGCCTGATTCTTCCTCAAGGAACCCATTTCATCCACCATAGCGAGCTCCCACAGATTTGCATCATCCATTTATCTCTCTTCCTTGGCCGAAATAACATCTTCTCCAAGCATGTTCAGGCAATATTTGGCACCAACCGCATTGAGAAAGTACCGAAGAGGTGCTATTCGCTCTCTTGTCAAACGTCTCAGATATGGAACAACGTCATCCTCAGCCACATCATTTGATTCTTCACTGTTATCCACCTGTTTTTCATTGTCTAAATCCAGATCAGACTCATCACCAACATTAGTGGTCACTTGTGCATCAACCTGGGGGCTGGTCTCATTGCTCTCTTCTACCACCACTTACTCTGCCTTCTTTGTCTTCACAACTTGTGTGCTCTCCTGAGGTTTGACCTCCCAAAACATGTCTCTGATGCAGAATACAATCTTTGTCACTGAGTTCCAAAGCTTGTACTCCTTGACACCTTCCTTGTAGCCCACAAAGATGCCCATTAAGATTTGTTATTCAGTTTCCCTCTCCTCTCCTTGAGAATATGGACATAAGCCTCACACCCAAACACACGAACATAAGACAAGTTTGGTTTCTTCTTGAAGACAACTTCAAAGGGGGTGCTTCCCTTCACTGCAGAGGTTGGGGACCTGTTCTTCAAATGGTTTGCTGTAAGCCTCAACCCAGAATTCTGTCCCCAGTTTAGCCCAACTGAGCATACACTTGACCCTCTCTATTAAGGACATATTCAGCCTTTCAGTCACGCCGTTTTGTTGAGGAGTGTATGACGTTGATTTCTGTCTGGCTATCCCATGCTCAATGCAGTATTGTTCAAAACATTTGAAGAGTACTCACCTCCATTGTCAGTATGAAGAACTTTGTTTTTCCTCTCCAACTGGTTTTCTGACAGATTTTTAAAATCTTTGAATCTGTCCAAGACTTTTGCCTTGGACCCGAGGAAATATATTCAGGAATATCGTGAGAAATTGTCATTAAAAGATACATAATATCTGACATCACCAAGAGATGGTGTTGTGATAGGCCCAAATACATCTCTATGTATCAGATCAAGCAATCCAGTCGCTCGTGTGCCTGTTCCTTGAAAGCTCACCCAGTTTTGTTTGCCATATAGGCAATGCTCACAAAACCCAAAAGTGGTGAAACACACTGGTACACCTTCCACCATCTGATTGGATGCCATTGTTAATATTCCCTTTTCATTAGTGTGTCCAAGCCATTGGTACCACAACCTGGACAACTCTTCCTCGTCATCCTTCAGTCTTTCAGAGATATAACATCCACTAGGAACCATTGTCTCTGCAGGTGTGTTGGTCACCATCGCCCCTCTAGTCATCTTGCAGGTGTGTTGGTCACAGCTGAAGACCACACTTGCATCAGCCATCGTGCCCAAAGAGAGTAGGTTTCTGCTCATAGATGGAATGTGCATCACATTCAGAAGGGTTTTTGTAGTACCATTTGATAGCTTCAGCCTCACCTTACCACGCCCCACAATCTGAACCGCAGTGTCATCACCTAACATTACACCACCACCTTCAAACCTCTCATATTCACATAACCAATGTTTATGAGAGGTCATGTGGTATGAAACGCCGATATCAATATACCAAATGTTTGTGTCACTTTACGCTACACTTGCAGAAGCTAGGTATATATCTCCACCCTCGGTATCCATCTTCGATCCTGAAGTAGACTCCACATCCTTCCTTTGAGCAGCCCTGTTTGGGCACTGAGTTTTCACTTGCCCAAATTCGTTACACTTCCATCACTTGACTGGTTTATTGTCCCTGCTTTTGGACCCAGGTTTGGACTTGCTTCTGAACCCAACTTGCTGCTTTCCTTCCCTCTTTTGTGGTCTTCCTCCGGATGCAACCAAGAATCCCTTATCAGACCTTTCAGATCCTCCCCTTTCGGTCTCTTCAGACAAAAGAGTTGCGCACACTGTCTCATAGGACAGTTCCTTATCTCCACTCCCACCAATAACAACGATCAGGTTGTCCCAAGAATCCAACAGCGAACACAACAATGTGATGGCCTTGTTCTCGTCTGAAATTTTCTCACCAATGGAGATCAATTGGCCCACCGAGGTGTTAAACTTGGTCAGGTACTCTGAGAATGAGTCACCTTCCTGCATCCTCAACTTGTACCACTTCTTTCTCAACAACATTTTGTTCGCCAGAGATTTGCTCTGGTAGAGAGACTCCAACTTCCGCCACTGACTCCTTGCCGAAGTCTCTTCCATGACATTGGTAAGAATGGAATCTAAAAGAAATAATCAGACCAAGCCTTTGGCTTTCCGGTCCGCCACGTCCCAGGCCGCAATCTCCGTTTTCGATGCACTTTTGATAGTACCTACCCCATCCATAATAGGTTTCAGACGCTCATCTTCGATTGTTGACCACAAGTCATTGTCCACCAAAAGGTCCTCCATAAGTCGAACCGACTCCTGTCAAACTTCTCTATCTTGATCTGCACTCCTACAAAACTCATCATGAAGGTCGGAGGATGGAACGTAGCTCTGATACTAGTTGTAGGGAAATAAACGCAGGAAAAAGAAGAACCACAAACACAAAACCTGATTTACGGAGGTTCACCCAAAATCGAGCTACGTCCTCTCTCCCCTCGCCACTACCACTTGTATTAACAAAGAATAGAAGAGTTTATAATGCTTGACTTACAGTGAGAATGACCTCTCACAATCTCTCAAGAAGCTCTCTCCTTTCTCTTACGAGAATGGCGAAAGTCTTCCTGGCTTCCGGCGACTGCTCCCCTTGTACGTACATGAATTAAGAACTCCTATGCTCTCCGACGACAACCTTAGATCGCGATTTCTCTGTTCTTCTTTCACGCAAAAGCCGAAACTCTTTATAACACTCCAATGCTAAACCACCGCAGGGGGACCGGTTCAACACTATACTGAACAGGCAGAAAAGAATTCCAAACCGCAGTCCTAACACCTCCAGTCGATAATGACCATGCATCATAAAATGGCCCAGACCTCCAGTCGATACTGTTGTCAGACCGGGAAGCCCATAAGCTGCTGTCGATACCTACTTCAGTCGACACAACTGCTAGGTCTAATCGATATCGACTTGAGCTCTAGTCGATATGACACAACTCTGGTTGATATTTGGGCCTGGGTGTTGCCTCCGAGTCCCCCCTCAACGGGAACGCCGACCCTGGACCTGGATCCCTGCTGTCTTCAACCTCGGAGGTTTCCAAGTGGTTCATACTTCAATTCCACTTATGTGGGCTAACCCGATGTGAGAAACAAGATGACCGAAAATATTTACAACTTCAACAATTTGTATATCATTCAAGTTTGAGGTGGAATCTTATGGGTTTCTTTTCCCTCTTTTTGAGTCTCTTACTTCCTCTCTTTCTTTGCTCTCGTTCACCATCGGTCTCGTAAAGGTGCGACAAAGGCACTAATGCAATTCATCTTTACTCCACACTATGCACAACCAATCATGCATGGACCTTCCATGTCGTACCTTGCATCGGGCTCACAAATTCTTGCATCCCACTCTAGCTCTCTTCACACTTGTGCACTTGTATTGTTGTATGTTAATGCCTGCAAATCACCTTCGTTTGTGCCTACAACTCTATCCACTTCTACCAGTCTTGTGCATCCAGTAAATTGCTTGCCAATCGCTCATGCACCTCATCCTTGCCTCTCTCCACAAGCTCCAAAATGCATCATTAGTCTTATCAAATCTTATTGCTAGCGTGAATTTTCTACAAAACACTCAAGAAATTCTTCTTACTCAAATCAACATTTTAAAATCTAGCTGTGTGCGTGAAGAATTCCAAGTTTCTAAATTAACATTATCATACCTCATATTTCCGCAACAAATCCTATTGCAAACATGCAATTCCTGCAAAATACCCTCAAGAACTTCTTTCTGCTCAAGTCTACAACTTAAATTAGCCAATACTTTAGCCAGGCCAGATCAAAGCGGTATTCATTAAGTCTTCCAAGCTTCCATAGATATATTTTCAAATTTATGCAGCGACCTTGAGGATATGACAAGAGCCTTCTACATGATGTTGTAGATGATGATGATGCTCTCTTCATCTCTCTTTCTGGAGATGTTTTTTCCTGTCTCTAATTCTCCGGGATGAATTTTACAAGCTTTACAGGACAAGTGAGGTTTTTTTGCAGTCTAGGGATTTATGCCGTGCAAGCTGTCTATTTCTAGTTACGAATACTGAGTCTTATTTGTGTCGATGTTTAGTCAATATCCCTATTTGTCGTTATGTCAAATACAGTGGTTACAATGGCCATTTATGACTAGTTTGGCACTTTATATTAGGCTTTAGAGTTTAGACATAATATTGTAATTTTAATAAACCCTATTTTATACATTGTCCCAATTTATTTTAATTAAAGCAATTCAGTGCTGTGTTTTTTTTGTGCCGCCCCTTTGATTTGTTTGAACCTAGCGGCTCAATAGGGATTTACCTATATATATACATAGGGTTTATTTATTCGGTTCTCATCTTAGGGCAAGAAAAGGTTCAGGGCCGACTTCTCTCCGCAACAAGAAGAGGCATCGGCCAGGCAAAATCGCGAGGAGGGAGGCCGCATCCACTGTTTCCACCGCCAGAGCTATCCGTGGGACTCTGCCAAATCCCGAGGACTGATCGCCCGAGCGAGTTGTTGTTGTAGGGTCGTAGGAGGAGTCGAATCCATTCCAGTAGCTCTCGGTGAATCTTTTCTCATTCTGTGCTTCAACAGAACCGAGAGAAAAAGGGCGTGAGGCTGGTGGTGTCTTGGACATCGACGAATACCAAGGCTGATTGTGAAGTCCTTATCACTCAAGGTTCTATTGTTTTATTGCTCACCTCCATATACCTTTAAACTCTTTGATTTTAGTGGATCTTCTCCGACGCTCTCCCTGTGGGTGTAAGAGCTTCTCTCCGAACCACGTAAATTTTTTTGTCGTCCGCGTTTGTGTGTGCTTGATTATTTTTTTGCATTACTTCTCTTATTTTGCGGCTATTGCTACTTCGTTGTGCGTTCCACGGTGACAAGAGATCGCGGATAATTTTGTAACAATTGGTCTCAGAGGCAGGTTCCGGTCCTCGGAAATTCTTAAGCAAAGCAATGACGGTAAAGTTTGAGATTCGTAAGTACGACGACAAGATCGACTTCGGTCTATGGCAGAAACGGATCAAAGCAGTTCTCTTTCAGCAAAATCTCCATAAAACACTTCTTGACAATGAGAAGTCCGGGAAAGATGAATACGAATGAGAAGAATTGGATCTGAAGGCCATTAACACAATTCAGTTGTGCTTAGCAAACGAAGTGATGCACAATGTAGTCGATATTGAGACTATAATGGATCTGCTGAAGAAATTGAAGGAGCTCTGCATGTCCAAGTCACTCACGAATAAATTGTACGTTAAGAAGCAGTAATACAGCTTGAGGGTGTCCAATAGTACTCAATTGCTGGAGCGCATGAACTTGTTCAATACGATCATCTCTCAGTTGCACGGTATGAATGTGAAGGTTGAATTAGAAGACCAGACTCTTCTTCAGCTGTCCTCATTGCTGAAGTCTTTTGATCATCTAGTCACCACGATCCTCTACGAAAAATATATCTTGAAGATGGAAGAGGTGATGACCACGCTGCTATCGAATGAAACGAGAAGCAAGCCAGGTTCTAGCACCAGTGATGACCTACTGGTGAAGAGCAACGATCCAGTCAGAGGCAGATGTAGAGACAGAAGCAAGAAAGGAAACAGACCCAGGTCTAAGTTTAGAGGCCGAGACAACAGATGTCATTACTGCAAAAAAGAGAGACACTGGAAAAATAACTGTTCGAAGAAAAACCTCAAGGCGAGGACACAAGAGACAACAGTCTGTGGGGACATTTAATAATGAGAGCGATGCTAACGTTCTTCATGTCTCACCCAGTCTCGACACCACAGATGTATGGATCATGGATACTGGATGCTCCTATCACATGTGCCCGAACAAAGAATGATTTCTTAGCTTAAGGCAATATGATGATGGTCGTGTTCTGATGAGAAATAATTCAGAGTGCAGAATGATGGGTATTGGAAGTATCTGAATCAAGATATTTGATGGAATCGCCAGAACGCTCACAAATATTAGATATGTGCCTGATCTAAAAAAGAGCCTGATTTCTTTAGGCACTTTGGAGGCAACCGGTTATTCCTACGTTGATGATGGTGGTTACTTGAAAGTCAAGAAAGTCGCTCTAGTTGTGATGAAAGACGAGCGTTCAGGTACTCTCTATAGATTGATCGACACCACAATTCTTGAAGATACATCAGTTTTTACATTGACATATGAGGATTCCTCTCTGCTATGACATACAAGACTTGATTATATGAGCAAGAGAGGGTTACTGGAGCTGCATAAGAAGGGTCTGATGAAAGGAATTAAAACGTGCAAGCTTGAATTCTGCGAGATGTGCATCATCGGGAAACAATGTGAGGTAAAATTTGTGATATCGAGCAAGCAGATTCTGTAGTATATACACTCAGATGTTTGAGGGCCAACCCTAAAGCCATCACTTGGAGGTGCCAGGTATTTCGTGACATTCATCGACGATTTATCAAGGAAGGTCTGAATATATTTTCTCCAGCACAAGTCTGAAATATTCAAGAAGTTCAAGATCTGGAAGACCACAGTTGAAAAATAGATCGGACAAAAGGTGAAATACCTCAGATCTTATGATGGTGATGAATATTCCTCAGCGGAGTTTCAGACATATTGCAATATAGAAAGTATTATTCGACACCTCACCATTCCTGGTACTTCGCATCAGAATGGTGTTGCAGAGAGGATGAATAGAACGTTACTGGAAAGAGCTCGGTGCATGCGACTGTTTGCTGGTCTACCCAAGTCTTTCTGGGCCGAAGCCATTAATACAACCTGTTATCTAGTGAATCAGTCTTCATTAATGTCACTAGATTTAAAGTCTCCACAAGAAGTATGGTCAGGTAAACCGGTTGATTATTCTGATATTTATATTTTTGGATGTCCTGTCTACACATTGCTGCATGATTCAGAAAGGACAAAACTGGATGCTAAGTTCAAGAGGTGCATCTATTTGGGCCAGAAGGCCGACAACAAAGGGTTCAAGCTGTGAAATCCTGAAACAAAGAAGGTCGAGCTGAAGACAACGTCGTCTTTGATGAGACTTTTATGGTGATGAAGTCTCAGTTCCAAGCTAAAGAGGTGAAGAAGACTCCAGACTCTCTAGTGGAGGTGGAGCTAGACTGAGGCAACAAAGCAGATGATTGTGATGAGTCGTCTAACTCTGATGAGACAGATACTGTTCAACCTATAGAAGCGAAGTCGTACTCAATTGCAAGAGGAAAGGCGAAAGTGTGGTCAGACTATCTCTCAGGCTACATGACACTATATCATATGCTTTTTAGGTGATCTCCTCAGATCCTGGTTCTTATAAAAAAACTATAAAGAGCAGAGACAGTTCTCAGTAGAAAGCTGCTATAGTAGAAGAGATGAAATCCCTTTAGAAGAACAAAACTTGAGACTTAGTTAGTCTGGCTAAAGGGGCTAAGACAATCAGTTTCAAATGGGTGTTCAAGAAAAAGGAGTCTCTATCAGGAATGGATCAGTGGAGGTACAAAGCCAGATTTGTAGCAAGAGGTTCGTGCAGAAGAAGGGAGTCGACTTTGATGAAATCTTCTCACATGTGGTTAATCACTGTTTCATTCGGGTGCTACTCGTCATGGTAGCTATGCGAGACATGGAGCTGGAGCAGATGAACGTGAAAACTACTTTTCTTGACGACAGCCTAAAGGAAGAGGCCTCTTTATACTGCAGCCTGAAGGGTTCATTTGGGTGCTACATACTGCAGCCTGAGGGGTTCATTCGACCGGGTGTTGAGAAAAAAAGTGTGCAAGCTGAATACGTCTCTTTATGGTCTGAAACAGACTCCGAGAATATGGTATAAGAAGTTTGACACTTTCATGACATCACACGGTTACAACAAGAGCAAGTATGACAATTGCGTCTACTACAGATTATTTGCATATGACAATATTCTGATTCTGATGTTCTACGTCGATGACATGTTGATTGCTTGCAAGTCATAAAAATTGAATGTTGAATTTGAGATGAAAGATTTTGGTCATGCTCAAAAAATCATTGGGATGAAGATCAAGCGGGACAAAAAGCGAGGCATGTTGTGGCTTTCTCAGATTGATTACATTCAAAAGGTACTTGTAAAGTTCAATATGATGAATTCTAAATTTGTTATGATTCCTTTGGGATAAGTTTATATTCTTAATACAGCAGTGTCCATGCACATAGGAGGAATGCCAGAAGATGCTCACTATGTCATACGCCAGTGCGGTTGGATGCTTGATGTATGCGATGATATGAACAAGATTAGATATCGCTCAGGCAGTGAGTGTTGTTAACATATACATGACAAATCCAGAGCGACAACACTGAGAAACAGTCAAGTGGATTCTACAGTATTTGAAAGGAACGTCAAACATTGGTCTACTTTTCAAGAGAAGTGAAGCTGCTGGAGCTCTAAAGGGCTTCTTTGATTTTGACTACGCGGGCGATCTCGACAGAAGGAGATCTACTTCAGGGTACATATTCCTTCTAGATGGAGGTCCTATCAGTTGAAAAGCCACTCTTCAGGACATAGTCGCTCTGTTCATGACAGAGACAAAATATATTGCTGCATTGGAGACTGCTAAAGAAGCTATTTGTCTCAGGGGTCTCATCAAGGAACTCAGAATTTCTCATGAGTCAGCGAAACTGCATTTTAACAGTCAGAGTGCAATTTGTCTTGCAAAAAACTCGGTCTATCATGCAAGGACAAAACACATTGATGTGCGCTACCACAAACTGAGAGAGTTCGTTGGAGGAGGCAAGATTCAATTACTGAAGGTACTCACAGAGGACGATGTTGCAGACATGTTGACAAAGCTCCTGACAGAAGTCGAGTTCAAGCACTGTCTTGAATTGACTCATATTTGTACCGCCTGATTATGGTGACCCCAGGGAGAGGGGGCATCTCATTTCGGAGAAGGTCCAAGCGTCACGGTGGAGCATGCAATGGTAGGGGCGTCAAAGTGGAGATTGCTGTAATTTTTTTTTGTTCTGCTTTGATTTGTTTGAACCGGGCGGTTCAATAGGGATTTACCTATATATATTGAGTTTATTTATTCGGTTCTCATCTTAGGGCAAGAAAAAGGTTCAGGGCCGACTTCTCTCTACTACAAGAAGAGGCATCGGCCGGGCAAAATTGCGAGGGAGGCCACATCCACTATTTCCGCCGCCAGAGCTATCCGTGGGACTCTGCCAGAGCCTGATGAAATTGATAAGAAGAGTGTACAATTTTTTATATATGAAATAACACAAACAATTATTATATCTTTTTTAAATTGAAGGAACATTTTTTTTCCAGAAAATCCTTGAACTGTAATGTGGAATATTTCGACCACATGATCAATGACTTAGATTGCTTCATGCACCCAGCTCATGTGCGTCGAGCACACAATATTTTTTCCCTATGTCCGCCCCTCTCCATAGGAATGCGTCACTGAGTTTTAGAAATTTTAACAAGGGGGGCTAGACATTAACTTTCTCCAACAAAAAAAATTAACGCTTCTATGTTATCGGAGCTGTTTCTCCCTCATCAGGCCACCGTTTTTGACGTATAAGTAGTCAAAATTCATTGCCTCGACAAGAGGAATCCAAATTCACTAACCATTTTGAAAAATAACGGGGGAAGAGGTAGTGTCCCTCGGGCCCCGCTCTGGATCCATCCCTGCCTGGTTTGTTTATATTAAATGGATATTATTCATCCATAGACAGGCTTGGCAACTACGTTTTTTACACATGTGGACCATACTTATCTTGAAAAAACCGCTCCTCAAATTGAATATACTTACGTGAAATTCAACCATTAATGCAGGGAAAGGGTTAAGATTGATCTGATGCTGTCGATCTCCGCCCTCGACAAATTTGAACAGGGTGTTAAAGATTGTTTAGGTGTTTGACTGCTTCAATGTTTACCAAATTGTCTAATATCATTTTCTTTTTGTATTTTGCTGAAATGGTCGGGTGTTTTTATAAAAAATTTCGCCCAAGTTTTGAATTTAAATTTATTTTGAGAAAGTGAAGGAATGATAATCTTGTATTTGCTTTGGGTAATTTTTTTTTGTAAATTTGTGTGTACTCTTCAAGCTTATGGCAACTATCGCCTTTTTTGAATGCTCTCTCAGCTGTATCATTCCAGATGACGGGATAGAAATTTTTTCCTATCATTCACTAGGATTGGGTAGGTAATTTATTCGTTCATTTGAATCAATTACAATTTCATCTACCTAGTAATTACATTTGAACCAAATGCCGGATGCAAAATAAAATTCATTTGCATAGTCCCTTGAAATCTTTTTTTTTTTTTCATAAAGACTGTTTTTTATCCTTATATACATAGGATTGAATGTGGACTGTGAAATGGACCCTTCCATTTGATTATCCGGACCCGGGGGAGATTAAGTGCACTTGCTGAACTTTACGGTAAAGTGTGGGCATCCAACGGTCCACGTTGGATCCCCGCACTCATCTCAAAGCGAGCTGAGATGTACTCGCTTTGAGATGTGTGCAGGCATCCATGCGAGCCGTTGGATGCCCGCACTTTATCATAAAGTACAGTGGTGCACTTTACTCCCCCCGAGCCCATCCCGGATGGAGAGGATCTCCATCCTAAACTGGTTGGCATCATTTCTACCCAATACCACTTGTTTTGAGTTCCCTAGAGTCAAGACACGTGATATTATGCACCTTTAGTCGCACATTAAGTAGGTGAAAATATATTGGTTTAGAAATACTAAGGCTCTGTTTGGCACGGTGGTGGCGGTCATGATCACGGGGTTAAATTGTCATTCGTTAACGCCCACCTAAGGAACTCATCTACTTTTATGTTCAAACGGATGATGTTTGTTAGTTGATCGTTAACAAATAACGGTTTAACCCATGCGTTTATGACCGCCACTATTGTGCCAAATACACCAGCCTAAGTGGTTATACTTCTCGCACATAATTAAGCTTTCAGGTTGAAAATTAATTTGATTATTGGTGCATCAACCCAAATTAAATGGATTGTATGAAATATTGTACAGCAAGCGCAGAACATTCAATCATTTGACTGATATTTCTTTCTCCAATTACTTTTTAGCCACTCCAAACATGCAAGCAATATCTACCTTGATCTATGTAGACCCATCTCTTGTTACTTTTTTTTTGCTCCTTTTAGACGCTCAGTGTAGGAAATCCGGATGCTTCCACGAGATACAGCCGGCGGCAGGGGGTCCCATCCTCGGGGTCCGTCTGTGTGGACCTGGGCAGGCTCCTGAGCTTATTGAACATATTTTGGGGATCATGAAGCAAGCCAAAATTGGCATCAGGATCTCCAATCTGAGAAAGCCTGACACTTGAAAATCCCAAAGCTGCCAGCAGTTGATCGGGCCAATCGCTATAGAAGTGGTAGGTGGAATTCGACAGGGCCGCCGAAGATTTGTTCATGAAGTCGGCAAGAAGGACGGTTTGTGCCAGCGAACTGCTGGATGCTATGGTCTGAAGTACCTGCATTGCGTTGAGATGGGGGAGGTAACACAGAATGCCTTCCAGAACCCACACCGTGCTCTTCTCTGGAACAAACCCATGCATCTGCAGCTTTTCGAGCCAGCCGGTGTCTCTAATATCTGCTGCTACAGTTGTCACAGATTTTGCCGTCATTGCCTTCCTCCGGTGTTCAGGAGAACCCATTGCCTCTTGCATTAGAGCTACTTTTATTTGGAATAGATCGTGGAAGTCCACTTCAAATACTGCGCTTTCTTTCAGGCAGCCCAGCCTGTATGCTCTTGCATCCATACCTGCACCGGCTTTTACATTTTTGTATGAATTTCATTTTGATTAATGCCACCGGCGTGCGAGGACATGCGCCACAGTAAGGAGGTACGCTAAGGGCTAGTTTCTTTTACTGCAAGTGTAGTTTGCATCTCAATTCTAGAAGTGCATGGATGGCATTGAAGTGAGTTGCATTAATAATTTTGGTTCCTATATTTGCTTGAGCTTAGGGGCGTGCGGTGCCATTTTGGAAATGGCGACCGCATCGCATGGGCACGGTTTTGACCTGAGCAAAATTGCACGGTATCGAAATTGCACGGTATGGTTTCGGTTTGATGCATTTTTTGCGGTGCGGTTGCGATTTCAGTGCATTTTTTTAGCATGCAATCTACATATACTACAATTTTCATGATATGATTACTTTGATTGCATATGAAATGACACATGAAATGAAATATAATATGTGATTTTATTATTATCAGATCCATGTGATTGATAGATTTAGGGAAACCTGCACCAAGAAGAACCACTTGCGGTCCTCCTTCCTGGAATGATTTGATAGCGTCTTGAAGCTTGGAATCAAACCACAGCGTCCTGACAGCCAGTATGACCCCTGAAACTTGGCGTGCATTGTTAAGTCTATCCTTGCTCATCTTCTCATGGAGGCTTTTGAGGAAGGTGTCACCGGCGAGAACATGCGCCACAGGGTCGTGAATCACATGGTTCCACAGAGCTCTCCCGGCCGCTGTCTGGCACGCAGTGCGCTGGAGGACGCTCCATTCACGCTCTATCTTCGCGTGGAGAGCTCGAACAGTCTCGGATTGCAGCAGGTCTGGGAGCGTCGAATTCGGCTCCTGCCATCCCGATTCCGTGAGTATCGGATATTGCTGCATTTCTTCGCCGGACATGGTGGAGGAGGTGAGCGGTGGCTCCATTGATTTCAGCTATTTAATTGCCAAGGTTTAATAAGCTAGAGGAAGCTGGAAGTGGGAAAGGGGATAAGAAAAGAGAGCCACACACATTTGCTTGTCGGTGACGAACCCCTCCCTCCCTGGCCACTGCTCAGATTTGGACGTTGGGAATGGCTCCACGATGATGAATTCAAGGTGAGGAACAGGAGTTGTTCCTATTCCGATTTAAAACCTTGATAAATTAAATTATTTTGATCGCCATAAAATAATATTATGATAACAATTGTTTGTCTTTATTATTTTTACCCTAAACGTAGTATATACACGACTTCATGCGTGAATGAAGTTTGGGGTTTATGAATAACAACAGTTCATGAGATCCACAAGGCTGTTACCGTAGCTTGAAACCAACCTAAAAGGGCCAGTTTGTTAGTTTCTCCCGTCTGCATGGCCGTGACTGATGGCGAACTGTAGCCCCCAGCCTAATGCATACTGGCGTACTTTAGAGTCGTTCCACACGCTCAAATTCGTAGAATGAAAAAATACACCTTTAGTTGAACAAATCAACTTGGTGGCTATAATTCGACTGCAATTTTATCATATTATCTTAAAGATCACAATCCCCTAGGTAAATTTATATATGCTTTTCTAGTTTTATGTCATTAATAGGTTTTATTTCGTTGATTAATTTACAAATTTACATTAAATCAACAAATAAATAAATATTTTTGCATGAATCTTTATGATAATAAAATTTGGCGAATGGTAACTTGAATTTGCTTTTGGCTATCCGCAATCCAAAATTTTAAAAACACTTCATTTTTTTTATGTGTTTAACCGCAACCCAAAGCTTACAACTTTAAGCTCTAGCGTTTTCCGTCTTCAGTCATACAAAACCCCTCCTGTATCCCCTTTGGATTCTCTTTTCCCTCGTTGAAGCTGCCCGACACTTCCTTCCTCGGGTAACAATGGGGTGCGGCAAGTCAAATATCGGGTTGTGACAATCATGTTGCAGCTAATATCTCATTATCTGATTGAAAAAATAGGTAAATATTTTGATGGAGATTCAAATAAAAATATCATCAAATTAACATAAATTATTACCTTCAAACATATACAATATATGCATGAGTCACAAGCAAAACCATACATTATATCCACGAGACACAGGCACGCGCACTGGCTTTGCGGAGTCCCTAACCACGATCATGACAGAACTCTACCTCTATAACAACGCACATTTTTAAATATAACAAACCTATAAAATGAATTTCAGTTTTTAACATTAAGAATATGTAAATTTAAAAATTTGAAATTTTTGTAATGAAGATTCATGAGTAAAATTAGTAAAAATATATATTATGATCTAGTTCTTTATTCTTGGCGTTATTAGCCCGGCACTGAAGCGGTTATTCCGTTAGGTTTCAACTCCTCGTCCACTTACGGCCTGGAGCGCAGCAGGCGCACGGTAACATTCCTCTCCGGACTCCGGAGAGAGCGAGGGCTAACCAGGGATTGGGACGTGGACCATAAAGAGAGAGCATACCAAAAAGTTACGCTGTTCCTGCGGAGCATCGGCAACAAAATTTTTCGATGAAAAATGTGCTCTCGAAGCTCCCAGTTCTCATCCTCGGCTATGCTCCAGTGGGAGAGTTGGGGGAGAAGGAAGAGGAGGAATTGGATGCATTGGTGACAGAGGACCCGATTCAGATTCGGATTCGGATTCCGATTCCTCTTCTGCGCCGCCCTCCTCCTGATATATAACTATTTAAGGTAAAGCCCCGACGATGAGGATTCTGAAGAGACCCTTGGCCGCCGCCTTTCCCTTCCCCGCCTTGTCATCTCTCGCCGCTTCCCACGTGTCGAACGTGAGAGATCTCTTCTGTCGAAGAGGTTTGTAGTTCGTATTTCGTTTTTCTGGAGTTTTGGTTTTCGGGGTTTTGAATCGCTGGTTTTGGTAGGATACAGCAGTCCGGCTTGCAAAAAGACGACCGAGGAGGGGGCAATGGATGTCGAGAAGAAGCCGAGGATCTGGTCGTCTCCTGTAGGGGATAAGGAGATTGAGCTCGTAAAGAGGATATTCTGTAACCGTTCCCTCAATATGAAAAACATCGTGGCCGTGGGGTTCGACATGGACTATACGCTGGCGCAGTACAAACCGGAGACATTCGAGGCAATGGCTTATGAAGGGACAGTGAAGAAACTGGTCTCGAAGTTGGGGTATCCCACTGAGGTCTGTGCTCCTCTTCTTCCTTTTTCTGTCTGTTTGGTTTGCTCTTCGTTTTATATTGAAGTTTTTGCCCTCAAGAATGGACTGAAGTTTCAGTTTAAAGGATTTCATTAAGTTCTTCCGTTTTTAATAAATGTATGTGATAAAAAAAAAGCGCCAAGAAGGTTGGCTGCTCTGAGCTCCCAGTCTTTACTTACTTGTCTATTTTTTTCTTCTATTAGGAGCATTCTTTTCCTATTAGAAGGAAAGACTTGGAATGAAACTGTAAGGAAAGACATGATGTACTTAGACATTAGTGAGATTATGAAAAAAAATAGGGCACAATGGGGACAAATGATCCATATAGCCGACCCCACTATAGTGGGATAAAGGCTTGAGTGTTGTTGTAATAGGAGCATTCTTTTCGGGCTAATGACATTGACATTTCAAATATCATTTGCTAAACAGTTGGTTAGTACTCATTTACCTGCACATCCAAGTAGTATAAATACCTGGCTGATGAGCTCTTCGGAGGTATGCATGATATGAATTCTTTAGGGTTTCTTCTTCCCTGTCTCTGCATCTCTCAGGTTCTCTTTCGTAGGAAACTCCCTCCGCTTTCTATTCAGGAGTTTCGCAAGATTCTTTAGGATGGCTTTCGGGTGACCAAGTGGGAGCACATCAAGGGGTATCAGAGCTCTTTGATCATCCATCAAATGTTGACAGTTGGACAATACCAGCTCTCGGGACCTGTGACGGGAGGTGTGTAAACTACAAAAAACATGAGATTATGAGTCGATTCATTCAAGATAAAACAAATCAACAAAATGAAGTTTTATAGAAGGCGCATAACATGCTCGCGACACTAGATTTAGGCCATTACTTTGGCATAGAGATGACATGGTCTGTGATTGAATTCAAACCAAAACATCATCAACAATATAAATTGCCCACAAGATGCCCTCATATTAATTTTTTGAGGTTTTTAGAAGGAAGAATTGCCAAAATGGGCCAAATGGCTATTTTGATGTGAGCAATTTTTTGAGATTGGCGAGGCACCGAATCAATTCAAGATAAAGATTACCTCCATTCATCTAGAATGCAAAGCTCTATCATGGCATCAGATTTTTATGAAAGTCTGAACTAATGAGAACTTGGCCGATTGGGAAGAACAAGTGCATGCTCTTAATAATAGTTCTAGCATTTCATTATTCGAAAATTCAATGAGCTCTTAAAATGTAAAATGGAAGAAGGAAATCATCCCTCTCATGATTCTAATTACGCATGCCCTTTGTTAGAGAAGCCTAGTTAAGGACCCATATAGTGACCCATTTTTCCTCTTTTTCCTCCTCATTATATTAGTCCCACATGTTAGATTGGGATTTCTCTTCTTTCTCCTTTCCTATATAAATGTATTCATACTTGTAACTATTAACTCAAGAAGTATATACAAGGTTTTGGGTCTCTCTTTACATGGTATCAGAGCAAACCGGTCTCTCCTTGTATTTGTTTTTCGGTCTACTGTTCGCGGTCTCCCGCTTCTGTCCGCCCGGACTTCGTGGCCGGCCTGTCCACCTGGAAACCGCGCTGCCTTTCTTCCTCTCTCTTAGCCGCCTTATCGTGCGGCCTGTCTCCTTCTAACCGCTCTCTCCTCTTTGTCTCCTTGTGGCTTCCACTTCTCCTTCTCCTCCCCCTCCTTCTCTTTTATAAGCTCTCCTTCAGCAGCCTCTCCTTCCGACCCCTCCTCCTGCTCGTGGCTCTTCCACCCGGGGGGGGGGGGGCGACCTCCGTCTCGGGGACGCGGACGTGGAGGTCGTTCTTCTATGAAATTGCACCTACTGTGGTCGGGATGGCAATCTCTAGACTACTTGTTACCACAAGCATGGTCTACCTCCCCACCTTGCGGCTACTTCCTCTACTGCTTCTGCTCCCACTAGGGCTTCTCCTCCGGATTTGGCGTCTACTACTCACCAACATATCGATGAGCTCCGCACCCAACTCTAACAGCTATAGGGTGCCCTCGACCGCTCCTCCGGCTCGGTTGCGTCTTTCTCTGCGGAAGGTATAACATGTCTCTCTCATAGCCCCAGCTGGATCGTTGATTCTGGTGCTACACACCATATTACCTCCCAGAAGCCTTCCCAGTATCTCCAGGCGGCTCATCCTTTGTATATCACTGTGGCCAATGGTGACACCTTACCGGTTTCTGGCGCCGCAGCTCTCCAACTCACCCAGGCCCTTTCTCTCTCCTCGGTTTTTCATGTTCCGGGGTCGCCCTTCAATTTACTCTCTGTTAGTCGCCTGACACACGAACTTGATTGTTGCATAACCTTTTCTCCTTCCTCTTTTCTTATGCAGGATCGCCGCACTCGGAGTATCATTGGTGAGGGGAAGCTGGTAAATGGGCTCTACATCCTGGATATACCAACCACTCTTCTCTCCACTGTCTCCACCGTCGACTGGCATCGTCGTCTTGGACATGCTCCTCTTCCGATTCTCAAGCGAGCTCTTCCCGATGTTCCTCTACGGGAGTTTTCTTGTGAATCTTGTATCTACGGTAAACATCATCGTTCTTCCTTCCCCCCTGCATGTGCTAGGAGTAGTACTCCTTTATATCTGGTTCATTCTGATGTATGGGGCCCCTATAAAGTTCCCAGTATCTTTGGGTTTCGCTATTTTGTCATGTTTATTGATGACTACTCGCGTGTTACATGACTATATTTACTGCATGACCATACTGAATTTACCTCTGTGTTTTGTGCCTTTTTAACTGAAATGCGTACGTAGTTTGCAACCCCTCTCACAGTCATTCGCACCGATAACGCTCGCGAGTATACTAGTTGCACCTTCTCCACTCTTTGCACCGAATTTGGCGTCATCCATCAAACCTCGTGTGCATACACCCCTCAACAAAATGGGGTGACTGAACGGAAAAATCGCCACCTCCTTGATGTTGCTCGGTCCCTTATGTTTCAAATGCAAGTTCCGACAGAATATTGGAACTTTGCTGTCTCCACAGCATGTCATCTCATCAACCGCCATCCCTCTTCTGTTCTTGACTTTGCCATACCTATTCAACTTTTGTATCCTTCCGCGAATCCCACCTCTCTCACCTCGCGAGTCTTCGGGTGTGTTTGTTATGTTCATCTTCTTGGCCCCCCCTCCGACAAACTTGCTCCTCGGGCGGCCAAATATATGTTTATTGGCTACTCCCGTACTCAAAAGGGGTATGTTTGTTACTCTCCTTCTGATGGTAAGTTGGTCGTCTCGGCAGATGTCACGTTCTGCGAAAATCAGCCCTTCCACTTACCTTCACCCACTTCGACTTCCTCTCCTCCTCTTCCCCGGCCTGCTATACCTGTCATGTCCTATTCTCTGCCATCTCCAACCACCTCTCTCCCTGCCCCCTCTCGGGTTCCTCCTCCCCTTATCCGTGTCTACACCCATCGCTTCAAGGATGCTTCCCTGTACCAGCTACCACCCTCCAGCGACACCCCGACAACGGCAGATCCAGCTCCCGCCTCTACAGCTCATCCCTTGGCCAACTATGTTTCTCTCCATTAGCCGACTCCTCCTCTCTGCACCTTTGCCACCTCTCTCTCCTCTATATCTATTCCTAACACTGTGCAGGAGGCGCTGCAACACCCGGGGTGGTGGGCGGCCATGAACGATGAAATGCGGGCTCTCTGGGCGAACCGGACTTGGGATCTGGTTCCTCTTCCCGCAGGACAACACTGTGCGAGCTGCAAGTGGGTCTTTATTGTTAAACATGCGGCGGATGGCACGGTGGAGCGACTCAAGGCCCGCCTCGTGGCCCGGGGTTTTACTCAGCAACATGGCTTGGATTATGAGGAAACCTTCTCTCCGGTGGCCAAATTGAACACCGTCCGCGTTCTTCTCTCCTTGGCTGTTCATCGTCATTGACCCCTTTATCAGCTAGATGTTAAGAACGCCTTCCTCAACAGCGATCTGCAGGAGTCTGTTTACATAAACCAACCTCCCGGGTTTGAGACCACGGGGGAGTCTCGGGTCTGTCTTCTTCGCAAGTCTATTTATGGCCTCAAACAGTCCCCACGAGCTTGGTTTGACAAATTCAGCAAGGTTGTCTGTGATATTGGCTTTATTCGGAGCTCGGTTGATTTCTCTCTCTTCACCCGACACCGGGCAACCGGAACTGTGATCCTTCTTGTCTATGTTGTTGATATCCTCATTACTGGCGACGATATTACATGGATACAACATATCAAGGAATAGTTAAACTCTGCCTTTCAGACCAAAGACCTTGGCAACCTTCGATACTTTCTTGGCCTTGAGGTTGCTCAACGCCCTGATGGTCTTGTGTTATCACAAAGAAAGTACTGTATGGATCTTCTTCATGATGCCGGCTATTCTGGATGCAAACCTGCGGATACTCCTATGGACGCTAATCACAAGCTCTCAGCACACAACTCTGATTCCGATGAGCTGCTTACAAATCCAGAATACTATAGTCGCTTGGTTGGGAAGCTGATCTATCTCACGGTTACTCGCTCAGACATCTCTTTTGCTTTAGGAGTCGTGAGTCGCTTTATGCATGCTCCCCGGACATCTCATCTTCAGGCTGTTGAGCACATTCTTCGATATCTCAAAACCGCTCTAGGACAAGGGCTGGTGTACAAGCCATCCACATATCTATCTCTTGTCGCGTACTCTGACGCTGACTATGCTGGATCCATTGATGATAGGCGCTCCACAACGGGTTTCTGTACCAGGCAGAGAGAAGAGAGCTATAAAAGCAGAGGGAGGGAGGAGAGGTGGAAGCCACAAAAAGAGGAGGGGATGTTAGAGAAGAGAAGGCCGCCGAACAACAGCCGGAAGGAGGGACAAGGCCGCGCGGATAGCAGCGGTTAAAAAAAGGTAGCCGTCTGGGATCAGATTCTCCCTGATACCATGTAGAAATGTAGAGCCAAACCTTGTATATACTTTGTCATGTTAAAAATACAGGAAAGAGTACAAATATATAGGAAAAGAGAAAGAGAAAAAATCCTATACAAGAGATGTGAGACTAATAGAAGACGGAAGAAGCAGGCCTATATATGACCTTATACATGGGCATTTATATCATTTTCTCTCATATTCTCTAACACTAGCGATCAAACTGCATTCGCAACCATGTTCCCTTCAACTTGTCCGGGAAGTCTCTTGAATATGTCACACTCTATCATGACAGTATATCCATGAGTAAGTGCGACGTAGATGTCGTCAACATCGCTAGCAGACATGATTCCCACTGCTTCTTGCATGGAATCAAACCAATTTTTCTACGACCACTGCTACCGAGTCATTTTCTACTGCTCGTTTTCTCCTCCTACTGCTTCCTTCTCCTTCCACTCTAGTCTGCTCTTGTGTATTAGTCGTTTTTTCTGTCATAGACTCCGCATCTATCTCCTTTGCCACCTCTATTACGGTCGCATCATGACTACTGGTCGCTCTATCAGTCCCGCATAACACAACTAGATCAAACCAATTTACAATAACTATATATTTGTAATCATTGTTTTAAATATCGGATATCGACGACATATCAGATTGAGTTTTTAAATGTCGGAAGTCGGAGACATATCAGATATATTTTAAAATATCAGATTTCTATGTATTATAAATAATTTTTTTATATTTATGTATACTACCTATAATTATATGTTATAAAAATAATATAACAAATAGATAAAAACGAGTCATTTATTTTACGAAATAAAATTAAATAACATCTGTATCTAAGATAAAATATTATTAACAAACAAAATGATATATTTTAAAATATATTTAATAGTATACAATAATTTTATTTTGATAATAATAAGTTTATTGCAAATAAAGAAGATTTAAAAGATAAAAATCCTTGATTGATTAAAATTCTTTTCAAGCTTATAAATTTATATTAAAAACATGCATACAATCAACTAATAAATTTATTAAATTTTTTTATATTTTTTTGTAATATGAAATTAAAAATTTGTGAAACAATTATACAAAATTAGTTATAAGAATAAAACGTTAAATAAATCGAAACAATAAGTCTAATCGATTTAAACATACATAATATGATAATATTATATATATAGGCGATTTAAACATACGATGATAGTTTGCTAATATAACATAAAATAAAATAGCAGACGATATATTTAAAAGTCGTGTCGGCTGATATATCGGAAAAAATCGGACATGTCGGCCTATATTTTACAAAAGGACATAATATATATATTTTAGAAAAACATATCGTTTTGCCCTAAAAAATGTCATGTCGGGAAACATGCCGGACATGTCAGAGGACATTTAAAACAATGTTTGTAATGCTTCACTGAAGGATGCGCCTGCAAATAATACTAATTAAAATAATGTAATAATATCACTTGCATTGAGTTTGTAAATATATCAATCAATAAAATATAATTTATCTTCACATAATTTGCCCATAGCTTGTTTTCGTTTGCGATATCTACCATGATCTTCCACCGGAACAATCACTTCAACATGTGTTCCATCTAATGCACCAACACAGTCCACAAACCATCTCGATATGATGATGATATGATGATATCTCTGCTACGTTTTTCCTACAACTTATTATTATTCATTGTCCCTAAAGTCGAAATGAATGAATAACACCCAATAATTAAAAACAATCTCAAATCTTAAACTTAACAATAATTAAGGAAACAAATTGCAAAGCCACCCATGGCAACAAGGCAAACCAACAATGATTAAAAAAACTCAAAGAGGTGTCCAATGCTGGGATAATTTCTCATTGCAACAATCTATTACTACATATCCAATAATTGACTATATTGAGTAAATAACTGCATTACTTTTTTGATCCGCACTGTGGTTTCTTTTTGTGCAAAAGAGAATGTGATGGATGCTTATGATAGGATATGTGCAAGTCCCTTAACACAGGAATTCTTCAAGGACTTGGCTATGAATTCGCCAACGACTTGGCCCAAAATCTCTTCTAAAATGGAGAACATCTCCACAAGTTACAAACAAATCCTAGAAGGAAAACAAAAATCAGAAAAAAAAGGTAGGGGAAAAAACTTCGCCCAACCAAAGGAAATTGAAGAAGAAATAGATCTGTGCGATGAAATCACAAATATGTGCATCTGAAGCCCTATTAAGCAAATCGACGAAGAAAACAAGGATGAAACAAAGGAAGAATATGGATACTTGATCTGAGAAGGAGCAGCGCCTACTCCAACAGTCGGAGTGAGAATGGCCTGCAATGAAAAAGGGATGATGAGGAAGACAAAGGAAGCCGAGGAAGAGGAGGATACAGAAGAAGAAATATGGAAGCAGAGCTAGAAGTCTACCGTCGATTGATCGATCGCAGGGGGCGTCGTGGGAGGCGGAAGGCGGAAGCGTGAAACAACGATGAAATCCAGGAAAACCAAAGCGCGAAGGTAAGTTTTTGTGGACCGGCTTTTTAGGTTTAAGGAAATATCCGTAGTTTTAGAATTGAAAACCAATGCCATTCTATTTCTAGCGCGCCGAACAAGAGAATTGGCTTTTTGGAAGCCAAAGCCACTTCCAGAAAGCCAATTCCCGCGCGCCGAACGGGCCATAAGAGTTTTTGTTGGTTTACACTCCGACATACCGACTTCTTTAAGGAGTGTACCTATATTGTAGAAGACATATTTCGTGCGAGTTACTAGTCAATTATGAGTATTTCAGTTTTTAATTCTTTAGTTTGAAATTATTTTCTTTAGTGGAACTTTAATTTTTTAATACATATGTCATTACTTCTCGTTATAACAATATCATTCACATACACTAAAATTAGAATGCGTCCCTGTTCAGTGTGCCTGTGGAATACATGGTGGTTGATCGTATATCTGGTCATACAAAATGCTTCTAACACCGAGGAGAGTCGCCCAGACCACGGTCTTGGAGATTACTTAAGGCCATATAACAATTTATTTAATCAACAAACTAGCCCACACTCCACCCGAGCAACAATGAAAAATGGTTGCTTCATGCATATCTCTTCAACAAGTTCACTATCCAGAAAGATGTTAGAGATATTACTTGGTATAAGGGCTAAACAAAGCTGTTGGCAAGAGAAATGGTCGGTTTGATGGATGTCATTTTGGTAACTGGAGAGAATGCTTCAATAAATGAATGCCATATGAGTGACTACTGACTAAGGCCTTTCATCACTAACCGAGCAATGGATCCATTTAGATTGGTTTTGTTTCAGGCGCGTTGCCATTTCACTACACCTTAATGAACTTACTAAATTGACTTTTAATTTCAACACAACAGAGAAAGAACTGCTATGAAGTTCAGATCATTTTCACATAAAATTATCCAAATACATCACGAGAAATCATCAATAAATGTAACCAAATATTTAAAATTCTACAAGGAAGGAGTACATGGACCCCAAAATATCACTATGAACAAGTTCAAGAACATCTGAAACATGTTTTTTGGCATGAGGTGCTTATGAGGCGTCAATGCTTACCTAACTCGCATGACACTCAATTGTAAACATTTTACTAAACACAGGAGAAAACCATTGTAATCTAGATAAAGACAAATACCCAAGTTTGTAACGGAGCTGCATAATGGATAATGGATGTAGATGACTTCAGGCCGTGGGTCAGAGCAGGATCAATGTTCAAGTAGTAAAGACCTTGAAATTGAATCCCCAAACCAAAAAGTGTCTTCGTTTGTTTGGTCTCCAACAATGTAAGAAGAAGAGGATAGTGTAACAATGTGGTCAAGTTTCTTGATTAGTTGACCAACTGATGATAAATTTAATGAAAAAATAGAAACATGAACATAATTTAAAGAGAGTGAATGTCAAAGAGATGTCGTCAATACTCTGAATGATGGACCTTGATCCATCTGCTAAGTTAACAATAGAGATGGATTTAGAAGTAGATAGGAATGAGAATATACTTACAACCCTAGTGATGTAGGGTAGGCTACGAGGTGGACAAACCTAGCCTTCTAGGGAAGGGGTGTGGACGTGACCCTCTAAACCAACTCTAAATGTAATGCAAACCGTCGGTGACGACGCCAAAATAATTTGAGCAATAACAATTTCAACCCACGCAGTTAATTAAAGGAAATAAACAAACATTCAATTCAACAATTATTTAATTGCTTTCCTCCGCTCGGGGGCTAAGGCTAAGCGCGCGGCGAATAAATCCCACCTGCAAATTATAAATGTATCGCAACAAATTTCTACAAGCCTAGATCTAAGCAAAGCACGACAATCAATAATAATATCAAATCCAATGTTCCAATACAATGAGAGGCTCTCCAAAGTAGCGGGCTGACCGAGGCACTGAAGGCTTTGGATCCGGATGCGTAGATCGGCGATCGAAGATGGAACCGGAGGCGCAACGATGATGGCAATGGCTGTCCTCGGCGGAAAGTGGGGAGATCGGGCTGGAAATGGGTAGATCCGGCCACTAGGAGGGATATCCGGGCGGGGGAGGGTAGATCCAATATTTTGGGATCGGATCCGGGTGAAGGGATGATGAATGGATGGTGGAAATAACGGATCGGGGTGTTAAAACGATCTAAAATTTTAGGGTTGTTTGGGCGATGGATCCACGTAGGGGAGGGGCGGTTTGGGAAGGCGGGGGGGGGGGGGGGAGGCCGGCGGGCTGTTTGGACATCCCAAAAAGGAAGGCCAGTGGCACTGTAGCGCCGACACTGTAGTAGCGGTACTGTAGCAGCGGCTGTTTGGGCTCCGGAAATAGGGGTTGCTGCGGGTATAGATGAGGATTTGGGGGGAGGAATTGATGGCAAGGGTTAGGGGAAGGATAGGGGGGAAGAAAACCAACCTGGAAAGCGTCACCTAGGGCTCCATGGCGTCGACACCGAGGGGTGATCGCTGGAATCCGGGAAAATTGTCTCCAAAATTCTGCAATGCCTTGGTTCAGCCTCTTAGACCATTATTTATAATAAAATAAGACACTAGGATATCCCTATCAACATCTATGATTGGCCGGTGGGAGAGGCCACGAAAATACTTGAAAATAAACCAATAAAAATAAACTAATATATGATTTTGACTCGCGGTGATATTTCGGACGCAACCGCGGAGTCGGATCGGCGATCCTATCAAGCCTTCCTGCACGAATAAAAAAACACGGGTCCCGCCTTATGGCGAAATCCTGGTGCACGATCTGATGGATCCCCATCAACTCCTCCCGACTAAAAATCCTTCATCTACGATGAATGAAGATGGTTGTACTGATGTCGAAGTCCAGGGGCGATTCGATCGAGCTCTGCAGGTAGTATCTAAGCGTCATCTGCATCGGGGCGGCCCCGCCAGAGTACCAAGTAGCGGCAACGCGACCTATCTGTGGTAGAAATAAACTGGTGGAATCTGATCTCTGTGATGCTATTATCGCTCAGCTCTCGAGTGGTGGATCCCGGTGCGATCGGCGGTGCCGTCGGTCAAACCAAAGAAGACGAGTCCCCAGGTGGGTGAATGCCAACAAAGGATGGACTGTAGTGGCTATCAGATGTAGGTGGAGTATGAGAATGGTAAGGAAACGAAAGTGGGGGCGGGGCGGCTGGGTGTCTCCACTGCTCGGATCCGCATACTCGCAAGGCTCGAAGTACAGCGTCAGATCCTCGACATTAAATACTGGATGAATCCCCATGCTTGCCGGGATGTCGAGCCGGTAGGCGTTTGTCCCAATACGACTTATAATAGTGTAGGGGCCCATTCTACCGACCCTTAACTTCTTGGCAGGCCCCGAGGGGAGCCTCTCAGGGCGGATTCGCACCATTACCTTTTCACCTTCATTAAACACTTGTTCTCGCTTTCGCTTATCTGCATGGGTTTTGTAGCTTTCATTGCTCGTTATTATTCGTCGGTGAACCGACTTATGCAACTCATGCAAATGCTGTGCAAATGACTCAGCAGACTCACTAGGGCGCGACTCTAAGGGACTCGGAATGAGGTCAATGGGCTTCCTAGGGTCGTATCCTGATACTATATGAAACGGATTCAACCCAGTAGACCTATTGACGGAACTGTTATAGGCAAACTCTGTGACTGGAAGGTTAAGATCCCAACTACCTACATGCTCTCCTACTAGGCATCGCAATAGGTTCTCTAAGCTACGGTTGACTACCTCCGTCTGCCCGTCCTACTGTGGGTGATATGTCGAGGAGAACCTAAGAATTGTGGTAGTCTTTGCCATAGGGTCTTCCAAAAATAGCTCATGAATATAACATCACAGTCTGATACGATAGATTTAGGTAGGCCATGCAGTCTAAAGATGACCCTCATAAAGATGGATGCTACGTGTGAAGCATCCGCCGTCTTGCGTCAGGCGATAAAATGCGCCATCTTTGAAAATCGATCGACCACCGTGAAGATGGAATCGTGTCGACGTAGACTACGGTGAAGCCCGAGATCGAAGTCCATGCTCATGTCCTCCCAAGGGCGATGTGGGATTGGCAAAAGCGTGTATAGACCCATGTTTTGCTTTGTGCCCTTTGTCGTCTGTCAGATACGACAGTGGCGGACAACGCGAGCCACGTCCTTCTTGAGACCGGGCCATTAGAGGCAGTCCTCAACAATGACAATAGACTTATCCCGCCCAAAGTGCCTACAAATCAGGTAATCGCGATAGGAAGTCTAGGGTATGCACAGGCGGGAGCCCCGGTACAAATATACCTTAAAGATCTGATAGTCCTCAACAGGGTTCAGGGGGTATCGGGACAAGGCGGAATAGATCTCGCCAAAATCGTGGAATGTCGGGTAATCTAGGATCACTCTCTCAATTCCGTCCACTCGTGCGGTCATCGTTTGGAGCAAGGAGATACAACGACTCAGAGCATCGACCGACTTGTTCTCAACACCAGCTCGATGTTTGAGAACGTAGTGAAAATCCTGTAGGTACTTGACCCACTTGGCATGCCGGTGCCCCAACTTGCATTGTGAATCCAAATAATATAACATCTGGTGGTCTGAAAAGAGTACAAACTCCCGAGGGAGGAGATAGTGCCTCAAGTAGCGCAGAGACTGGACAATCGCATAAAATTCTCGAACATAGTTTGAGTATTTTTGCTTGGCTTCGTTCAGTTTCTCACTAAAGTAGGAAACTGGATGTCCCTCCTGGCTCAATACGCCACCAATACCTACACCAGAAGCATCACACGCGACCTCGACGCATGACTAAAATCGGGAAGTCTCAAAACGGGGGTCGTCGTCAATCTCTCTTTGATCTCCTTAAACGCTCTAGTGGCTGCGAGAGTCCTCTGAAATTCTCCTTTCTTGAGGAAGTTCATGAATGGGTCCATAATCGTACTGAACTCCTGGACAAACCTCCTGTAGAAGGTAGTAAGCCCATGAAAACTGAGCCTCGTGAATATTCGCTGGTACATGCCAGTCACGAATAGATTTGACCTTCTCAGGGTCAACGGAAACACCAGTAGGCGACATAATGAAGCCCAGAAAGTGAATCGACTCCGAGAGGAAGGAGCATTTCTTTAAGTTCACATATAATTTCTCTCGGCGGAGGGTGCCAAAGAGAAGCCTCAAATGATCAAGGTGGTCGGCCTGCGTCTGGCTATAGATCAGTATATCGTCAAAATACACAACTAGAAACTTGCCCATGTAGGGCCGTAACACCTGCGCCATAACTCTCATAAAAGTACTCGGGGCATTAGATAACCCAAATGGCATGACCAGCCAGTCATATAGATTATCCTTGGTCTTAAAAGCCGTCTTCCATTCATCTCCCTCGCAAACTCGTATCTGATGGTACCCGTTACGAAGGCCAATCTTGGAAAAGATTTGGGCACCGAACATAGTATCCAGCAAGTCATCGATTCGCGAGATGGGGAAATGATACTTAACCATTGTTTTATTAATGGTGCGGTTGTCGATGCACATACGCCAACTACCGTCCTTAGGGGTAAGAAGGGAGGGAACCACACACAGATTCAAACTCTCACGAATAAAATGTTTCTGAAGAAGCTCGTCGACCTGCCTCTTGAGCTCAGTGTGCTCATCAGGGTGCATACGATAATGGGGTAGGTTCGGGTGGGAAGCCCCTGAGACTAGATCAATGACATACTGAATGTTCCGTGGAGGGGGCAACTCATCAGGGAGCTCATCAGGTATACTATTCACAAACTCATCTAGGAGGGGACGCATCGCTAGTGGGTGGTCAACAGGGGTGTCCTCAGATGCCTGAGTGACAGCCACAACGTAAATGATGTCCGACTCAATACTGTCTCGCAGGAACTCACCTCAGCTCAAAATATGCAGGGGTATCGAGGCGCTTGTACTCACAGATGGCTCAACCACACCCTTTGATCTCTCCCTGGGTTGGGTTGGCGTCAACATAATCTTTTATCCATTGTCGTAGAAGACACATGTGTTCGAACGATCGAAACACGTGACGTCGCGATCAAAAAACCAGGGGCGGCCGAGCAACACATGGGCGTCATCCATGGGAATGACATCACACCAGACTCGGTCTTGGAAGGAAGCGATGCTAATATGCACAAGACAACGTTGGGTAACCTGAATCGCAGTCTTATCTACCCAGACAACACGATATGGGTGGGGGTGAGGCTCTGCCTTCACCTGCATACGGTCAATCCCCTTTTGGGCCACAATGTTCACACAACTTCCACTGTCGATGGCCAACTTGCAGGATCCGCCTGCACTCGGGAAGTACGTGTAAAAGATGGTGGTGCGTCACCAATCCTCATCTACACTAGGGGTGTATAGGAGGCGCCCAATCACTCCCACCTCCAATGATCTTTCTGTGTCACTCTCCCAACCTTTCTCATCATCGGCCTTAATCTCTTCCGTAACCTCCCTATCTTCCTCTAAACCCTACTCCTCATCTCCAACTAGCAGTGTCCCCGTGAGGCACTGCGCCGCCACGTGTCCTCTGCCAGAACATCTATAACACAGAATACCCCCAGATCGCTGGCCATCAGTGGTGACGGCCTTGCCCTTCATGTCCGCGGGAATGCGTGAGGGTGCAATCGTGGTGGTCTGGGGCAGAGCGGGTTTCCTAAAAGTCAAGGAATCAGTCCGAGAGGGGAACTGCCTCGTGCTAGATGACCGGAGGTACTGCTCGTACTCGAGAGCGAGCTGAAATATCTGATCGACGACGGTCTCTAAGCGATGATGAATCAGCTCTCTTCGAATTTCAGAACGTAGGACTGCCTTAAAACGAGAGGCAGTTGCAATAGGCTCCTCTGAGGCGTCACTCCTGACGACTAGCTCGTCGAAACGAGCCATATACTCAGCGACAGTAAGTGTCCCCTGCCGTAAGTTCTATAACTGCTCAAATAACTGGTCTCGGTAGGACGCAGGGAGATATTTCTCGCTCAGACTTTTCTTCATCTCATCCCACCTGACGATGGGGTAATAACCATCTCGCTTTAAAGCTCTCTCTACGCTAATCTAGAATACCTTAGCCTGCCCGACCAGCTTCATTTTTACGAAGCGGACACAACGCTCGTCACTCATATCATACCACTCGAAATAGTGGTGCATGTCCAGGAGCCAATCACTGAAGGCTTTCGGATCCAGACGATCATCAAACGAAGAAGTGTCGAGTCGAATACGACGAGTGATGTCAAAGTGGCGACCATCTCTCCGTAGGTCGGTATAATCCTCGGGATAATCATCATGGGCATAGTCGTATGGGGAGGGTGGGGGCCGCGCTTTCTCTGACCCGGGGGATAATACTCATCGCGGTGATGATCACGGCGACCGTGTGGAGGTACACGATCTCTGGGGTCAGGCTAAGGCTGACGTGGCATACGACACATCACGCTGATGTGTAAGTCTATCACACGCTGGATCAGGATTTTGCCTTGCCGGCGGAGCTGGGGGTCGGTGAGGAATATCACGACGGTGGCGGTCTACTGGAGGCTGGCCAACTCTCGGGTGCTGGTCGAGACGTGGGGGAGCATCAGGGTCGTCCTCAAGTGAATCGTCACGCTGTATTGAGGTGTCCCTGAAATTCTCTAAGTGGTCCAAACGAAGATTCACCTCGGCAAGATCATGACGCACATCGTTGAACTGGGCACCTAAGGTGTCAAAACGATTTAGGATAAGACGTTGAAACTCAGCAAAAGCGGCACCCGAATTAGAGCTAGCCGCTCGGTCGCCGGTGATTAATGGATCTGACATGCTTGCCCTAAATATCCTACCACTACGGAGCATGCAAATGACCTAGCCTGACTCTGATACCAATTGATGTAGGGTAGGCTACGGGGTGGACAAACCTTGACTTCTAGGGAAGGTGTGTGGACGTGAGTACATGACCCTCTAATCCAACTCTAAATGCAATGCAAACCGTCGGTGATGACGCCAAAATAATTTGAGCAATAACAATTTCAACCAATGCAGTTAATTAAAGGAAATAACAAACATTCATTTCAGCAATTATTTAATGGCTTTCCTCCGCTCGGAGGGCCAAGGCTAAGCGCGCGGCGAATAAATCCCACCTGCAAATTATAAATGTATCGTAACAAATTTCTACAAGCCCAAATCTAAGCAAAGCACGACAATCAACCAATAATAATATCAAATCAAATGTTCCAATACAACGAGAGGCTCACCAAAGTAGCGGGCTGACCGAAGCACTGAAGGCTTTGGATCCGGATGCGTAGATCGGCAATTGAAGATGGAACCGGAGGCGCAACAATGATGGCAGTGGCTGTTCTCGGCAAAAAGTGGGGAGATCGGGCCGGAAACGGGTAGATCCGGCCACTAGGAGGGATATCTGGGCGGGGGAGGGTAGATCCGATATTTTGGGATCGGATCCGGGTGACGGGATGATGAACGGATGGTGGAAATAACGGATCGGGGTGTTAAAACTTTAGATCTGAACCGATCTAAAATTTTAGGGTGGTTTGGGCGGTGGATCCACGTAGGGGAGGCGAGATTTGGGAAGGCAAGGGGGGGGGGGGGGAGGCCGGCGGGCTGTTTGGACAGCCCAAAAAGGAAGGTCGGTGGCACTGCAACGGTGGGACTGTAGTAGTGGTACTGTAGTAGTGGCACTGTAGCAGTGATACTGTAGTAGCGGTTGTTAGGGCTCCAGAAATAGGGGTTGCAATGGGTATAGATGAGGATTTGGGAAGAGGAATTGATGGCAAGGTTTAGGGGAAGGATAGGTGGAAGAAAACCAACCTACGAATCGTCACCTAGGGATCCACGACGTTGACACCGAGGGGTGATCGCTGGAATTCGGGAAAATTGTCTCCAAAATTTTGCAATGCCTTGGTTCAGGCTCTTAGGCCATTATTTTTAATAAAAAAGACACTAGGGCATCCCTATCAACAACTATGATTGGCCGGTGGGAGAGACCACTAAAATACATGAAAATAAACCAATAAAAATAAACTAATATATGATTTTGACTCGCAGTGACATTCCGGATGCAACCGCAGAGTCGGATCGGCGATCCGATCAAGCCTTCCTGCGTGAATAATCAAACGTGGTCCCGCCTCGCAGCGAACTTCTAGTGCACGATCTGATGAATCCCCATCACCTAGTCATATGCTAAGGAGCACTTGGGCTGATGACTAGGTTTGAGAGTAGTGGAAAAGAGAGGGAGTACTTGTTTGAGTGTATAAAGCACGAGAGCAAGCAACACTTTGAGAAGTATTTTGGGATGGATAAACATGACATACTCCTTAGAGATCAACGCAACTTGACTATTACCTCCAAGGAACTGGAGTCCGTCTGATCATTGGTCACGACATTGGCTCTCCTGTTTGGGGGTTTCCATGTAACTTTCAACATCTCGCCATCACATGCCCCTCTCCTCAACAATGACACCACACTCTCCCACAGTCCCTACCATCTTTATCCATATTAACGTGCCCTCGACCTCGTCCACCTCGTCCTCTTCTATATATTTGTGTCAACGTAGCCTAATTATCCTGAGTCGGGAGTCCTGAGTCAGCACCACTACTCATATCATCATCTACAACTCGCAGGACTTTAGAATATTCCTCTGTAGAGTTTCCACAAGTGCTTCTCCTAAGATTTGAGGGTGCACTGCACTGAATTCAAGTCATAAGTGCCATAGAATGCTATCATTGTCAATAATTCTCTTTGCGCCATCATAGGCTTCATTGCCTTCACATCATCAATAATCATAATAAGGCATCCGGTTCCTCATTTAGACAAAAAAAAACTGACAACGGACTCAGTTACAGACTACCCCAATGAGATTTCCACTCCATGCCTGAGTCACCTCATATATGCGACTCACATTATACTTCTCTGGATAGAGTAAGTCCAGGTCCATAGTTGTTTCACACTAGAGCAATGCGATACAAGACTTGACACATGAGTGTCTCATAAAAGCTGCTTCAGCATAGTAGCAACTGGCTAGCAAAAATATGTTGACTAGATTGGGAGCAGCTAGCGACAAGATCAAAGTAGCAAGAAGACACCGACAAGATCGTCGGCTAGAATTGTAGATGGAAGCAACAACATGAATGACAAATAGGAACAACCCCGTTGTCGTAGATAGAGCATGAAGGATGCAACAATAGGATCGTCGAAGGGGCCATTGAATCAAGAATGATAAGGAGGGAAGTGTAACACCTCAGTCTAGTTTAACAACAAATCAGCAATCTGGCCGAGTCCAGCGATAAACAGTAAATTAAGAAACAGTATTAAAACTAGTACATAACATGTGAAATTGAAAAGTATTGAAATTTTAACTTACAATGGAAGTAGAAAGTGCAACTAAGGGTTAAGATGTACCTCAATATGCTGAATTTACAGAGCCACTAAAAAAGAATTTAGAACCAAACAACTGAATATCATGTCTGGAACAAAGAGATATTTTTAAACATTACATTATAAATGTCCAATACTAAACAATATAGTACTCAAAATGGGGAAACAAACTATATGAGCGACTCCAACAACACGCTCATCCTAGGCGCAGTTTTCCACCTGGGTCCTCTGTAAAAAAAAATGCCCAAACATGGGTCAGCCCAAAGAGAGAGTAAGAAAAACTAATCCTCCTAGTAACGCTAATTTTTTTTTGAATGAAATGTATGCATGTTTTTGAAAATAATTTTTGTGCTATAAAAAAACTTTATGCTAGTGTACTATGCATGATTTTCTAAAATAAAACTAGCAAGATTAATAACTGTTCTAATTAATCATATTTTGTGCAGTTTACTCAAGTTCCGAATAATTTGGTTAACAAGGAGTTTCTAAGATTTAGTCTAAACTTGAGTTCTAAATCATTAAAGGTTGTCCTTCATTAAACTCTAGGCAGAGTAGCATCTATCGCGTAATTCTAGTCTAAGGATCCGAGTCCTTCTAACGAACTCAAATGTTCTAGTGTCTCACGGACACAGACTCAAATCTACTGATCGTCTAAAATGGGATAACATCTCCTAAACATTGAAACTCATAAGTTGCTCTATAACCCATGAAAAAGATAGTGCACCTCTATCAACCACAGGAGGAGATCTCAACCGTGTCTACAACATCATCCATCTAGTGCTACTCTGCTTGCGAGCACGAGTGTGTGATAAAAGCAGTTCACCACATTGGTTCAAATGACTAGGAACCCCATTCCCGACTTTAATGTTTCCTGCTCGTAAATCCATATAAGTGAATATATTGTTTGAATGGTCTAATTGTTTGAGACGTGTTAGAAATTAATTACATACTGCATATACTGGCTGTATAATCATTGCACTACAATTCTCTAACGATAATAGTAGTTTCATACTCCCATGATGGTTTTACTGAATTAAAATGAACATTACTATACAAGCTAACTGTTATGTCTAACCAAAAAGAATAAGAATTTCTTACAACAGTGTTGCGACGTTCGTACACCTGACGCGACGGCATAGCTTCCTTTAAGAAATAAACCAAAAATCTAATTGATCTCTGATTATTAAGGGGGCTTATCTTCTCGAGAATCCTAAAAGAGTGCAAACAACATACTCAAAACTCTCTCTAAAGATTAAGGAATATTATTCCAAAGTAACAGAAAGACTCTTACCACTACTGCAATAGTGGAGGTTACTATTTCTGAGGCGGAGAGCGTCCTCTTCTACACTGGATGTTGGCGCATTATGTTTGCCTTCATTCGGCCTGCCCTGACTAAAGCTCCTCTGTCCCCTTGCCCATCATGGGTTTTAACATTATTGTTGAATGAAATCGAGAGAAAAAAGCACCAACCTGAGCGAAAAAGGAAAGGGGCTATCGACCTTTAGTTTCGATCGTGGAGCCCTGCTGAAGGTTTCAGAAGTTTCTGTAGGAAGAGAAACACCCAAAACCACGACCCTAATCAGAAATCTCAAAGCTAGGGTAAAGAGAAAAATATCCCATGCCATGAACAACCATTGACTGTAACATTAGGGTTACCTGCTAGCAAGGAATCTCGATTTTTGACTCCGAGATGGAAGAGGAGGTCGAACAAGGCCAAAATAATGGAGGAGCACCGCTGGAGAAGGTTCCCAACTGCAGCAAGATCGACAAATTTCGTACCTGGACGAACGGAAACCAGCGACAACAAAAACGTCGGGCTGGAACCTTCTCTGTCGACGCTGAAGAAGAGGGAATCAACGACAATTCTAGTGGAAGAGGCGAGCGGAGACATCGTCGGCCACTTCGAGAGGTGGAGTGGCCGATTCCTATGTGTCTACTTCCTGTCGCTGCTGCTACGAACGGGAAGAAGAAAGAGCGGTTTCTACTATTCGTCGGCTGGGAGAGAAAGAAAATAGGTTACACAGGGGAGGGTTTCCGCACAACGGGGTTTAACAAAACCGTGGAGAGTGCGGTTATAGAAACTGCACGAGGGGGAAAAAAGAAACGCCACTATCCAAACAGGAGAAATTTTGACATTTCTATTTATTATCAAATTGCCACTCCCCACCACACTTAGAATGTCTATATGCTATGTCGTCGCGATTACACTAGACGCGCCGACAAAATTACGACTAAAGTTAATTCTTTAATTAAAGTACAAAAATTAACTACACTAAAATCATAACTCGACGAGACGCAGGCTCGATCAAAATCATTCGAGATTAGACCCTGCAATTAAATTTTACCTTCGCATAAATTTACGGATGTTAAAGGAAGAAGGCATCGCGAGAGATGGGCACGACGAGATCGACGAGAGCTGCGACAAGATCTCGTCGCGCGAAGTAATCGATGTCTTGGATGCCATGGGAGATTGGGAGAAGGGCTCTGGAGTGGGAGCGGAAGCCGTTGACCAGAAATTTCAGGGCGCTAACATTTTAAGGCGAGAAATTTCAGGGAGGAATAAATTCCTACTCTGATACCATGTTGGAATGTTAGAGAAAAATATAAAGTGCAAGTTTATTCATTCACAAAGGAGCAAGATATATGACATATAAAGACTCGTAAACTCAAATTGACAATGTGAGATAAACCCATACATACCTAAAGATTATTATATGTACCTAAGTATTAATATAAAATTAATAACTTCAACCGGGATGGTATATTTAAAAGCAATATTTGGGTAAAAAATTCTGCTTAAATATACGGTTGTGTTCGTCAACGATTTGATCTGATGGCCACTTAAAAGTGGTAAATTACGGTGCATACCATTTGACCAACCAAATACCACATTCCATATAGTCTAGTTGACACAATATGAGGTTGCCTATCGACAACCACATATTTGCCGTATTTTCCAGATTCTACACTGGTTGTGGCAGTTGATCGAAGCTTACATGCTCGTGAAGCAGTCGTTCGGACTGAAGATTTTAGCATACACTAAGACTTCATTTGGTAGAGCGACTGCGATTATAAAAGGAGCTGTTGTAAATGAAGCTGTTGGAACCTGATTGCTTGAAATGGAGATCTATTTGGATAGTCAGTGTTTGTAGAGCTGTTCAGAGTGGAAAACCATTTGGCAAAACAACGTTTACGATTAATTTTATATAATATATATATACAAATATATATTATTATATTAATAATTTTATATATTATATTTAATAAAATAATTTTTGTTTAAATGTCTCAAAGTCCTAAGTTTTTTTTATTAAAACCTCCGATGACCTCCCATGCCTCGCCCTCCCGAGCCCGCAGTAACCTCCAGATGGAGTAGAGTTTGGCGGAGGCGGAGCCGGTCTCAACTCCTCCACCTCCGGTGGCGGTGACCTCCAGATGTAGTACTAGAGCTTGGCGGAGGCGGAACCGGTCTCAACTCCTCCACCTTCGGTGGCGGTGACCTCCAGATGGAGGCTAGAGCTTGGCGGAGGTGGAGGAGGCGGAGCCGGTCTCAACTCCTCCACCTCCAGCGGCGGTGACCTCCAGATGGTGGAGTAGGAGGTGCTGGAGCACCGTGAGATGCAGGATCCGCCAACCCTGTTGTGACGCGCGCCTTCGCGTGGACTAAACGCTACCAACTGGAGGTCGCCGCTCCGGTTTGGGGACGCCGATTATTAGGCACGCAGGTAAACGGAGCGATTCGAATATACAGCAGAAAAACAAATGAAAAAACAGGGCTGCTTTTCGTTTGGGAAAACGGAACGGAGCCAAAAGCTAAACCAAATGAAGCCTAAGAGAAAAAAGGAGTTCACGAAAGTCACGTGGGTGTACATTAAATTGCAGACTTACAAGCAAGTTAGTATGCATGCTTATATATATCATAAATTTTTTCTTAAATATGATGGACCTTTTCTCATCTTCAAAAAGATCATCGCAGTGACTTATAGAGTACAGTTGCCCCATAGCAGTAGGATAAATTGCACATTTCATATTTCACAGCTGAAGTAACACATTGATAATCTTCCAGTTCAACCGATAATACCAGAAAATGTGGTTGAACTAGGTAATGCCATGCTTACATCTAAGCTCATATGGGATAGACTCATGGTTCCTAACAATGGCAATCACCGAAGTTTTATAAAATGGTTCAATGACCCATATGAAGGTTCAACATGGGAGAGCAATTACGATTTGAAGAGAAGGTACCATGATTGATCCATGGGGATGAAGATTGGAAATGGGGAGGGCAAGGGTATAGACATTTCAAATAGACATAGTAGCTAATAAAACACTATACTGAACAATTAATTAGTGAAGTGAGGGTGTATTAGTCTTTTAACTGCACAATTAAGTTGTATACATACCTGACCAAACTCTCTTTTTAAATGCATGAAAGATATGAATTGCTGTTAGTTAGTTTCTTCATCCTAGTCTATGAATCTCTTGGGTTCTCTTCTGTAGAATACTCATTTCTGATGCAGAGCGGAGACGTGGACCCATGGAGGAGGACGAGTTTTGGGCCCATTCGGGACCGATTGTCGAATTATCATATATGACGTGCTTGGATCGATGATTTGATTCCGTGGATCCGTTCAGATCCGCGTTACGAATCGATTTCATATATTACATTATTATTTTTGCATTTATTTTGATGTATTTGGGTAACCCCACCTCCGACCAATCATAGTCGTTGATGATGAGATGCCCTAATCTCCTCTTTATTATAAATAGAGTGCTTAGGGGCTAATTAGATGGATTTGCTGATTTTGAAGATTGTGAATGCCAGAACTTCGTGATCCCCAAGGTGTCGACTTCGTGGAACCCTAGGTGATGACTCCTAGACGTCTATCTTCCTCCCCAAGAAAATACCTGACCCTAGCCTCCTTTTCCCCACTTCTAACAGTAGGAAAATCGTGAATAGGTTCTAATAATTTAAAACAAGAGAGATCCCACACTTATATAAGTGAGGGAATAAAGTACAAAGATGATAATACCCTTATGGGTAAATACAAAAACAAATATACTAAAAACAACTTGATTTCAACTCTCCCCCTCAAGTTGGATGGTAGATATCTATCATTCCGAGTTTATGGATATCATCAGTAAAGGCATCGGAGCCAAGACTCTTGGTGAAGACGTCGGCTAATTGATCTCTGGAATGGACGAAGGGTGTGACTAGGCTTCCTTTGTCAAGATGATCTTTGATGAAGTGACGATCCACCTCAACATGCTTGGTCCTATCATGCTGAACTGGGTTGTGCGCTATGCTGATGACAGCTTTGTTGTCACATTACAAGGATATGGGAGTTTCCTCCTTAAGACCGAGATCTTGCAATAAGATGCTCAACCAAAGGCCTTCACAGAGACCCTGAGACATCGAACGGTACTCAGCTTCAGCACTGGATCTAGCCACCACACTTTGTTTCTTGCTACGCCATATAACCAAGTTTCCTCCAATGAAGGTGCAATAACCTGTTGTAGATTTCCGGTCATCATGACATCCAACCCAATCTGCGTCGGTGAAGACCTCGATCCGCAGATGTTTGTTCTTCGAGAACATCAGCCCCCGTCCTGGTGACTTCTTTAAATACCGGAGAACACGACAGGCAACCTCCTGGTGTCTGACCCTTGGGGCATGCATGTACCTACTCAGGATCCCAACAGCATATGTAATGTCAGGACGAGTATGTGAGAGGTATAAGAGCTTTCCTACCAACCTCTGATGACTAGGAGCATCTGTACGATCACCATTGTTGTCCTGATCAATCTTATGGTTCTCTTCTATAGGTGTGTTAGCAGGGGCACACCCAAGCATGCCAGTCTCTGTCAGCAGGTCCAACACATACTTGCGTTGGGAGATAAAGATACCCTTGTCAGAATGGGTCACCTCAATTCCTAGGAAGTAGCGTAGCCTTCCCAGGTCCTTTACTTCGAACTCGGCTGAGAGAAGTCCCTTCAACTTTGAGATTTCATCTGTATCATTTCCGGTGATCACGATGTCGTCAACATAGACAATTAGCACAACAATTTTCCCTTCATTCCTCTTGACAAACAATGTATGATCAGAGTGTCCCTGCTTGTAGCCAAACTTGATCATGGCCTTGTGGAATCTGCCGAACCATGCCCTCGGAGACTGCTTTAGCCCATACAGGGACTTCCATAACCGACAGACAAACCTCTCTTGCTCCTTCTTCACAAAACCTGAGGGGAAAGACATGTACACCTCTTCCTCGAGGTCACCGTGCAAGAATGCATTTTTAATATCCAGTTGATGAAGTTCCCAATCTAAGATCGCAGCATAAGATATAATCACACGGATAGAGTCCATCTTTGCTACAGGAGCGAAGGTCTCTTGGTAATCAATCCCCTGAGTCTGAGTGTAACCACGAGCAACCAACCTAGCTTTATATCGCTCAACTTTCCCATCCTGATTCTGCTTAACTGAGAAAACCCATCTTGAACCAGTGAGTTTCTTGCCATGAGGGAGAGAGGTGACATCCCAAGTGTGGTTCTTCTCCAAAGCTGACATTTCTTCCTTCATTGCTTGAGCCCATGCTGGGATGCAAAGTGCCTCCTGCCATGTCTTAGGGATAGAGATCTCGGACAAGGAAGATATAAATGACTGATGAGGCTTAGAGAGATGATCATAAACAACATGATTAGAAATGGGATATTCAGTACACCGGGCCTTACCACGTAGCTGAGCAATGAGAACATGTAAATCAGCGTCAGGATCTGAGTCTGAAGACAACATTGGCAGCAACGGGGCGACAGTGGGCTGTATACCTGGTTTTCGACGATGATATACATGAGGTAGAGGAGAGATGAGAGGGATATGATGAGGGGGAGATGTATGAAGAATATCTGTAGTGGATGGCATAGTGGAAGGTGTATGAGGAGATGTATGAGGAATATCTGTAGTGGATGGCATAGTGGAAGGTGTATGAGGGATATCTGTAGTGGAAGTAGGAGGAAATAAAGTGAGAGGAACAGTACTAATGTTAGGAAGAGGAACAGTATCAATGTCCTCATCCTCCTTCTCCCCCCGGCGACAAGGAGTCAAATCAAGGTAATATGATTCGTCCTCGCGGAACGTCACGCCCATGGTACAAAAAGTACGTCTGGTTGGGGGGTGATAACACCTGTACCCCTTGGTGGTGGTAGAATAACCAAGAAAGACACATCGGATAGCACGAGGATCGAGCTTATCACGAAGTGGCTGGTGAACATGAACAAAACAAAAACACCCAAATATACGTGGAGGAAGAGATAAAGTATGAACAACAGTCTTAGAAGCAAGACGAGCCAGAGGTGTAGCATAATCGAGAACCCGCGAGGGGAGACGGTTGATAAGATGAGTAGCCGTCATGATGGCATCACCCCAATAGGATTCAGAAGGTGCATGGTGGTGAGAAGGCAACGGGCAACATCAAGGAGATGCCTGTTTTTTCGTTCCGCCACACCATTTTGGGTGGAAGTGTAAACACACGTGGTTTGGTTGATAATGCCACTGTTCAAGAGGTAGGCCCCAAACACACCACGATCATCATATTCGCCCCCATTGTCACTACGAAGGACACGAATGGTTCCGTTGAACTGAGTTTGTATCATCTTATGAAAGGTTTGAAAGACAGAGACGACATCGCCTTTTTTTAAAAAGATAAACCCAAGTAGTAAGGGAAAAACAATCAATAAACGTAACAAACCATCTATATCCAGTCAAAGAAACAACTGGGGAAGGTCCCCAGACATCTGAATGTATAGCAGAAAAAGGAACACTACTAGGAGAAGATAAGTGTGATGATGAATGACGAACATGTTTAGACATTTCACAAACATCACATTTAAAACTAGAAACAAACTGAGATAAAGTAGGAAAAAGTTTCTGAAGATAAACAGGAGACGGGTGACCAAGACACAAGTGCCAGCGTCGAGCGTCAGCAGTAGTAACAACAGAAGAGGACAGAGCAAGGGATGATGGTGTAGCATCCAGGTAGTACAGACCACCGCGGTTCCTACCACTGCCAAGTATCCGTTTTGTACCCAGTTCCTGAAAAATACAAGAATCAGAGAAAAAGGTTACAGAACAATTAAGAGATTTAGTAAGATTGCTAATAGAAAGTAAACTTCGGGGAAAAGATGGGACATGCAAAACAGAAGTAAGAGGAAGCGAAGAAGAGCAGGAGAAATTTCCCTTGCCAGCAATAGGAGACAAGGTGCCATTGGCGGAGACAACCTTGTCCTTACCAGACAAGGGTGTGTAGGAGTAAAAACTTGTAGAGGATCCGGTCATATGATCAGTAGCTCCTGAGTCAATAATCCACTCAGACGAAGGAGTCACAGCAGCATGGGCACTGGGCATCGCAGCAGTGACAAACAAAGAGGAACTACTTGGTGTAGGATCAGACTGAGAATGTAGCAGACGGCAGAGCGCATCCAATTCAGTCATTCAGACGTGGTGAAATGATGTGGGAGCTTGCCATGATGGCCCCCTTGAATCTCTATGGAGTAAGCAGCATCATGAGAACGGGTGTCAGCCTGGCGGTGTCCACCACGTACAGGACCACGCCCACGTCCACGACCACGACCACGGACGTATCCAGGTGGAGCAAGGTGCGGATGAAGCTTGAAGCACGCTTCCCGAGAATGGCCCCGACGGCCACAACAGTCATAGGTTGGAATCTGGGTGGTATGGCTGGAACCACCACGACCAGTACTAGTAAATGCCGAGCGGTCAGAAGGAGGAGCCGCCGTGTTGAGAGACCTTCGACGATCTTCATCTCCAAGAACCATACTGAACGCCTCCCTGAGAGATGGGAGGGGTGAACGATGAAGAATATTGGTGCGAACCATATCCAGCTCCATGCTCAAACCCATCAAGAACACATGAAGACGAAATCGTTCATCTCTCCTTTGCAACAGAACTGCATCGGCAGTGCAAGCAGGGGTAAACTGATCGAAGTAATCCAACTCCTGAGATATATGCTCGAACTCAGAGTAGTAGGTAGAAACAATCATAGATTCCCGTCGTAGTTCCAACATACGGCGGGTCAGCTCATAAACCTGAGTGGAATTCCCGATCTGAGAATAAGTCTCCCGCGCTCGAGTCCAAATCTCGTAAGCTGAGTCCATTAGCATATAACTGCGGTATACCTTTGGAGACAGAGTGGAGAATCCAGGAAACCACCAGGGAATTCATGGAAGGACGGCTGCAGCGTCCTTCTCAGCAACCGGCGGTGGCTAGGAGGTCGCCCGACAACCACATTAGAAGGGCAGCAGGAGGACGACGAAGCCGAGCGGTGAGGACGAGCGGTGATCGAAGCCAAGCGGTGATCGAGGACGACGAGCGAGGGAGCGAGCGGCGGCTAGGTTATTTTTCCCTCTGATACCAAGTAGGAAAACCGGGAATAGGTTCTAATAATTAAAGATAAGAGAGATCCCACACTTATATAAGTGAGGGAATAAAGTACAAAGACGATAATACCCTTATGGGTAAATACAAAAACAATTATACTAAAAACAACTTGATTTCAACTCTAACCCCTCTACCTCCACAAAGTCTCCCATAGCAGCTGCTGGCCTCCCTACAACCCTGCTATTTTTCAGTCACCTGCAACCCTTCTTTTCCCCTCTCCAACAGCATCCACCAACCCATCTACACCCTCCCTCTTGCTGTCCAGCCACCGCCCCCATCACAACTCCCTCCAGCCCACTCCTCACAAGATGCTGCCCCTCCTATCCTGTCCGTCCACCCCTAAAACAGGCTGCTGTCCCTGTTCCCCCTGATTCCAGCCAGCCGTCGCCCCTTTCCTCCCCATTTTCAACGCACCACCGCCCCATCCAGTCCTCCCCCTCCCTTCGTGAAACCACCACAAGCTTCCCCATGCCCATATCTGTCCCCACCGCCCGTATCCGCCTCCCTACAACCGGATCTACCCTCCCACAGCCCGGATCCGCCCCTATACAGTCAGATCTACCCAACCAGCCCCTGTTTCCTTTCCGGATCGTCTCCACCGCACCGTGCTTCACTGGATCTCTACACCTTGAGCAACCCCCATGTTTTGTGTGTATTTACTTGTTGTGCGGAACTTAAATTCATAATATTAATATATGAGGTTTTAGATTTCATGTTTGTTTGGATCTCCAAAATAGTAGTTGTTTGTTTTAGATTATTATTGTGATTTGTAGGGTTTATTCGCCGCGCGTTCTTGCTTTGACTCTCCACGCGGAGGAAAGCCTAACCCGCTTGATTAAATGAATTATTATGCTTTTGATATAATCATGTGTGTGCGATTAAATTATTTATTGTTAAGTTTGAATTATCTGTTAGGATTTGCATTGCATGTAGGGTTAGGACAACATTAATTCCGTCACCTATAGATTTGTCCCACGTCACTTTCATTTTCGGTTCAAGAATTCTACAAGATTTTTTAAAAGGGCTATCCCAACAATCACCTGGAAGGAGCATGTCAACCCACATGCTGCTGTGCTTTTCTTTGTTGAATCAGTTTGCACGACTGACTATGTAAATAGTAAATTTATAAATAAATTTAAATATTATTTTGATTTCTACTAGTTAAAATAAATGACAATTAAAAGAAAGATTTTAACTACTTTAAGTTTTATACATAACATTACATTGTTCAAGCAGAATAGCATTTAGGCAAACAAATTGAATTTCATGAATATTATGTAGATAACATTGCTATATTGATATTATTGAATCAATTAATTTTCTAAAAAATCTGATGATAGTGAGTTTTATCTGTTATGTATTTATAGCACAACTTTCCTTAATCTACTGTGTAGTATTTTCAACTTCTATTGATCAGGTGTTTTCCAACCTGCAGATGCTGAATTGGAAATTTGATTGGGAGTACATGGTCAGGGGTTTGGTCCTTGATAAGAAAAGAGGGAATATATTGAAGGTGAATCATTGTTGTTTTTCTTAAATTTTGGCTGTTGGGGGTCTATTTTTTGTTGTTATAAAAAATTGAAGAATGATTCATTGACTTGAATAATTAGCTTACAATGCAGAGTCTTTAAATACAAAGACCCAAATAATAACAACTCACAATAATTACAAGTATACCCAAATATATACTTTACTCCTAATACTCTTCCTCAAGTTGAGTATGAGAATTAGTCATACCTAACTTGATTGCATTAGAATAAAAGGACCATACACTTAACCACTTAGTAAAGCATGTCTGCAAGTTGATTTTTAGATTTGACAAATGGTATACAAAAAGAACCACTGTCAAGTTTGTCCTTGATGAAATTTCTATCAATCTCTATATACTTTGAACGATTATTTTGAACGAGATTTCGGGCAATAAAATTAGCAACTTTGTTGTCACAGAATAACCGAACGGGTTCAATAAAGAGCATTCCCAGGTCTGTCGTTAGAGCCCAGACCCATACGCTTTCACATATGGGAAGCGCCATGACCTAATACTCAACTTTTACACTTGACCGAGAAACAACAAGTTGCACCATCGTGGGTCCTATATATTTGGACCTTTGGGTCATGTATGAGGCATGCAAGAATTAAATCAAATTTTCCTCTAGTTCTCTCTCAAGCCTGATCTTCCTTTTTCCTCTAGTTCTTCTCCTCTTCGTCCCCATTCTAGGGTTAGCCCCTTCTATTTCCCCTCCTCCTCTACCTCCGACAAACCTCCAAAAATAAACACAACAAACTTCATCGAAAATAAGCACATAATAGATTCATTTTGGTGAAAGGTAACTTCCAGAGACACATAAGTCTTGTGAGTGGTAACATTTGTATCCTTTCTAAGTAGGCTAATTGTTACGGTTGCGCATGCCGACGGGGCACGCACACGCAATCGAGACGCTGGGGCGAGGCTACAAACAGAGGAAGATGATGATGGGTCCAAGCGGAGGAGAGTCCAAAGATACGCTGGCGACATGATTATTTTATTCGCATGCTGTTATGTTATTTCCTGTTGAATACGCTTTATTTTCGTATTGTTTTAAGTTATACGCATCTTGCGCCTATAAGGGGGTGTGCTGTACTCTTTTTCTGTATTCTTGGATGAATGGAAAATTAGGGTTGCTCCCTAAGGATTTCGTCTCGTTCCCTCCTCCTTCCTCCTTCCTCACCTCCACCGACCCTCTCTCTCGCCGGATTCCTCTCGAGTTTGTATCAATTTGGTCTGACCTGCCTCACCGTCCGCCATCTCGTCGCCAATGCTCAGAATATTCCTCTATGACTGTTCTGCACTCGATTCTGCATCCAAAATCCACTCGATTTTGTGATTGGCTGAACCACACCCGTTTTTTGCCGATTCCACGATTGGGGCCTGTTCCGCTGATTGATTGCAACACCGTTCCGCCGGATCGCGCGTGAAAGCACTGTTCCACTCCGTCCCATCCGACGCCGCGTGCTACCGCCTGTCCACTTGGTGCGTTGATCGGCAAGTGTATCGGTCACACAAGTAATATAAAATGGGTGAATTTCCCCAAATATCGATCTCACGTGGAACACAGTAAGATGTAGTTATATTTCGAGGGAGAACTTTAGATTGAAGTCCTTGCGTACAGATGGGTCGCGGAATGCTTGATTTGGTTTGCGGCAAACAAAATAAAAGAAATCTAATTTACCAATGCGGTTCGCCAACATCGCTTTACAATGTGAATGTGGATTATGTAGGGTGCTATGCATTGCTTCGCTTGGCGGATGGAAGAATAGGCACATGGAACGGACGAGTAGGCAAGCGGCGTGGAAGAGTAGTCTCGCGTAGTGGAAGAGTAGTCTAGCATAATGGACGAGTAGGCTTGTAGAATGGAGTGGATGGTGATGGGTGAATGGGCGCAACCTCATACACACAAGAATATCAATGATTTAAAATACATGAAAATTAACATTAATAGAGTTCCAGTATGCACATCATCCTAAACTTGGAGAATCAAGCTACAAATATCAAAACAAAATGAGAGATGCAAGGGATACAACCAAATCCGAAGGCTCGTTGAGATTCACGGTAGGAATCGCCTGGTTGTCAATCTGCGTCCTAGCTCGGTCCATAAGGACGTCCGAGGTAGAAGAGGGTTGTAACTTTCTCCCATTTGACTCGTTTTCTTCGTCTCACGATCCGGTCTTCTTCGTCTCACGATCCGATCTTCTCCGATGCAAAGTTCTCCTTGCTTGATGATGAAGGTAGGGCTAGAATCTCGTCTTTGGAAGCTCTTGGATTATGGAGGAGGCCTAGGGAAAAAGACCCAAGAGATGGAGGAAGAAGAAGGAGCCAGAGCTCTCCCCCCAGGGTTTGCGGCGGAAGGAATTCGCGGAATGGAGCTCTGTCCCGAATAGGGCAAAACCTGCGACTTATATAGCAAACAATCATAAAAATAGGCACACATGGTCTAACGCACGACCGTGCGTGAATTGTTCGAAATTAATTGAGCAGGAATCACCCAACCAAGCATAGAAAGAGCCCGTGCGATTTTACTCACGCACGAACGAAATCGCCAGTGCGAGAACAAAATGCACAGGGAGCGACAGATCGCTGAAAACTAGGCCAAGCAGAGAAGATCGTGGGATTTACTTCTCGTACAGTTGAATCCAACCGTGCATGAAGGAAACACACAGGCAATAAATTCATAAAATTTTAGGCAAAAAAGACATTCTCGTGCGATTTTACTCATGCACGAGCGAAATCGACCGTGCACGAATAAAACGCACGTGCCGGGGCAGATCAACAAAATTGGGTATTGCAGGAAACGGACGGTCGCAGAGATCGTGCGCCAAGAAAACGCATGATCGTGCGATTCATACAAAAAAGAATTCTAACGGAAATGAGGATCTACCCACCTTCACAACAAACCAACAAACTGGGGCACAGGCTACCAGCACGCAGAATGGCCAAAATAACAAAACAAAACACCGGGGAGCACCATGTGCTTACCCCCAATAACAGAGTGCGCAAATGCACGCCACAACGGGCCAAAAAGATGCACTTCGAGTGAAACTATAAACAAGTGAAATAATAACAATAAGGATCTAAAAGTGAAGTGCAAGTGCGTGAAATCGAACCCAGATGAGTCCGAAAACCTTATATAAATCAGACTCATCACACCTACAGACTTAATGCATAACAGCCAAAATAACAAAACAAAAAAAACTGGAGAGCACCATGTGCTTACCCCCAGGCCCCAACAACAAGTGCGCAAATGCACGCCACAACGGGCCAAAAAGGTGCACTTCGAGTGAAACTGTAAACAAGTGAAATAATAATAATACGGATCTAAAAGTGAAGTGCAAGTGCGTGAAATCGAGCCCAGATGAGTCCGAAAAACCCTATATAAATCAGACTCATCACACATAGAGTTAACCGTTTGTTCGTTCCTAGCAAATCATCCCTCATGTGGACGAGAAAAATAAATAGCTTGCAAATAAATTGCAAAGGTGAAGTACCATGTGAAATCGTATCCTCATGCGCATAAAAATACAGTAGAAGAAAATTTTAATTATGCAAAATAGTTTATAATTTTCTAAGTGTGTATCTATATATTATTACTAATCAAAATTAGAATCACGATGAATCATCCGGTCGCGTGTAAGGAGAAAGTAGAATGATCGTTGAGGTGAGCATTGCCAAAGATCGTGGCTTGGGACAACAACATCAACAACAACACTCAAGCCTTTATCCCACTATAGTGGGGTCGGATATATGGATCCTTTGTCGCCATTATGCCCTATCTTTTATCATAATCTCACTAATGCCTAAGTACATCATGTCCTTCTTTATAGTTTCATTCGATGTCTTTATTGGTCTACCCCTCCCCCGTCTAACATGCCTAGTGATTAGACTCTCACAATGCCTAACAGGTGCCTCTAATGGTCTCTTTTGTACATGTCCAAACCATCTTAGACGAGCTTCTCGCATCTTCTCTGAAATTGGTGCTACTCCTGTCTTATCCCTGATACTTTCATTCTTAATTCTATCCAATCTCGTGTATCCACACATCCACCTAAGCATTCTCATCTCCGCAACTCTCATTTTTTGCTCATGTACACAATTCACTGCCCAACACTCAGAACCATAGAGCATCGCGGGTCTAATTGCAGTACGGTAAAACTTGCCCTTCAGTTTTAGTGGTACTTTACGATCACATAAGATCCCTGACGCGCCTCTCCACTTCAACCAACCCGCTTGGATTCTGTGTCACATCTTTACCAATACCTCCATCTTTTTGAACTATCAATCGAAGATATTTAAAACACTCACTATGGGAAATATCTTCATCACCCAACTTAATAACGAAGTCATCTGTCCTTCTTGTACTGGTAAATTTAAGCTCCATATACTCCGTCTTTGCCCTGCTCAACCTAAAACCCTTCTTTTTAAAAGTATCTCGCCAATATTCAAGTTTTGCGTTTACACCCTCGCGCGTCTCATAAACCAAAACGATATCATCCGCAAACAATAAATACCAAGGTATTGCTTGTTGTATATGTCTGGTGTGCTCATCTAAGATAAGGGTAAAAAGATAAGGGCTTAACACTGAACTTTGATGTAATCCAACAGTAATAAGGAATTCCTGTGTTAATCCTCCAGATGTTCTCACCCTTGTCACTAAATTTGTATACATATCTTTGATTATGTCAATTTATGATACATTTACACCTTTCTTTTCTAATACTTTCCATAAGATCTCTCTTAGAACTCTATCATAAGCCTTCTTAAGATCAATAAAAAACATATGCAAATCTTATTTTCTTTCTCGATAGTTGTCAATGAGTCTCCTCAAGAGATGTATAACATCTATGGTCGTCCTCCCTGGCATGAATCCAAATTGATTCATCCGAGATGTTAGTCTCTCGTCTTAATTTTCTTTCTATTACTCGTTCTCATAGTTTCATGGTATGACTCATCAATTTAATTTCTCTATAATTAACACAATTTTGTATATCTCCTTTATTCTTATACAAAGGTACTAAGATACTTTCTCTCCATTAGTCTGACATCTTCTTTGACTTTAGTATTTTATTGAAAAAATATGTAAGTCATAAAATTTCTTTATTTCCTAGACATTTCCATAATTCGATGGGTATATGGTCTGACCCAAACACCTTTCTATTTTTTATCTTATTTAGAGCATCTTTTATTTCTGATACTTGAATTTTACGATAAAACGTTATGTTCTTATACTTCTCTGATTTACTTAACTTTTTCAAGTTCAATTCATTTTCCTTTGTTTCATTATAAAGGTGATAAAAATATCTTTTTCATCGCTTTTTAATATCCACGTCATCTGTCAAAACTGTATCCGTCTCATCCTTTATGCATTTTACTTGACTTAAATCTCTTGTCTTTCTTTCTCTACCTCGAGTAATTTTATATATGTCACGCTCTCCATCTTTAGTATCTAGTCGCTTATAAAATTCTTCATATACTTGACTTCTTGCTTTACTTACTGTCTGTTTAGCTCGGGACGCTCTCCATTTTATATTGAGGCTCGGGACAACCTCCAAAAAAATCCATCAATGTCGGTGACCATAAGCTCACTCGTTCGCACTTTCTCCATGACACTGGTTTGGTTCAGTGCGCGAATCAGTAGGAATTTAGGTTTAAAGATGAGGCTTGGGTTAAGGTAGGGTATAAAAAGATAAACATGATGGCTCGACGCACCTAACCTAAATGAACTAACACACAAGATAAGTTATCCACGCACAAGCAATACATGCGGGTGCACCACACCCCTAGACTTGGACTTGACAACATGAGTGTGCGCACCGCCTACTCCCAATACACATTTTCACAAATATATTTTCAATTTAACCTTTTCTCATTTCACTTTTTTTCTTTTTCATTCTTTTTTCAACAATTTCAATTTTTTCACAACTAATTTTTTTCCAGCAATTTTTTCATTGGAGCACATCCACACATTCTCCAATAGGAACACCACATCAACACCTTAACATGAAAATATGAAACAACTAAAGCTTGGATTTGGGTGTGCCACTAGAATTGACTTTTTGGCTTTGGTGAGATATTAGTGGAGCTGAATCAAGAGGAAGGGTAGACCCAAAGGGGCTAGCGAGGATAAGACTATAAGAATGGGTACACAAGCTCAATCGGGCCAAAATGTGTAACACCCCAACCTAGTTTAACAACCCATCAGCCGTCTGGCCGGGTCCAGCGACAAGAAGTCAACTAAGAAACAATATTAAAAACTAGTACATAGTAGACATAAATGAAAAGAACTGAAATATAAGCTTACAACGGAAGTTGCATAATAAACTAAGGTTAAAAGTGTACCTCAACGAGATGAATTCACAGAGTCATTAGAGAGAAAAAGGAACCAAACCACTGAATATCTGAAATATTACACAAAGTCTAGTACAAAAATAAATTCTTAAACATTACATTACAAGAGTCCAAAACAATAGTAAGGTACTAAAGTACAACAACAACTGGAAGGGAAAACAAATTATATGAGTGACTGCAATGACACGCTCATCCTAAGCGTAGTTTCCCACCTGGGTCCCCTGTAAAAACATGCCCAAAACATGGGTCAGCCCAAAGGGAGAGTAAAAAAAACTATTCCTCCTAGTGACACTAAAATTTGTTGTAGAAGAAAAGTTTGCATGTTTTAAAAATACTTTTGCTATAGGAATAACTGTATATTAGGGTACTGTGCATGGTTTTCTAAAAAATAAAACTAGCAAAATAAATGTCTGTACTATTTACTTATAATGTGTGACGCTTATCCAAGTTCCAAATAAGTTGGTTACTTGGAGTTTCTAGGTTCGGTCTAAACTTGAGTTCTAATGTTTCTTATGATTGTTGCTCGACTAAGTTCCAGGCTGAGTAGCCCCTAACGCGCAATACTAGTCTAACGATCTGAGTCTTACTGTCAAACTCAAGTGTTCTAGTGTTTCGCGACACAGACTCGAATCTACTAATTTCTAAAACAGGATGCATCTCCCAAACAATTTGACTCATAGGGTATACTACCACCCACGAGAAGGATAGTGCGCCTCTATCAAACACGGGAGAGGATCTCCACCGCGCCTCTACAACATTCTTTGTCTAATGCTACTCTACTTGTGAACTTGTGCGTATGACTAAGGCGATCCACTACGATGGTTTAAAATTTCTAGAGCCACACTTCCAACTTCACTATTTCCTGCTCGTCAATCTAAATGAAAGACTATATTGTTCGGATGGTTTAACTGTTTTGGGACTTATTAAAATTACACGCATACTGCTTACGCTAGTTACATATCAAGTACAATAGCAAACTCTATTGATATTAGAAGTTTTCTTTAAAATCGTATCAAGTTTACTGAATTATACTAAATATAATTATACAGACTATCTGATATGTCTAGCCAAGAAGGATAATAATTTCTTACAGTGGTGTTGCGACACTCGTACACAAGACGCGGTGGTATAGCTTCCTTTGAGAAATATTCTGAAACACTAATCTGATCTCCGATTAGTAAGGGAGCTTATTTTCTCAAGAAACTCTAAAGGAGAAATTAACGTACTTATAACCCTCTACAAAGTCTAAGGAATTTTGTGCAAAAATAAAAAGAAGACACTTACCACTTCTCTAATAATGGAGATTGCTATTTCTAATACGGAAACGTCCTCGCCTACGCTTACCCTAATAAAAATTTCATACTACCTATAAGGAGTTTTTTTTAAATGTGGACTGGAACTGAGATGGGACAACACAAAACCTGAATAAAATCGGAAACGAAGGGTTGATCGACCACGTGCCTCGATCAAGAAACCTCAGTGAGGGCTTCTGAAATTTCTGTAGAAGGAGAAACACCAAAATTTCAAGTAATTTGTCTGAAATCTCAAATATAGGAGGATAAATCGTAGATTCAACCGAAGAAGGGTTTTTCTGGTCACTACCTGAAGATTACAATGATTGAAAAGAGGTAGAGGGCTCCAGATGACAGTCTATAACAGGGAAAGGAAAGGGAAACCACTCCCCATGGTGTTACAAAATGATGGCCTACATCACACTCATTTAATTGGACTAACCTATACTCATGCTTCGAGAGTAGCTTGAGACAAGTTCTTAACCACCGAGAAAGATCATCCTTTCTCCCGACTTGAGCAATACGAGTACAACGACCGTCTACACACAACCCTACACTACCGTCAGATTCACATCAAATTCACCAATTTTGAGTAGAATAAACAATATTTATGGAAATAAAAAATGTATAAAACTAGAAGTATAAAAAAACTAATTCTACTCGGATTTCTACACAAGACGCGAGCACTTGACTAGGAGCATGCGAGAGTCAATATTTTACTCTGTTTCGCAATACCATGCCAGCACAGAAATTTTCCCAAATCACACAAAAGAAATGAATTTAACTCACGACGCACCTACGGTTAAGCACGTGCTCATGTGAGTGCAGTGGTGTGCAGTGATTGTGAAACTATTACTAAATAACAAAAATAAAAACATTTTTATCATACTATGAAATTGTGCACATGCAGTGAGTTGTTACACACGACTCTCCCCCAGACTTAGGTTAAACAATCCAATACAAGCTATAACAGTAAAGATTAAATAAAGAGTTGGGGAAGAGATTACTCAATGCTCAAAAATGAGCATACCAGAAGATTTGTGATAATGCGAAGAATCACAACCTCTGTCATAAAAAATAGGTGCCTACAAGAGTGAGCTCCAACAAAAACAACAACAACAACAACAACACTCAAACCTTTATCTCACTATAGTGAGGTCAGCTACATGGATTCTTTGTCGTCATTGTGCCATATCTTTTGTCATAATCTCACTAATGCCTAAGTACATCATGTCTTTCCTTATAGTTTCATTCCAAGTCTTAATTGGTGTCTTTCCTTGTACTTTCATTCCAAGTCTTAATTGGTTACCCCTCCCTCGTTTAACTAGACTCTCACAACGCCTAACAGGTGCCTCTAATTGTCTCCTTTGTACGTGTCCAAACCATCTTAATCGAGCTTCTTGCATCTTCTCTACAATTGGTGCTACTCCTGTCTTATCCCTGATACATTAATTCCTAATTTTATCCAGTCTCGTGTGTCCACACATCCACCTAAGCATTCTTATCTCCGCAACTCTCATTTTTTGCTCATGTACTTAATTCACTGCCCAACACTCAGAACCATAGAGCATCACATGTCTAATTGTAGTACGGTAAAACTTGCCCTTAAGTTTTAGTGGTACTTTACGATCACATAAGATCCCTGACGCGCCTCTCCACTTCAACCAACCCACTTGGATTCTATGTGTCACATCTTTATCAATATCTCCATCGTTTTGAACTATCGATCCAAGATATTTAAAACACTCACTACGGGAAATATCATGATCACCCAACTTAATAACGAAGTCATCTGTCCTTCTTGTACTGCTAAATTTAAGCTCCATGTACTTTGTCTTTGCCCTGCTCAACCTAAAACCCTTCTTTTCTAAAGTATCTCGCCAAGATTCAAATTTTGCGTTTACACCCTCACACGTCTCCAACAAAAAAAAACTGGACAAATAAAAACTTAATTAAAGAAAGTTCATATATACAAAAGTAAGATAACTACTTGGGTTATTGTCCCCCCCCAGCACGACTTATTCAGATTTTATAAGGTGCTAGCCAATGGGAGTATCGACAGAGAAATGGACAAGCAACTGTTCTAATATCCGTGTCGGTAGCGGTTACCAATACGGTGATAAAACAGTTATCCCTCTACCTGAATAATAATACATGCTCCTCACAGGTAGATGAAAGGTGGAGTAAGAAGAAGAGGAGGAATCCTCCCTCATCCTACCAAAAATATCCTTGCCGAGCAAGGTGCCGTCAACAACGAGGAGGTCCAAGTTCTCCAGGAGTGCCTGTGAAAGCTCAACCTGCACAAACTCAGATAGAGAAGGGTGATCAGGAAATAAGAGAGAAGAACAAATAATCATCTATTGGGGGAGTGGTCCCGGTCTCACTCCCATCAGGTTCCCAAGCCTGATCACTGTTGGTATCATAAAAATCTTAGCGAGGGGCATCTGAAAACTCGAAGGCATTAGTGGTGCAACAGATCTCCTTCACCAATGAAGAGGTGCACAACTCCTCATCAAAAAGGTCATCCTCGTCATCCCACTTCAGTGCAACTTGGAGGTCAAGAACATCGCCCTGCAAATAATCTTCGACAGGATCATCAAAAATATGTGTAAATTTTTTTTGCAAAGAAGCTGGAGAAACACAATTAATTTCACACTCAAAAAATAAATGAACCGGTTCCTCCGCAATAGAATTTACAGGCACCTCCCCACTGGAGTGAACACTCTCCTCATCCCAATCTGGTGATCCAAGAGCTCCAAATCCTCTCCCTGTTGGCCATCAAATGAGTGATCATCATCACTAGAAGTAAAGCCATACACAGGGAGTGAGGAACCGGTGCAACAATTAAGCTCAGGGTGTGTGTGCTCGATTATCTCCAAGGGTAAAGAATGAGCGATAAGAACGATGTCATCATATGGATCAACCAGAACTCTAATGGGCATGTCTGTGGCAGTCCCCCATAGACAAGGTGGTGTTGCATATATGTCATCAGAGGGTGAAGGATTGCAGTTGGAAGTTGGAGTAAACACGATCTAGATGTCCAGATCATCATTATTCTCTCATTGTTGCTTGTAAAAACTAGGGCAGTCCTTCAAGACAATCTATACTTTGACAATACAAACATTTTCTGGCATCACATCTCACCAGATACCTATGCTGCTCGACATTCATAAAACTCAAAGTGTCGATATAATGACAAAAATTGTCAAACAGACTATGTTCAACAACTGTGTACATTGTAAAAAAAATCCGGATATAATAGAAATTGAAATTTCTTTGCAAAGCAGAACTAACAATCAATTATATCTAAACTTGGAAAACTTGCTTTAAAATTTTAAACAGGATAAGATGAAATAATATTAACAGGATGTAATTAAAAATCAAACAACAATAACAAGGGGGCTATATACATTGGAAGAACTTCTACCTCACGACTTTCTCCCAAGAAACTCACACGACTGTATTCCCCGACAACGATGCCAAAAACTTGATGCGTTGATCGACAAGTGTACCGGTCGCACAAGTAATATAAACTGGGCGAATCTCCCCAAATAGTGATCTCACGTGGAACACAGTAAGGTGGACTTATCTTTCGAGGGAGAACTTGCGATTGAAATCCTTGCGTACGGATGGGTTGCAGAAGGCTTGATTTGGTTTGTGGAAAACAAAATAAAAGAAACCTAATTTACCAATGCGGGTCGCCTACACCCCTTCGCAATGTGAATGAGGATTATGCAGGCCGCTATGCACTGCTTCGCTTGACGGATAGAAGAGTAGACACACAGAATGGACGAGTAGGCAAGCGGTGTGGAAGAGTAGACTCACAGAGTGGAAGAGTGGTCTAGGGTAATGGACAAGTAGGCTTATAGAATGGAGTGGATGGTGATGGGCGAATGGGTGCAACCTCATACACACAAGAACATCAATGATTTAAAATACATGAAAGTTAACATTAATATCAAGAGTTCAAGTGCGCGCATCATCCTAAACATGGAGAAATGAGCTACAAACATCAAAAGTGCACCGACTGCAGTCGGGCTGTGGGCTCTTCCCCGGGTTTCCCAAGATTGGTCGGGCCCCCCTTTCAACAAAAGTGCACTTTTGTTGAAAGAGGGGACCGACCCATCTTGGGAAACTCGGGGAAGAAAGCCCATAGCCCGACTGCTCGGGATTGATCCCGGGACCTCCTTTATCAAGCTCCTTCATGGAGTCCTGATACCCAACTGAGCTGCAGCTCAGTTGGGTATCAGGACTCCATGAAAGAGCTTGATAAAGGAGGTCCCGAGATCTAGCCCGAACCTTAACAATCTTCCCGGGATTTCCCCAAGATGTGGGCCCCGAGAGATTTGGTTGGAGTGCACCGAATGCAGTCGGGATGTGGGATTTCTTCCCTGGGTTTCCCAAGATGGGCCGGGCCCCCCCCTTTCAACAAGATTTACCTAATTTATATAACTATAATTACAGTAATTTTATTCCAGAATAATTGATAACACACATGCATCATTTAAATTGGGCTTAATAACATTCATTCCGCATACGCACGTAGCTTTGCATTAGCGTGTCGACACAGTCATTTTACATATGCACGTTGCATTGCATTAGCATGTCAGCACTGTCATATTTTCACATCGGGCCGTCCTGCGGCAATTTGATATCAAAGTCAGGTTAGGGCTTACTTTAGGATACGCGGGACTACATGTTATGCACCCAACGCCTTATTATGGTCGTTGTCACTACACTGATCCTCATTTTGAGGAATCACCATTCGCATACACTCGATCCCATATAGTGCCGTTAGAGAGGTGGGTTTAGGGTCTTCCCATTCTTATGACGATTATCGTCGTCCTTATTCCCGCACTTGAATGGATCATGTTGATCCTTCGACACGACCTTATGGTGGTTGTATAACTCGTAATTCGTCGAGTTCAAAAATGACTAAGGAAGACGTAGTAGGAGAGTACTCGTCGGGAGTACTCGTCAGCCTTCAGGAGAGTACTCACATCCTCTCTTTGTCTGAGAATAACATTTCTTGTTAAGGTGGGAGCAGCTGTTTGCAGACCAAACCCCCTCCTCCTTGGATTTTCCTATAAATAGGACCCCGATGCACAAGTTGAAGGGACCTTCACCCCCCCTATGGTGGGCGAGTTCATTGTCTGTCTCCCTTGTTCCAAGCACAACAATGGCTTTATGAAGGGAAGTTTCTATAGACTTCCAGGTGTGTGGTGGGACCTCCTCGCTGCAGCACACGGGTCTTGTTTGTAGGCAGTCTGAAGCTGTTCTTTCTGCTCGCTAGCTTCTTCTCGTTGAGTCTCTCATGGACCGACCACTAAGTTAGTTACCTTTGGTCACCCCCTTGGTCTGAACAACATGGACCAATTTTCTTGGTTCCAACAATGGTAGAGTTGAGTATCGTTCAGGTCATCATCGCTACACATCCCCTCTATTTGAGGAACCCAACTCAGGTAATCGTCGCTACACATCTCCTTTATTTGAGGAACCTGAGTTTGTACATGCACGACAACCACCGCACGTTCATAGGACTCACATCCATCCACGAGTACGACATGATTATTCTATGGATGACCGTCTCGATGACCCTCAAGAATCTTATAGAGGTCACTCTTATCAAGATTACATCACACACAGTGATCTTCCTAGTGTTCCAAAAACGAACTTGATGGAGGCCGAATTTCAGCAATGGGTTCTTAAGATGTTTGATCAATTGGATACACAATTTGATGACCTTCGCACCCACGTTGGCGCCATTGAGGGTCGGCAAGAGCACTCCACTTCTCAAACCAGGGAAGCCTCACCCACTCCACCTGATATTTTCTTTGAGAAAGAACGGGCTGCCCTTCCAACACAGGATTTGCGTTTTAGAAATCAACCACCACGAGAGTCTCCTCCACTTAGAGAGCCTTCCCTCAATTTTATTCATATTAGCTCACTATTGAGTGTAAGCTTGTCCCATACTTCACCCGATGACGAACCGAGCCACATCACTATCGGGAGCCGAGAGCCTAGAGCCTAGTAGTGATCTCGTGGTAGACACCTCACCCCTTTTGGAACACGACCCCTTTTAATGGCTTGCTTCTGGAGGACCATCACTTTATTGACGAGTTCTTTGACGACCCCCCTGCTGAGCCTCCATATGAGTCATCTCGTCCTTGTGAGGATGAGATTCAGGTGAGTGACACACTTATTAGTATTAAGATGTTGACATCTCTCCCATTATCACCCTTGATATTGATAGTGATCCAGAGAGAGGACTTTGAGTGTAACATCCATATAGTGGGGCTTGATTGTAGCCATCTGGTCAGTTGTACTCTATATGAGTTTTGGGACGTACCACCAGCTGACCCACCAGATGCGTTTTTTCTTGTGATTGGCACTCACCTCACTCTGGAATCGCGTTCTATTGTCGGTGCATATGACTTTCACTTAGATGGTCGTCGAATTCGCTATGACTTTTCATACATACCTCCCGGTGAGCCCCCTGATGCGTGCGTTCCCTTAGCAAACATGTCGCATTTTTGAGATATTAGTTCATTTCACTATATGAAGAACATAGATAGTTACAAGAGAGGGAGTGTTCAAATTTTCATGTGTTCCTAGCCTAGAGTAAGAGAAGTTTTATAAACAACTTTGTATAATGCAAAATTCTCAAAAAGCCCTCTGAAAAATGCATGGAATTTTTTTTACCCCACGGGCATGACATGATAACAGTTGGAAATCACCAGATGAGCTGGGATTCAAGAAATAAATAACAAAACTAATTACATTCCTGATAGAGGGGCTCTCATACTCGTTTACTTGCCAAATCAGAAAAGATAAATAATTTAGTGATTTTAAATAAATACGGGTCATTCTAGCCTGAGTCCATATATCTGTTGTAACGATCAAGTTGTTACGAGATCGCCGGCGCTAGAAAGGGAGAAAAGATACAAGAAGAATGCCCATAAGAGGAAGGGCCGAAGGAGAGAGACACATCAAGGGGTAGAGACGAAGGGAAATTAGACGAAGACCGGAGAGGATGACCAGAGGAGAGAGATGAAGTTTGGGGAAGAGAGAATAAATGAGAGACCTACTCTATAAGACCAAGAATAACTTCTTATTAATCCATTCATGCATTTTATTACAATCACTAGGATATATTTATAGCCTTCATATCAACATCCCTAACACCTATTTACAAGTATGCCACTAATTACCAATCCCGTTACATTCCGTCCCTGTTTGAAAAACAACGCCCTCGTCGTTGTCTCTGGTCGAAAAGAAAAAAAAATAGGGCGTCGTCGAAAAGTTTGGATTTTGAAGTCTGGTGGAACCTCCAAATATGCTGTTTTTCTTCAGGGCAGCAAAGTATCACTAAAAATACACGGAGAATTTAATGGATGAGTTTTTCTGATCAATTTCTGGCTGCTTGTCCATTTCTCCAGAGTCCTCCAATCATTAACACCAAAGTTTAGTGCTTCTTCCTGGATATTGTCTGCCTTCTTCAAGTGTTGTAGATGATGATAACTTCAAATTCGCTCATAGAACATAAGAAAATTGAAGGCCTCATGATCCCCGTAATCTAAATCTTTATGCTGAAACAATACAGTCATCTCGTGATCCAAGAATGGTGTTCTGCTGGCGCACAAACGCCTCCACAAGCACAAAAACATCGTGGATGATGATGTTGGTGACAAACTGGGCTGTCATGCAGGAGCCATTGGCGAGGTGGGCGTTGTCGATGGTCTTGCTGCATTGACGACACAGTCGTCGGGATTTGCTTGTAGTTGCTCTGCCAGTCAGGATCGCAACGCCAACAGTCATCAATGGAGTTGCCGGTGTCGCTGAAAAGAAATGCCCAGGTTTCACTTGGCCGTGCTCGCGTTGATCACCGCCATCACAATTTAATCCACCTTCGTCAATTGCACTGTTGACATATCCTGGACAGAGATCTCCCATTCGCTGCTCTGTTTCCTAGGCATTGACATAACTTCTGCCATTGTTGACCTTGCAGCTATTGATATTTTTTTTGTACAAAAATCTCTGTATGCTGGTGGATGGTCAAAATGGCCAAGGCAACCTGTTAGCGGACTGTTCGTCGGAGGAGCGGCCTGTTTTTCGGCGGCCTTCACGCTGCAAGAAATGTTGCCCTTCTTGAAGAAGGCAGTGAGTCATGAAGGCTATTCGGGCGAGATGGCCGGACTCAACAAGAATCGGAGGTTTGTTGCGAAATCAGGACGGTGATGAAGAGCTCGCAACACCAAGCGATGCAAATCGCCGTCAAATCAAGATGGCTCTGCTGCAAGCCTCAGGGAGGCGGCGGTGGAGGATGAACCGATGTTCAAGAAGATCACTACAGATCGTTGAAGATCGGTGGATGAAGAAGAATAGGCGGCTTTCTTGATTTTGCGTGATTACTGACTTTCCTATGGTTTTTTTGAATTGTGACGATGAAGATCAGAGAGTTGACATTAATGAGAGTGAGATAGGGGAGAGATCGCGACGAGATTGAGATGCGATGGACCGTGGATCTTGATCACGACGAGATGGAACATTGAATGCCGTGGTAGTTAGAATTGGTACGAAGCGGTGGAGCGATGGAGGCGGCGCAGCGGAGAAGAACCTGAGGTTTGAGCAGTCTGCCCAGAAGGAACAATCCTGAAAACAGGGAAAACTTGAGATGTTGTAGCCTAGCTTGCAGTCACACCTATTTTCAAATGCTGAGCCATGAATGCATTCTCCACTGCTGCAGAAACTCCATTTGCAGGGGTCGAAGTTGTTGGAACCGTCGGGCGGCGGCAGATATGGAGCTGGAGGTGCTGAGCCTTGGTACTAATGACGTGAACAGGAGAGTCTTGGATTTGAAAATGTTTGAAGTTGTTGGCGATCTTGATGGCTGTTGATAGAGAAATGAAGAACATCAACTCAATCTGAGGTGTGCGTGCAAGAATGGTGAATCGGGAGAGAACATCAACGAGAGCACCATTTGTAACGATCAAGTCGTTACGAGATCGCCGACACTAGAAATGGAGGAAACATACAAGAAGAATGCCCATAAGAGGAAAGGTCGAAGGAAAGAGACGCATCAAGGGGTAGAGACGAATGGAAATTAGACGAAGGCTGGAGAGGATGGCTGGGGGAGAGAGACGAAGCTTGGGGAAGAGAGAAGAAATGAGAGACGTACTCTATAAGACCAAGAATAACTTCTTATTAATCCATTCATGCCTTTTATTACTGTTAGAGAAAACCGTGAATAGTGATTCAATTACAAAATAGGCTTGTCCCTTCTATATATGGAGGTGGACACACCAATAATACAAGGAAAAAAGAAATAAAACACAATACATATTGTTACACTCCCCCTAAAGTTGGGCGTGAGATGTTGATCATACCCAACTTGACAACAATCCTTCAAAAGGTACTTCCACCTAGACCTTTTGTGAGGATATCAACGAGTTGTTTATCTGATGGAACGAAGGGAGTATACACAAGTACTTTTTCAATGTTTTCCTTGATGAAATGACGATCCACTTCAATATGATTCGTATGATCATGTTGGACAAGATTGTGTGCTATGCTAATAGCAGCCTTGTTATAACAATACAACCGAATGGGCTCGTCTCCAAGGAGTCCCAGGTCATTCAGTAATGATCACAGCCAGTGACCTTCACAAACGTCATGGTCCATAACACAAAATTCTGCTTCAGCGCTTGATGTTGCCATAATATGTTTTTTTATTTCTCCAGGTAACAAGGTTTCCACCAACCGGTGAACAATACCCTGAGGTAGATCGCCGATCGTCGACAGTCCCGACCCAATTGGCATCGGTGTACAACTCAATGGTTAGGGATGAATTTGAGGAAAATAAGACCCCACTCCCAGGTGAGGACTTAAGATACTTGAGAATTCTGTTGGCAGCAGCTGCATGACGAGTCTTCGGAGTATGCATAAACTGGCTGATAACACTCGCAACATAAGCTATATCTGGACGGGTATGAGCCAGGTAAATCAGTCTTCCTACAAGTCTCTGAAACTTAGGTATGTCTTCAACCTCATCTCCATCGTCACAGCCCATTCTGTGGTTCACTTCAATAGGGGTATCAGCTGGTCGGCAACGACTCATCCTCGTCTTCTCAAGGAGGTTCAGAGTATACTTCGTCTGAGAGATAAAGATCCCATGTTTGGAACTTGCCACTTCAATGTCTAAGAAATATTTGAGAGCACCCAGGTCTTTTACCTCAAACTCAGTGACCAATTTTTGCTTTAGAAGCGTGATTTCTTCCACATCATCGTCTGTGATAACAATATCATCAACATAAATAATGAGAGCTGTAAGCTTACCAGTCTTGTGCTTGATAAACAGAGTATGATTTGAGTTTCCCTGGTGATACCCAAAGGACAACATGGATTTATGAAACCTCCCAAACCAAGCCCTTGGAGACTGTTTCAGTCCATATAGGGTCTTTTTTAACTTGCAGACGTGCCCCACTGAACTCCTATGAGTAAGGCCCGGTGGAAGAGACCTATAAACTTCCTCTTCTAGATTCTCATGGAGGAAAGCATTTTTGACATCAAGTTGCCAAAAGTCACACCCTTTACAAGCAGCACAGGATAAACGAACTCTGATAGTGTTCATCTTTGCTACAGGTGCAAGCGTTTCCTGATAGTCGATCCCAGGTGTTTGAGTGTAACCTCGTGTCACCAATCTTGCTTTAATCCTTTCAACCACATCCTGTAAATTTTGTTTGACAGAGAACACTCATTTGCATCCAACCGGTTTCTTTCCAGGAGGAAGAGACACCAAGTCCCATGTGTTGTTCTTTTCAAGCGCAGTCATTTCCTCAAACATCACCTCTCTCCACAAAGGAATCTCCAGAGCACTCTGCCAGGATGTTAGTATGGATATGGACGCATGGGAAGACACAAAGGCCTTATGGGATGCGGAGAATGAGTTACAAAAACATAATTAGAAAGGGAATGTTTAGTGCAGGACCGAATACCTTTGCGGAGAGTAATTGGAAGCTCAGAAGACCCTGAATCCGGGTCCAATGATTGTTCTGGTAGCAGGTCAAGGTTGTCGTTGAGCATCTTTCTCCTCTGAGTGTATACCTGCAAAGAAGGAATAGTAGAAGGAATAGTAGGAGGAATAGTAGTATGGATATCACTCACTTTCGACGATATAAACTCCCACTGAAGTGAGGGATACAAAGGAGGAACGGGCAGAGGTACAGACGGTGAGGGGAAAGATGAAGAGGGCACAGGGGAAGAAGCACCCGCGACAGGGTAATATGCCTCAGTTTCACGAAACGTGACATCCATGGTAACAAAAACCCTCTTCGTAGGAGGATGAAAATATTTGTACCCCTTCTGAGTAGGAGAGTAACCAATAAACACACACATGATAGATCGAGGATCTAGCTTAGTGGGAGGAGCGTGATGGATGTGGACAAAGCAAATAAAACATAAGCAAACACAAGAGCGAGCTGAGAGGACGGGACTGGAAGTGTCCCAAGGGGGGTGTTATTCCCAAGAGTACAAGATGACATGCGATTGATAAGATGTGTTGTTGTAAGGACAACATCCCCCTAGTAATACTTGGGAAGATGCATGGTGGACAAGAGATAGCGAGCAACCTTCAGAAGATGACGATTCTTACGCTCCGCAACCTCATTTTGGACAGGAGAATAAGCACAAGAGGTTTGGTGTATAATGCCATGATCAACCAGATATTCCGTAAAACGTGAATCCAAATATTCACGACCATTGTCACTTCGAAGGATCTGAATTTTAACATGAAACTGAGTGGAGATCATGTTATGAAACTTTTTAATGGTGGGAAAAACGTCGCTCTTGTTTCATAATAAATATAACCAAGTAGTGCGGGAAAAACAGTCAATAAAAGTGACAAACCATGTACAACCAGAAATAGAAGATACGGGTCCAGGACCCTAGACATCAGAGTGAATCACAGAAAAAGGAACAAAACTTGACAACAAAACATGATTAAATGAAGTACGACAATGTTTATTAGCAGTACAGATATCACAAGCAAAGGAAGTAAAAACATCAGCAGACATAGAAGGTAACAATAATTTCATAACAGGGATAGATGGATGTCCGAAGCGACAATACCAGGAATATAGATCAGATGTGCTGGAGTGAAGGGCCTGAGGAGGTGCCGTCGGGCAGGAGTCGAGCACGTACAGACCATTGACCAAACTACCAGAGCCAATCACCGTCCCCGTCTTCAGGTCCTGAAACACACAAGAGGAAGGATGAAAATTTACTGAGCAGTTCATGGAATTAATCAAATAGCTAATAGATAGTAAATTACGAGTGAAATTTGGAACATGCAGGACCGATGATAAGATGAGAGAGGAACAAGAGATGGAGCCCTTCCCAGCAATAGAGGAAAGGGAACCATCAGCGATGCTCACCTTATCACGACCAGAGAGAGGAGTATATGAGAGAAAACCTGAGGCGGAGGCAGTCATATGGTCGGTGGCTCCTGAGTCAATGATCCAATGAGTGAAAGCAACAAAGTGAGCACCTGGAGTTCCAGTGTGGGCATACGAAGACATTGCTGAAGTATCCATAGAGAGGCCTTGCATCATGGGGCGAAGAACAAGGACTTCATCAACAGAGAAAGAACCAGGGATGACAGAAGGATCAGCACCATGCAGAGCAGGAAAAGTATCTACAACATCTGTGAGATGGGCAGACTGAGGGGGTGCGTGAACAGTGGAGCGACCAAAGCCACAATCACCACGAGAAGGAGCACCACCTCTCGGTGGAGGAAAACTGTTATGATTGCGCATCCCCCGGCCCGTTATCTTTATTTCAGCATTAATTATTGTTTTGTTATCCGCACCCCCTCATGTATATAAGAGGGGGGAGACTATCTTAATAGGCATGCTTGGATGTTCTGGGATTAGGGTTGTTCCCTAAGTATCTTCCTCCTCTCCTCATCTCCTTCTTCTCCTCCCCTCCTCCGGCTCCCTCCTCCCATAGCCATTCTTTTCATTGTAATACCTTTAAGTATTTAGTTCGTATCATTTGATCCGACCTGCCGCTCCGCCCGCCACATCAACGCCACCGGAGAAGCTTTCGTCTGATCCCGCGCGCCGGCCCTACATCCACCTCGTCGCGTCGTCCTGCTTCCACATCGGCGTCGCCCGCATCGCCCGCTTCCGCATCAGCCCGCATCGGCCTGCGTCGCCTGTTTCCGCGACATCGGCACGTTTCCGCCTCGCCTGCGTTGCCCCAGTTCACACGACATTCCCTGCGTCGTCCCGTCGCCCTTCGTCCGCGTCCCTCAACCCCGCTGCCCAGTTTCGCCTCGCCCTCCGCGTCGCTCGCGCCATCGCTCTGCGACATCGCACGGGACATCGCATCGCGCCTTCGCCCGCGACATTGCACGGCTCCTGCTTCGCCCTAGCTGTCGCCGGCAGTCCATGACCCGCTCAACCTGGCTGCATCCGGACCACCCCGCCGACCCCATGGACAACGACGTCATCGCTCGTCGCCTCGACGCACAGGACCAAGCCATTGCCTCCCTCCACGCCTCCCTGTCTGCCATCCTCACTCGCTTGAACTCCTTGGGACCGCCGACCACCGCCTCAGCGGCGGATTCCTCCGCGGCGGCGTCTATCTTAGGGTGACCCCTGGCGGTTGACCCTACACTGGTGGCTCCGCTATCGCTGCCCCCTGCAAACCGCCCTGATCTCTCCCTCGACATTCCGTCCTTCGCCGGCGTAGACCCGCTGAGGTGAATCGCCAAGGCGGAACAATATTTCGACCTACACTCCACTCTTGAGCAGGATAAAGTCGCCCACGTCTTCGTCGGATTGGATGGCTCGGCTCTTCATTGGGCTCGTTGGCTCCTCCAGTCCAACCTCGCCCTTACTTGGGCAGCTTTGAAGCAAGAAATGATTGACCGTTACGATTTCCGCTATACCGGCTCCGCTTTTGAGCGTCTGTGCGGCGTACGACAATCGGCCTCCTTGGAGGAATACATTGATGAGTTTGTTACGTTGGTGACCCACGTTCCGGGCCTTCCGCCGGATCACTACCTTGCCTTCTTCATGCAAGGCCTTCTCCCTGCTATCCGCTCCCGCCTCCGCACGCACAATCCGCGGACGCTCTCTGATGCTATCGACTTGGCCCGCTTGGTCGAGGCCGACATCTACCCGCGTCCACCCGTTCCGCGGGCGGGACTTCTGTAGGATCGACCACTGACAATCCAGCCATGACCAGGACATGGGGATCAGCGCCCTGGACGCCCTCCGCCCCACCGCCTCTCCAACAGCGAGTACAATGACCTTCGCAGCAGGGGCTTGTGCTTGCGTTGCCGCCAGCCATACTCCCCGACGCACGTTTGTGCCGTCAAAGAGTTCCACGCCATCATCGACGACTGTGACCATTAAGTCACCTGGGAGGACTTCGAGTCTTTCGGGAACCCCTGGGGGGCTGGCCCCTCAAGCACGATTGCTGCCACGGACCGTCCACCGCCAGCTCACTGACCACTGTCTTGAGGACAAGACAGTTTTTCCAGACGCCAGCATTGTTACGATTGCGCATCCCCCGGCCCGTTATCTTTATTTCAGCATTAATTATTGTTTTGTTATCCGCATCCCCTCATGTATATAAGAGGGGGGAGACTATCTTAATAGGCATGCTTGGATGTTCTGGGATTAGGGTTGCTCCCTAAGTATCTTCCTCTTCTCCTCATCTCCTTCTTCTCCTCCCCTCCTCCGGCTCCCTCCTCCCATAGCCATTCTTCTCATTGTAATACCTTTAAGTATTTAGTTCGTATAAAAAACCATGGAGCCGAGAGCATGCGTCTCTGGTATGACGGGGCTTTCCACAATAATCACAGAGGAGGTGGTCTTTATCAGTACCCTACATCTTAGAATCACGGATAGGACGGTTCCCCATCAATGAAGGGGTACCAACAGTTAGAGCAGAACTTTCAGGAGAAGGGTCGAGAAGAAGAGACTGACGACGATCAAACTCTTGTTGGACAATGCTATAAACCTCCGGAAGGGACGGTAACAACAGACGTCCCAAAATCTGAACACTAATCTGATCCAAGTCCCGATGTAGAGCATGAAGAAACTCAAAGGTCCAGTTGTGATCCTCCCGGGAACGGATCATAGCCTCATTAACAGGGATAACAAAGGTGAGAGAATCAAAATGATCGTATTCCTGATATAACTGAGTGAACTCTAAATAGTACCCAGAGGGGGGACGATCACCCTGGCGAAGTAAAGATATCTTCCATCTCAACTGGAAGATCTGGGCAACATTTCCCTTCTGAGAATACGTAGTCTCAACACGTCGCCAAATATCAACTGCAGTATCCAAAAAGAGGTAGTGGCGAGCGATGGACTCCTGCATCGAATTCGTTAGCCAAGACATGACTAAGGAGTTTTCAGAATCCCATTGAGGCCAATCAGGGGCAGTCTTCTCCTGTTCCATAGTTTTCCCAATGACATATCCAAAGAGGCGACGGCTCTAAAGAGCAAGAGTGATAGAGGGAGACCAGGACAAATAATTTGAATCATCTAATCGGATAGTAGTAATCTGCAGAGTATTGTGATCATGAATCCCACGCAGAAGGCTGGCAGGAGGAGGAATCGAAGGGGGAACCGGTGTTGAGGTTGAATCACTGAGCACCGACATAATTGCTCCAGAATAGAAATCTGGAGACCACACGCCACACAAGGCAACAAAGGCAACCAATTCCACCAAGCAACAATCAAATTAGGCAATAAGAAGAATAAAAATCAAGTCCATCCGATAACAGGGCAGCAATCCCTAGGAGACGACGTCAGAAGGAATGCTGGCCTCTCCACATATCCGACGCCGGAAGAGGAAGGGCAACAAGCCTTAAGAAGCTCGACTACGGCTGGGAAGGACGCGTTGGAACCGACGTTGGGAGAGTCGCTGAAGAGAGGTGATGCAGAGCAGAGACGAGGACGCGCTTTGGGCCCGTTCGGGGCTGATTTGGCAACTTTCAATATATGGCGTGCCCGGATCGACGATTGGGCTCCACAATTGCGTCCGTAGCGTCGCCTCGAGTCAAAATACTATATTACTTTATATTTTTCAGTTTATTTTTGATGTATTTTAAGGGCGAACCCACATGCCAATCATAGTCGTTGATAGGGAAACCCTAATGTGTCTTTTCTTATAAATAGGAGATATGAAGGCTGATCTAAGGCATTGTTGAATTTGGAGAAGAAGTATTCCCGTATTCCAGCAATCCCTCCCCTGTGCCGACGCCGTGGAGCCCTAGGTGACGACTCCTAGGCCGCCAAAGTCCTCCCCAAGGTACATCCTACCCCCACCATCGTTTTCCACCCCTCGCCCTCCAGTTTCAGCCACCAGAAGCCCCCCCAAAATCAGCCGCACTGCTGTCCAGCAGCGCTCAAAACAGCAGCAAGTTTCACTATTCAAAAATACATTTTACTGTTTACCACTATAGTTCTAATTCCCCTCCTAGTCCGCCGCCCTCCCTCTCTCTTCCCTGTACAAGCAGCGACCAGCCCTCCAGCCCCTTCACCGCCCCTCTCCTCAAAACCGACCCCCCCTAAGGCCCGACCTGCCCTAGCCGGCCACTCCTCCCCCTTCCCCTTCGTGGATCCACTTCTCATCGCTCTGAAAACCCTAGATCTATTTTGATCTAGTGCTACCACCCTCCGATCCATCATTTTCATCCGTATTCCCCTTCCCGTAGCCCAGATCCGCCGTCAAAACACAGGATCTATCAACCTACACCCGGATCTATTTCCTAGCGGCCGGATCTCTCCGTTTCCGGCCCGTCTCCCCTCTTTTCCACCGTGGGCCGCCACCTCGCCGTCACCGTGCCACCGTTCTCACCTCCGATCACCCGTCTTTATATCCGGCCTTCAAATTCTCCAGTGCCTCGGTTCAGCCCTCTACGTTGTGAGCATTTGTGGTATTTTATTCTGTGACTTGACATTTTTCATTTGGTATTTTATCATATTGTATTGGGATTATTGTTGCCTAGAAATTGGTTCTCTTATACTAATAACTGCAGGAGGAATTATTCGCCGCACGCTTGCTTAGGCCCTCCGAGCGGAGGAAGCCGTTGCCTAATTGCTAAAAATTAATTATTTGTTTATTTATTTCAATTATTTGCGTGGCGTTATTAATTTCATTGCTTATGGTAATTGTCGTTGTCGACCGATGGCCACCTTGCATGTAGCATTGCATTAGTGTGTCACCCCTGCACTTGCACGTAGAGTTGTAGTTTCCGAGCACCACTAGCCTACCCCTACATCAAGAGGCGGGAAGTGCGGTCTCTGGCTGACGGTGAACTACCCGAGGAAGCCCGACGCCAATCGACGCGCGAAGAGCGGGGTTGGTCGACGACCACGCCTGGGGAGGAAGAGAAGGCGTCAGAGAGAGGAGGCTGGCGGAGGAGACGCGTTGCGGAGGAGACGCGCTGCGGAGGAGCGGCGGCGGAACAACGGATTGGGAATGAACGGTTAGGGCATCAGTTTTGCTGGCTCTGATACCATGTTGGAGAAAACCGTAAATAGTGATTCAATTACAAAATAGGCTTGTCCCCTCTATATATGGAGGCGGACACACCAATAATACAATGAAAAAAGAAATAAAACACAATACAATGAAAAAATAAATAAAACACAATACATATTGTAACAATTACAATCACTAGGGTATATTTATAGTCCTCATACCAACATCCCTAAACACCTATTTACAAGTATGCCACTAATTACGAGTCCCGTTACATCTGCCTTGCTATCAAGTAAGACATATTTTTGAGTTATTGACTTATTCAGAGAGTTCAAAAATCAGATATCATCATAGACTCATTTGATCCCACTTCTTCCAATTTGGAGGAGAGGGAGAGAGAATAACTCGGCAAAAGTCTCAAAAAAGATCACGTGTAGCCATTCTGGGCCAATAGGAAAACTCATCTTTCATATATATCTAGGTTGATCTTAGGTGCAGAGTTATGAAAACTTGAAATGGTCTATCCTAATTAAAATGTCTACTTGACGCTTCAAACCTTGCTACACTTGAAAATGCAAAAGAACAACTCAGCACAAACGTTTTTTGTGTTTTCCATGGGATTATAGAATTTGGGTTCATTCTCTGCAAGTAGCTTGCATGTATTTATTTTCTAGTCGCTTGATATTGGTTCACTAAAGTGCTTCTAACTTGTTGCAACTACTTATTGGCATACTTCTCTTTTCAGATGGATCGGCATAAATATGTTAAGGTAGCATATCATGGCTTCAAGGAAATGCCGAAGGAAGATAAGAGTAAAACTTATGGACACACATTGATACGAGATGCTTTTGATGAGCCTGAGTATGCGTTGATAGATACACTTTTCTCTCTTGCTGAAGCATATCTTTTCGCACAGCTTGTTGACATGAAGGATAATTATCCGGGAAAATTTACCAGGGAAATTGAGTATGTACATCTGACCAAGAAAGTTTTCAGCTTTTTGTGTGTTTAAGGACTGAGAAGTAATTTAGTTTTTACACATTAGAGGCATGCATCATTATCTTTTCCTTTTCCATCATCTTGCTTTAGCCTAACTATTCTACAATTCCTTACAGTATAATTTAAAATTGTCTTCCTGAAGTGTGCACTTGGATAGTTGGATTAGTTGTGTAAACGTTGCCATTACAGAATTCATATTTATAACTTCTTTCTTTTGTTATTATTCAGTTGTTGACCTCCCTTACAGTAAAATTTTAACATAGACTGGCTATGCTCCTAACTCCATTTTGTTATCTTACCCCACATTATTTCCATGCTTCATAGTATTTTGCAATTTTAAAGATAGTGCATTTGGATCATACATAAAACAGTTGGGTTTCTTGCTTCTTTTGCACTACAGTTGGGTTGTTTTGGTTATAAATATTTTTATTCTAAAATCAGCTAAAATGGTTTGGCATCATGATCCCTGCTCTGACAGCTACATTTGAATTATATTCAACACAGTTGTATACAAGCTAATTGTTTAACATTAACTAAGGACTTCCTATTTCTATGCAGTTATGTCCATATGTATAAAGATGTTAGAGCGGCAGTTGACATGTGCCATCGTGATGGAACTTTAAAGAAAATGGTTGCACAGAATCCTGGGAAGTAAGCAATCCATGGTTTTCAACACCCATTTCCTATTGAATGCATTTGGAAGACCTAAATCTACTCTATCCACGTATGATTTTTAAATTTTAGTATTAAATCTAATATTTTAATATATTCGAAACGTGTTTCATAACTATCATCTTCAAAATATATTTTCTCTTCTATTTATGACGAGACAACTGGAACTGCCTCTTGATCTCGGCTAAATATTCTTACCACATTTAACAACATTAACTGCTTTAATGTGGTCTATATTAAATATAAATTTCAACGTACAACCTTGTCTTAGGTATAATTGATAGGAGAACAAAGAATCCAATATCTATTCACAAGAGGTAAGGTAATATATATACAAAGGAAGGTGCAAGAGTACCACAACCATATTGCTCACGTAAAAAGAAAGCATCAACCCCGATATGCTTGGAGAGTGAGTGCTTCACCGGGTTCAGAATAATCTGAATGATACCAGTGTTATCACAGTAGAGTGAGGTTGGATCTAGAGAAGAGACACCAAGATCCTCAAGAATCCAACGAAGCCAAATAATGTCCTCAGCGGTGGTAGCCATGACCCGAAACTCAGCCTTAGTGCTGGATCGAGAAATACCAGTCTGTTTCTTGGACTTCCATGCAATAAGCAAAGAACCCAGGAATAGACTGAAACCAGTGACAGAGCGACGATCAACAGGATCACTAGCCCAAGTAGCATCTGAGTAAGTGCAAAGCTATAGAGAACTGTTGCTGGAGAATAAAAGACCATGAGAAGTCGTCGCTCGGAGATAGCGCATGAGCCGCAACAGATGACCATAGTGTACAGAGGTAGGTGCACTAACAAACTGGCTCAACACATGAACTGCATGAGCAATGTCGGGCCGAGTAATGGTGAGGTAGACAAAGCTCCCAACGAGATGACGGTAGCGAGTGGGGTCAGAGAGTGGAACACTATCATCCAGACGTAGCTGAATGTAAAGCTTTATTGGGGTGTCCACTGTGCGAGAGTCAGAAAGAGCAGCCCGAGCTAGGATATCTGATGCGTATCTCTGCTGAGAGAGCTGAAAACCGCTGTCTGTAGAGCTGATCTCAAGACCCAAAAAACAGCTCAGCTGTCCAAGGTCGGTCATCTGAACTGCTGTTGAAGGTGATGCTTGACGAATGCCACATGAGAAGGATCATCGCCAGTAATGATTATATTATCCACATAAAGTAACAAAAGGGTCCGTCCACGAAAGGAAGAATGCACAAACAGAGTTGGATCATGTGGACTTGGCTGGAAAACGACGGCTGTGATGGCTGAGCTGAAACTAGAAAACCATGCGTAGGACGTCTGCTTGAGCCCATAAAGGGCTCGCCTCAAGCGGCAGACAAGACCTGGAGGAGAGGATAGAACAGGAGGAGGAAACATGTATACCTCATGCTGAAGATCACCGTGAAAAAAAACATTCTTCACGTCAAGCTGAGACAGACCAGTGCCGAACAACTGTAGCTGCAATAGGAGTCCGAACCGTAGTCATATGAGCGACTGGAGCAAAGGTCTCATCATAATCTCTCCCCTGCTATTGTTGAAAATCATGAGAAACTACCAGAGCCTTGTACCTATCTGCAAATCCATCAAAGCGAGTCTTGACCTTGAAAACCCACTTGCAAGTGATCGGAACAACACCAAGTGGAAGAGGAACAAGGTCCCATGTACGAGTATGCTCAAGTGCCTCTAACTTAGCAGACATAGCAACCTGCCACTCCGGTATCTGTGCAACCTCACGGTAGGTAGTCGGCTCAAGAGTGCTACAAGTAGTAGCAGGAAGGGAAAGTAGGTCCAACGGAAGTGTAACAAGTCTAAGGCGGTCGGGAGAACGTCGCTTATGAGGTGAGTTGTAACGCACAGGAGGATCGTCCACAGGACACTCGCTGGAGGAGGCAGACACCGAGTCTGGGGGCACTGGAGGCAAAAGGACAGGAGCAGGAGGAGGAGGACGACGAGTGTAATGATATGGAAAGGGGACGATGAGCACGTTCGAGGGAGAGGTGGAAGGTGGAAGATAAATATGAGAAGATGAGACTGGAGAGGTAGGAAATTGTATAGGCGGTGGCAAGTAGAGGGGAGGTGGACATACCAGTGGAGAGGAAACATGAAGCAGTGAGGAAGGAAGAGTGAGGAATTGCACACCAGAGGGAGTCACCGATGAGTGCGAGGTCGAGGGGACGGAGGACACAAAGAAAGGGTGAGACTCGTCAAAGGTAACATCACGTGAGATACGAAGTCGACGTACAATAGGATCATAACATTGATAGCCCTTGTGCTCAGTACTGTATCCGAGAAAGACAGAAGATACAGATTGAGCAAAGAGCTTGGTACGCTCACGTGAAGGAAGAAGAACATAACACCGACAGCCAAAAACACGCAGATGAGTATAATGTGGGATCGGGAGTACAAACACTCACTAGGACACCGACCCTGAAGAAAAGTGGAGGGTTGTAGGTTAATAAGATAGACAACAGTGGAGACAGTCTCAACCCAAAAATGAGGAGGAACGTGAGAGGAGATGAGAAGAGTGCGGACTGTCTCAATGATGTAGCGATGCTTCCTTTCAGCAGTGTTATTCTGAGCGTGGACACCAGGATATGCAAGCTGAGGGAGAGTACCGTGAGTAGCTAACAAGTCGAAAGTATGAGAGAGGTACTCCCCCCCAAAGTCGGATTGAAAAATGCAAATGGATTCAGAGAATTGGGTGCGCACCATAGTAAAAAAATAACATAAATCTAGAAAAACTCAAAACGAGAGTGCATACAGTAAATCTAACAATAACAAGAATAATCATCAACAAATATAACATAGTACCGATGTCCGCTCTTTGATACAGAAGGTGCGGGACCCCATACATCTGGATGAACTAAATCAAACAGACGACAAGATCTTGACTCACTAAACGGGTACAGAAGTTGTAGTTGTTTTCTAAGCTTACAACCCGTACAAGAGTGAGACCTATCAACAGAAACACGGCCAAGGAGACCAATACTGATGAGAGACGAGAGACATAAACTATTAAGATGACCAAGTCGGTGTTGCCACTGAGAGAAACTCACTGAAGGAAGACAGAGAGGAGGCTGTTGGTGACGATGGAGTGGATGAAAGGTGAAGACGATCAAGGATGTATACCCCGCTACGGTGATAGCTAAATCCAAGGAGTGCCCCTATCAGACGATCCTGCACACAACAATCAAACTCATCAAAAATAACCAGGCAACTGTGAGACGTGTGTTGACTGGTGGATATAAGGTTCATGGATAACTTGGGTATATATTCTATATCAGGAATATGAAAATGAGTGGTATGAAGGAGCCTATGGCTGGTGCAAGGGAAAATAGTCCCGTCTGCAACCATAACACTAAGGGAAGACGAGACGGGCTGACATGACAAGAGATAAGTGACATCATGGGTCATGTGGAAGGAGGCTCCAGAATCAAGTAACCAGTCGGAGGAGGAGATACCTGCAGGGGCGGAGGAAGCCGTTTGAGAGGCAGATGCACTAAAAGCATCTAGTGAGAGCACAGAGGCGGAGGAGCAATGCAGTGAACCGTGAGATAGCTGCGGGACATTCTGCCGGGCAAGCTCAGAAACAGAGAGAGACTGTGTCATAGCAGAGAAATGAGCTGAAGAAGCACTAGGAGCACGCTGATGACCAGATTGTTGAGCCCTCTGAAGCTTGCGACACTCAGATTTGACGTGGCCAAGGCACTGACAGTAGTGACAACGAACAATCTTGCGTCGAGGAGCACTGGACTGAGCAGTAGAGGGCACTGGAGGACAAGGAATAGGCCACACCGGTGCACTATAATCCGACGAAGGCAGCATAGGAGTACTCACAAGTGAGGATTGAGGTGAAAACTCGGGAGCAACAAGGACAATATAAGTCAGGACACCAGAAGGCGCAACAGCGGCCAAGGAGTGGAGACGAGTCTCTTCAGCGATTACCAAAGCCAGTGTATCACTGAGAGAAGGTGGAGGTTCTCGGTGCAAAAGCTGTGTACGAATAGACTCGAACTCGGGGCGCAGTCACATAAGAAACTCATACATGCACTGAAAGTCGCGATCCCGAGATGTAGCAACACACTGAGGGCAAGTAATGCATGTGAAAGGAGCCATCTCATCGCACTGACAACAAGGGTCCAGGAGCTCAACAAAGAATGCCTGGACAAACCGATCACGCTGGTAGCAGATGCCAAGGGTCTGAAATAGAGAGTAGCGTAGATCCTGACTAGAAGGCAGGTAGAGACGACGCAAATGACCCCACACTGCTGTGGCCGTAGGTAACTGGTAGACGGTCATACGAATGAGGAGCTCGCAGGACTGATAGATGACGGCTATCACACGAGAGTCGTCCGAGCGCCACTTCGCCATGTCAGAGCCCTGGACGGAAGCAGCAGTGCTAACAGTGGAAGAATCATCCATAGAAGGGGCTATTGATGGAGACGGAGCAGGCTCAGAGCCACCAATGTGGCCATATAGATCTAGACCACAGAGGATCATGCCGACGGTGGCGGATCAGGCTTTGTAGTTTCATCCATCGAGGATGACGTCTGCCTTCTGGAGAAAGGAAGAGGCCATCGGGGCTGTAAAGTCAACCGAAGAAGATCGAGAAGGTAGGCAGAAACCGCTGGAGGAGTAGACCAGCAGATCAGCAAGAAGAGCAGAGATTGCTGGAAAAGACGGCACAGATCGCCGAGAAAAGCAAAGATCGACACTGGAAGGTACGAGACGCGCGGTTGAGAATACGGCGCAGGATCGATTGCTGGAGAAGACGACACGAGATCTGGATTTCTGTGGAAGTCTTCGTCGTCTTGCGACAGGAGGCGGACCTTGCGATTGCAGCAACTGCAGGCGGAAACCTGGATCGAAAAACTTGCGGCTAGGCTTTCCTGCGATGGGGTAGGAAGATTGCGACGAGATCGAAGCCCTGCGACGGGAAGGGATCCAACGACGAGATCGAAGCCCTACGATGGGATCGATCGGTAAGAGGAGCGACAAGATCGATCAGGAAGGGAAGCGCGACGGGATCGAAACCCTGCGACGGGATCGATCGGGAAGAGGAGCGTTTTGACGGCTAGGTTTTTCTTAGCTCTGATACTATGATAGGAGAACAAATAATCCAGTGTCTATTTACAAGAGGTAAGGTACAAGTACATGGGAGGGTGTTCACAACACTCATGGTGAACATAAGATAACTCTACTACACAGAAGTACACTACACCTAACAATAATTATCTGAATTTAGTAATTCTTTAGTTCTAAAAGTGTTACATTTGTTTATATAATGATATTTGCAATGTAAACTCAGTTCCCAAAGTGTTACATTTGTTTATATAATGAAATTTGTGATGCAAACTTTTAGTTGTTACTGAGTTAATTTTTAAGGGGAAAGGGGATTATGTAAGGGTTGATGAAAGATTATATTGTGATGGTGCAAAATACAATGCAAGCCCTAGTAATCTACTAATATGCTCTTTAATACAAGAGCTCAAAAATGGATGAAACCCTAAACTCTATTTGCATGAGAAAGCAAGTAATGAGTAGAAACCTGATTTATACTGCCTTAAAAGTTAAACCAAGAGGGTTGTGTTAAGAAATCTATTAATACTTTTTGTATTAAAATTAGATGGTGAATGAAGTTGAATTACGTGTATATGTAAAGCTCAATGTAGAGCACAATGTTCTCCTTGACAAAATAGATTTGATATGTTGTGACAGTAGGGATTCATGTTATCTGCAGGTCACAATGTTCTCCTTGACGAAATATCGATCGACTTCAACATGTTTAGTGCGGTCATGTTGAACAAGATTGTGTGTGATGTTTACAATATAGCCAGATGGAACCCTTGCCTTGAATCCCAAGTTTAGCCAAAAGGGACGGAATTCACATTTCTTCACATATTTCATGGGTCATAGCTCTAAATCAGCTTTCGTACTGGACCTGACAATAACCTGTTATTTTTTACTTCTCCAGGTCACCAGATTTCCCCCGACCAGAGTACAATATTCAGAAGTGGATCTACGGTCATCAACAGACCCTAGCCAGTCAGCATCTGTGAATACTTTGATTGTTAACTCTTTGTTGGGAGAAAACAAGATACCCTGTCCAGGAGAGATTTTGAGATATCACTTCGCAACACCTTGACAGTGACATTGAACTGAGTGGTTCTCATTTGATGAAATCGCTGAAACAGAGGAAAAACTTCAGATTTATTTTTCATTAGGTAAACCCAAGCGCAACGAGAAAACAATCTATAAAAGTGACAAACCATTTACAACAAAAAATGAAAGCAAGCGGACAAGGGTCCCAAACATCAAAATGAATAACCGTAAAAGGAGTAGTACTGGGAGGGGGCATGAGTAAGAGATGTCCGTTTTTGCTTACTCAGTTCACGCACATCACTAGTAAAAGTTTGAAAAACAGAGTTTAACATAGCAGAAAATAAAAGTTTCATAACATAGATAGAGGGATATCCTAGGAGACATTACCAGGAATCTAAATCAGAAGACGACACCACATGAAGAGCATGCGGAGGAGCCAAGCTGGAGGGGTCAAACAGGTACATGCCATCACAAATGCTACCAGATCCAATCATCTTCCCTGTTTTCAGATCCTGAAGATACAAAAAGTGGGAAAAAAGTCACAGAGCAGTTCATAGAGTTGGTCAAATGACTAATAAAAAGGAGGTTTTGTGTGAATTTAGGAACATAGAAAACGGGAGATTGAGTGAGAGAGTAGCAGATAATGGTTTCTTTTTCCAGCAATGGAGGAAAAGGAATCATCAACAACACTCACTTTGCCTCGACCAGATAGAGGAGAGTAAGATACAAAACCTGAGGCAAAGCCAGTCATATGATCAGTGACCCCGTTGTCGATGATCCATTGGGTGGAGGAATGGCTGGTAACAGAATGAGTACTTGGGGGCCCTTGGTGGGCATAGGATGATGATGAAGTAGATGGCTCGAAGGACTAGCTTTGCATCAGGCGTCAGAATGCTAGAATCTTGTCTGAATAGTTGGCAAGAGAAGAAGTTGGAGGAAGATCGTCAGAAGCATTTGAGAGATGAGTTAATCGGGCCGGAAGTTGACGGACTTGAGAGAGACCATAACCATGACCACCATGAGAGGCAAGACCACCTCTTGGAGGAGGAAAACCATTAAGCTTGAAACAAGTGTCCCTGGTATAACAGGCCTTCCCACAATAATCACATAACAAATGATCCTTCTCACCTGACATGGACTCGTAGTCTCGAGAAGGACGTCCAACAAAGGCTAAACTGAGCAGCCAGGGCAGAGCCCTCGGTGGCAGTGTCAGGATGTATTGTCTAGCAACGATCAAATTCGTGCTGAACAAGACTGTAGACTTCCGACAAAGAGGGAAGAGGAGATCGCCCAAGAATCTGAACACTAATATGATCAAAATCACGATGGAGGCCATGGAGAAACTAGAATATCCTGTTGCGTTTGTCGCATGCTTGAACAAGCCCTTCATCTTCAGGAGAGACCAATGTGAGAGCATCAAAGTGATAATACTCTTGGCAGAGCTGAGTAAACCCCTGGTAATAGGAGGAAGGAGAACATGGTCTTGCCTCAGGAGGAAAATCTGCCGTTAGAGTTAGAAAATCTGAGCGGCATTTCCACAACATGAATAAATAACCTCAGCATGCTTCCAAATATCTGCGGCAGTGTCCAGGGACAGATAATTCTGAGCTATGGATCCCTGCATAGAGTTGAGCAGCCACGACATCACTAGGGAGTTGTTTGACTCCCATTGAGACCACTCTGTAGAAGTCTTAGCGGGGACCTGCTTAGTGCCGGTAACATATCCAAACATACGATGACTCTTCCGGGCAAGAGTGATGGATCAAGCCCATGAGAGATAATTGGTGTCATTAAGTTTCACGGTGGTAATTTGAGGAGATCCATGGTCATCAATAGCGCGGCCGGAGCCGAATGCCGACATTTGGGAGGACTCAACACGCACACCAGAGGATATGTTTGGAGAGTCAACACTCCCGTCCATAACAACCAGAGGATATAAATCACGAGAAGAAGACAATTGGAGGAAAAGGCACAACCCTAACAGCTTCTCATAGAAAGAGAATAACCCCAACGATCCCGGCGAAGATGCCGATTCAAGAGCACGCAGATAAAATCAAAGGAAGACTCATCCCCACAAGCAAAAGTGACACCGGGCGCCAGGAAGTAGAACTTTACTGTCGCATGCTTCTTGCGTCCGGAAGAAGGCTGACGGGATGAAGGAAGGGCTGGTAGGGTCGAGGGAAGCAAAAGGCGGCGGGATCTGGGCACGCGGAAGTGGAAGGTAGATGCCGCTGTGGGGAAACGGGGGAGGCGACACACGGAAGAGAAAGGGGAGCGGAAGCGGAAGCGGTCGACTAACGCACGAAAGTCGACGGAGCCGCTGCTGGTGACGAATGGGCGAGCAAAGGCTGTAGGGCGAAGAGCGAGCGGGTGACAAACGTGTGGACGAGCCCGATTAGGATTCTCAGCGCTTTGATACCATGTTGAAAGGAAAACTTAAATAATCATAAAACCAATGGTCACTCCTTTATATATTAGGAGTGACCAAATACACAACACAGATGAAATCACATTTAAACCAGTAACTTCTAACAATAACTTAATTGAAAAATTCATTAGCAGCACATAATAAGTGAAGACTCACAAAACTAGCTGACCACATCCTCCATACTGGTAACATGCTGAGTTGGTCTTGACAAGAATTCGAGCTTTAGGAACAGTTGGATGTCATTAGAACAAAATCTGATGCTGTGTCACCTGTAAATGCAAATATGCAATCTCAGGCGACGTCATAGTGTGAGTGACCTGATGGAAGAGTTGCAGCATTTAAAGCTAAAAAAATGCTAAGATGGCTTTAAAATTGGTTTTTTAATAAAATAGGTAAATAATTATCAAGACAGACCTCTACACCAGCATATTCTTGCTTTAGTTTCTGCTAAACAGAATAGATAATATAACCCTGCCAACAAAAAAGCTGACATCAATAACTGTACAGATTATGCTTCTCATTTCTATTAGTAACAGTTGGATGTCATTAGAACTCACATGTTTCCCCTTATCTCTGATAAACCAACTATAAAAATGCATCTCATGAAACATGTTAGATCCTGAATGTTCAAATATACTCATGTTAGTAATATGTAATCTCATAAATTTACGATGATTTTGAAAAAAATTTAGCAAAAGAAAGAAAGTAGTACCTTTAGAATCAATTTTTTTGCAAAGTAACCGCCTCATTTTCATTAAATTTGTCTAATTGCTCCACATTTTCTTCCTGATATCTTCTCCAAATTGATATTATTGGAGGTAATGTAAAATCTTCACACATTCACAGTTGAACAAAATGATTCCCATTTATAAATCCAATATACACTATCTTGCGAGAAGAGAGGCTGTGAATGCAGCGGTAATAGTGTGAAGGACTGATATTTAGACAAGTAAACAAAAGTTATATTGTAACAAGAAGCAACCACCAATCCAATATCAGATATTGACATCCACTTATCAAATGGAGCCGGAGTAGCAACACAATCTAGTGAGCTAAGTAATTATGTTTTTTTTTCCTTTCCAAATGTGTTAACATGCAAGCTCTCTTTGTTTTGCAGTTCTAATGATAGCTCAATACGTACCTTTAGCCAGTCATTATCCATGCCCATTGCATTACTAACAATTCTATACCCGCAATGGTCATCTTGCATTACACATATGTAACATATTTTGAAACACATGGACGCATTTCCTTTCGCACATTGCGTATCAATCTGCTCTCTTTCAATACCAACTTTTGTGTGGATCGTATTGTAGTTGTTGTGGTTGACACTTGCTAATCCATCAAGACATGCTCAAATAGGGAAGAATCACGCTTTATGAATTTTGCATCATCCCTAAACTTCTTGTAAAAGCAGAGTAAAATGTTTGATTGGTTGAATTTACACCAACAATGCACAACAACGACATTCAAAATCTATTTGTTTTCTAAGTACGATCCATGATGATACCGGAGGAAACATTTTGCTAAACTGTATGGATACCGGGTGTCCAAAAAATAAACTTTCCAAATTACCACTTTCTTTTGCCATTCTATTAAAGCTAACATATTCGGTGTCAGTAATACACATTCAAAACTGCATTTGTGTCCCTCCTTGTAGCTCTTTCATTTGTCCAATCCATCAATTAGCTCTTGTATACTTTAACATACAACATTTTAACAAACTTATAATACAAATACACACATCACTAATTAGCTTCAATTCAAGAACACTATCTAAAATACCACACAAGTTTTCAATAGTAAGGATGAAGATGAGACAATACCTCCATCTAAAGGTTGTATGGGAGAGAATACATCGACCGACATTAGGCATTTCTCTGATTTGTTCTCCATTGACCTATAAAGAGAAGAACCGGCAGCTTAGGACAATCATACATGGTAATTTAATTAATACCTCAAATTTGAAAATTTATATAAAAATAATGATTAAAAAATGATTTCCCCCAAAGAACATCAATGTTTATACACATACATGACAAGATCCAGTGTTTCATTAACTGGAAGAGATTCAAATTCAACTCAGAGTTGGTGCCATATATTCGACAAAAATAAAGTTTGTTTTTTTTCCCAAAAAAACGAAGACAGATGCATGTGGAGTTGTGTATTGAAATTGCAATTATAGCAAACAAAAAACAGAGAGATTATGAAAATTGCAACAATGAAAGAAAGAGTAAGCAAAGCTAACAGGAAGAAATTAAATAAGAGGCCACAGAATGAGGATGATAAGATCTAAATTAACCTGAAAGTAGAGGCAAAGGAGAAATTGAATGGAAGCCATTAAATGAAAAACGAGCCAAAAGGAAAACTGACTCAATGTGGGCAATAAATGCCCTATTCCAGAGAAAGCTGAGGAAATGAACAAAAGGACCATGAGAAATACAGGCCACAAGAGCTACTTTCTAGCTTCCTCGCCCTTGGGGACCTCCAGGATGCCACCGGCGATAGCTTCCACGTTGTAGGTACTCTCTGGCTTATAGTCTGGCGGGACTTGAGGGAGATTTGCTTGTGACGCCGATGTCAAAGAGGATGATGTCGGAAGATGGGTTTGAGACAAGGATTCTTCGAACGGGAAGCCATAAAAAGCAGGGGGCAATAAAATGTGGGAGGCAGCAAACAAAAAAAATCACATGTTCCGTTTAGAAAGGTAAGCTAACCGTCCGGCAAGAATTGATAAAAGGATAGAAGGGATTAGAAGAACGAGAGGAAGATGAAGATGAGAACCTATATGCGACAGGTCACCGACGTTTACTCCGTGCTTTTTGCACAATGGAGGAAGGCACGATCTTCTTCTTCCTTGCGGCGCCGAGAGCTGCCGAGCGGAAAGGAGCTATTAGGGTAGCGGAAAGGTGTCGCGCGAAAAGCGTGGAGCGGCGAAAGGAGCGATTAGGATGCACCTAAAGTTTCTAAGGAAATAAGACAAATAAATTTGGTTTTTTCCCGGTTTGCACTTAGTCAAATGTGCTATGCACATAACATCGCTCTTAATTATTCGTCCATGTAAATGGCCTTATTTGTACAAGGGGACCTATAAAGTACAACAATGTTTAACAAAATAATAAGATCAAACAATAAAAAGGGGAGCCTGGTGCACAAAGCATCCTCGCGCAATGAGGGTTCAGGGAAGGGTCCCGCCACATGGGTGAAATGTTGGCTAACCTTAGCCTGCATTTTTGCAAGAGACTGCTTCTAGGACAACGATATTTTCTGCAAAAATAAGAGCAAAACAATAAAAATTCAAAAATATTTTCTACAATATTTAAATCGAGGGAGTAATCAACACATCTCAACATCATTTGCATGTAACATTTTAATGAAATTTTTAATTATTTTTCTTCACACCTCAAATGCCTTTTAGGTAACGCAAGCACGCATATACTACTGATTTCCTTTGTTTGGCATGTGTCTGGAAATTACACTGCTCAAACACATAATTTGTGTCAAAAGTACTGGCACACTTGTCCAACACTTGGTTAACTGCACATCTGCTATGGTCACTCACATATTTTTAAACCTAAAATTTTATTAAAATTGTTTCTAATAAATGCTTTTATCATCTCGCATATGACATTCCTCTTGATGAGTAATTAGTTTGTGAACCTTATCCATACAAGTTATTAGTATATTTGTTATTTATTTTTGTAAATAAACTTTTATCATAAGTAAAAAATTATAATATTTGTAATCACGCCAATTTTAAAATATGTATGACATGAATGATTTCTTTTTTATATATGAGTATTTTAATTTTTAGCAATATTATAATTATATTGATTTTAAACTGTCCATGTGGTGCTCTAATATTTTAAAATGGATCATGTCCATTGTTGTGTCCATGTCCCTGCTACCTAGGATGCTTGTTGTATGCAGTTCTTGAGCAATGTCTATTAATACTTCTCTCGCTCCTATTCAACCAGATATATCAATGAAGATCTATCAATTGTACCTATGGTTAAAATGCTTCGAGAATCTGGACGTTCTGTATTTTTGGTGACCAACAGGTACATTCTCTCGTCCTACAATTGTGTTCATGCAATTAAGTCTTTCTAAACCTGAAGTAAACAAAATTTATGCGGCTTAAATTATCTTATATCTGATCATTCTGCCATCAGAAAAGTGTTGTGGAATCTGGTTTGTAGATACTTTATGTTGAACTTTAAAGCTAATGCATTTTTGCTTTCAATGAATCAAATTCTTATTCTATGTATGCTCGCATGGATAGACAGATTCTCTTATGAATATGGAAGAGGGCCAGGGATGTGACGACAAGGACACGGAGCATGTGTCGGCATTCCCTCCTTAAACAACACAGACTCCGCGGGGTGGATTGCCCTCACAAAACAATTCATTAACATTCACCTGACTCCGGAGTCACAAAAGGTTGCTACGACTCTCTTCGGCATGGAGAGATCGGCCCTCTATTGGGTCCGCTGGCTGCGACTGAGCAACCCTTTGCTCTCTTGGTTGGAACTCCAATAGGACTTCATCCTCCGCTACGATGTTCGCTATTCTGGGACAACGGTAGAACGCTTATGCAGTGCCCGTCAATCGGTCCACCTTAACGACTACATCGATGAGTTCATTGTCTTGGTAACGCACGTTCCTGATCTAACACTAGATCATTATTTGGGCTTCTTCATGCATGGTCTCCTTACCTACATCCGGCTGCGCCTTTGCACCTACCACGCCCGAACGATTACGAATGCCATAGATCTCATTTGTTTGGTGGAAGCAGACTTTAATGACACCTCCGCCGACACCGGCGGACTACCGGGAAGTTCTACGCCCCGACGGATTGCCTACCCCCTAATACCCTTTCGACCACCACCCTAAGTGCATTCCGCGGCTCCCCCGCGTCTCGGACCACCTCCCCGACCGCCCGGGCCTCCTAACGGCCCGCAAATGACAAACTAGGAGTATCATGGGCTTCACAATATTACTTTCTAACTCATGACTGTCCCCCGAAGGAGCTCCGTATTACCATTGGCATGGAGGAACCCGAGATCAATATTGGGGATTTCGAAATTTTGGAGGACGATGACTCACCAACCTACATGGAATCCCACACACAGATGCATTGTCTAGAATTTCTGTGCTCTGCGATTGACGATTTGATGAGCGAATTTCATATAGTATTTTAGACCCTATTCTAGTTTAGTTTTCCTTTCTTTTCACTCATACAATTGTTGTTTTCTTCATAAAATCATTAGTAATCTAATTGTATGTCATGTGAGCCCATTTGAGCTAAAAAAGACATATTTTAGTCATTCCATGCATGAGGGATATCTTTTTTCCCTCTCTTTTTATTTATGTATGTAGATGTTATAATTATGGCTGTGTGGATGTGTTTTTCTAGAGGTTTTGTTCATTTTACTGCAGGTACAATGGTTATGGTATTATCCCCGTGCGCCTCGGTCCTTTTCCAAGAGGAGGTCACTACTCGTGTATTTTTCTTCTCGCACGAGTAGTGCCCCCCACTGCGCACGACCCCTGGCCGTGCACAGTCATTTTGCATTTGCCGACTTGAGTTCCCTGCGATCTTCCATGATCTGTGCGTTTTCCTTGGCGCACGAGGTGTGGACCCCGCTGCACACGATCACTGATCGTGCGAGGTATTTTTACAGATATTGATGAGAGCCTTGACATTGACCAGAGAAACCCTATTTTCACACGACAGTACGCACAAGGATAATAGCATGACCATTGGTCATGCGAGACCAATACCCCCCCCCCCCCAAATCTTAAGTTTTCCTTCCAGTCTAGGTTCCTTCGCACACAAGAAGTGGAATTTTCCATCTCGCACGACCACTGATCGTTTGCTGATAAAAATCCTGCTCCACTTATAAATACAAAGTTGTCGTTTTAGTGCGGGGTCCGTCTTTTTTCGCGCAAGGCCTGCCGTTTTTGTTCTTCATGAGGTAGGTATCATCCCCTAGGCTCTGCTTATCATCCAAGAGCTCAAGGTTGAAGAAGAGGCATCGCTCTCTCCGCAAGCTAGGGAGCCAGAAGAGAAGATATGGGTGACGCAAAACCCTTGAGAAGACGAGTAAACTAGGAGTTGGCGACAGAAGTTGCTCTACCCCGGACGACAGCCGACGAGAAAAACGTTCACAGAGTCGCGATCTGAAACCTCCTTTGTCTCTATGAAAGAGTCTCAAGCGTTGTTTGTATCTCTCTCCTCTCCTGCAATCTAGGTTGTGGCTTGTCTTTCTTTTCTTATGTTGATGATGTTGAATTAGACTTGTGTGTATGAATACTTTTAATATTTTTATTGAAATATTCCTTGTGCTTGTCCATCTCTGTGGAGTAGCCTAGGAGGCCTAGCCTCTTGTTTTGTTTTTCCCTAAGCGATTGTACTTGTTGTGTGGTGGAAGTAAGCGTGGTGGTTACATTGTCTTTGATTAGACACAAGTCGAGTTGCGAAGCGGAGGTCGGCGACCCACGACCCATAATAGTAATTTTGTTTTTATTTTCTTGCTGCCAAACGAAAATGCAGAAAATAATATTATTACTTAAATGGAGAAAGCCCTTATATATAGGGTAATACAAATATTAGTTAATACTCCCCCTCAAGTTGGACATGTAATGTTCTTCATACCAAACTTGCTAAATCGATGCAAATATTTTTTCACTCAATGCCTTGGTGAGAAAATCAGCGAGTTGTCCCTCCGAGTTTACGAAAGGGTACATACAATCCCTTTCACAATATATTTTTTAATGAAGTGTCGGTCAACTTCAACGTGCTTTGTGCGGTCATGCTGGATAGGGTTCTGAGCAATGCTGATTGTAGCCTTATTGTAACAATATGAATTGAAAGGGCCGGTTTCTAATAAACCAATATCATTCAAGAGGGAACGAAGCCACATCCCCTCACATATACCATGAGCCATAACTCTAAACTCAGCCTCTACACTAGAGCGAGCCACTGTATGTTTCTTGTTTCTCCAAGTGGCCAGATTATCCCCAATAAAAAAACAATATCCTGTAGTAGATCTCCTATCATCAACTGATCCAGCCCAATCAACATCAGTATATATTTCAATTTTTAAGTAATCACTAGAAGAGAATAGAATTCCCCTACCAGGCGAGGTCTTCAAATACCTCAAAATTCTTTGCACATCATCAAGATGTCGGACTTTAGGGGAATACATGTATTCACTTACCATTACTACTGCATATGAGATGTCAGGATGTGTATGAGATAGTTTGATTAGTTTACCAACCAACTTCTGATAACAAAAAATATCTTTCACTAACTCCTCATCATCACGTTCAAGTTTGTGGTTCACTTCAATAGGAGTATCAGCAGGCTTGCAACCACTAATTTCTGTCTATTTTAATAAATCAAGGACATACTTCTGCTAAGAAGTATGAATACCTATTTTGATCTGGCAACCTCAATCCATAGAAAATATCTCAACTTACCCAAGTCTTTCACTTCAAATTCACTAGCAAGTTTGAGTTTCAGGGCACAAATCTCATCCATGTCATCACCTGTAATAATCATATCATCAACATATATAATCAGGATAGCCACCTTCATCTCTTTTCGTTTGATAAATAGAGTGATCAATGTGACTTTGGGTATACCCCAATGAGATCATGAATTTGTGAAGTCTCCCAAACCAAGTTCTCGGAGATTGTTTTAACCCATATAGAGCTTTCTTCAATCTACACACTTTCCCTTCAGATTCGATAGGGACAAGACCTAGAGGCATCAACATATAAACTTCCTCTTCCAACTCGTCGTGAAGAAAAGTATTCTTTACATCTAGCTGTTGAAGGTCTCACCTTTTACACGCAACACAAGATAATAAGACCCGTATTGTATTCGTTTTTACCACGGGAGCAAAATTCTCTTGGTAGTCAATACCATTAGTTTGAGTGTAGCCTCTTGCCACCAATCGTGCCTTGAATCACTTCACAATACTTTCAGAGTTCTGCTTTACTGTAAAAACCCATCGACAACCAACTGTCCTCTTGCCAGGAGGGAGATTGACCAGATCCCATGTGTGGTTCTTTTCTAGAGCCTGCATTTCCTCCATCATCGCCTTTGCCCATTTTGGGTAACCAAGTGCTTTCTGCCATGTACCGGGAACGAACACAGAAGAAAGAGAAGTGACAAAGGCTTTATGGGAAGAGCATAAAGAGGCATCTGACACATAGTTAGATAACAAATGTTGAGTGGATGAGCGTATACTTTTTTGGAGGGCAATAGGTAACTCCAAGGATGTTGTAGACAAATCCGGTGACGGCTCTAGTATTTTGGGATGCGATTGAGTGTTTGGTCTTTTGCTTCTCCGAGTGTACTCCTGCAACTCTTTTACTTTAAGAATATCCCCACTCTCCCCCTGAGTGGTAATGTATGGAGGAATAGGAAGAGAAAGAGTAGGGACACTCACTTCCAAGTATGAAGACCCCCCCTGAAGTGAGGACTCATAATAAGAGGTACTTTCATGAAATGTAACATTCATGGAGACAAACAATTTCTTGCTTGGAGGATGATAGCATTTGTTCCCTTTCTGTGTAGGGGAATAACCAATGAATATACAACAAAGGGCACAATGATCAAGTTTGGTCGAGTAATGTTATGAACATGAATAAAACATAAACACTCAAACATACGGGGTACAGGAGTAGTAGGAGGTATGCCAAGGGTATGAAGAGGAGTATACTTGTTCAGATGACGAGATGACATACGATTGATGAGGTAAGTCGTAGTTAGAAGGGCAACACCCCAATAGTATTTTGGAAGAGACATCGTAAATAACAAGTATCGTGTCACTTCAAGAAGATGACAATTTTTTCGTTCAGCAACACCATTTTGTACCGGAGAATGTACACAAGTGGTTTGATGAACGATGTCATGAAAACTTAAATAGTTTTCAAATTTGGTATCCATGTATTCAAGCTCATTATCACTGCGAAGAATTTTAATGGTGGCAGCAAATTGATTCAAAATCATTTTATGAAATTTTTGGAAAAGAGGAAACACTTTATTTTTACTATGCATCAAATAAACTCACGTAGTGTGAGAAAAACAATCAATGAAAGTAACAAACAAATGATAACTAAAGATCGAAGCAACGGGATCAGTGCCCCTTACATCACTATGAATAGTATGAAATGGCACAACAAAAGTCTTAGACACATGATTGAAAGAGATACGCTTAGGCTTAACAAGTTTACTAACATCACACATAAAAGTTTTAAAAACAAAAGATGAAAAACTAGGAAATAACGTATGCATAATAGAAATAGAGGGGTGGCCCAAGCGACAATGTCAGGTAGCCAAATGAGGAAGCCTTTTGGCATGAAAGGCCTGAGGAATAACAACATCAAACACGTACAATCTATCATACATCCTATCAGAGCCAATCACCTTCTTCGTCTGCAGGTCCTGAAAGACACAATAAGAAGGAAAGGAAGTGACAGAGCACTTCATGGAGTTTGTAATATGACTAACAGATAAGTGGTTGTGAGTAAAAGAAGAGATGTGAAGGGTAGAAGCCAAGGTAAGAGAAGAGCAAGTGATAGAGCCTTTTCCTGTAATAGAGGAAAGGGTTTCATCAGCAATGCTTACCTTGTCTCTGTCAGACAATGGTGAATAGGAAACAAAACCTGACAATGACCCAGTCATATGATTTGTAACTCCAGAATCAATGATCTAATGAGTGGCAGGTGGTATAGTAGTAGAGTGAGCACTTGGACTACCTGAATTAGCAAGGGATGAGGATGAACCACAAGTGGGCTCCGAGGATAACCCCTACATCATGCGACGGAGAGTCATCTTCTCATCAGTAGAAAAAGGCCCTAGGTAGAGACAGAGGCTCTGAGATTTGGGCACTAGAAGTACTATCATCAATGAACTTAGTCGGGTGATCAGAGCGAGGAGAGCTGAAATTTAAGCAGCCACAACCACGTCCACCACGAGGAACCATGCCACCTCTCGATGGAGGGAGGTCATTCAATTTGAAGCAAGTGTCGCGAGTATGCCTACTCCGACCACAAAAATCACGCATCAAGTGGTCTTTGTCAGAGGTCCTGGGCTTAAAGTCCCGAGGAGTAGTTCCTCCAGAATGAGAAGCCGCAAGAACAGAACCACTAGAAAGAACCTCTGAACTCCAAGACTAACGACGTTCATATTCCTGTTGGACAATGCTATAGGCCTATGACAACGAATGGAGTGGTATGCGGCCTGAACAATAATCTGATCAAAGTCCCGGTGTAAACCATGTAGAAACTCAAACACCCTATTCCGATCTTCATGAGCACAAAACAAGAAGAACATCAGACGTACAGACAAGGTCGAGGGATATAAAATGGTCATACTCCTGATATAGTTGTGTGAACTCTAAATAATAAACGGACGGTGGTCGATCACCCTGTCGAAGGAGAAAGATCTTTCTTCGTAGCTAAAATATCTGAGCAGTGCTACCTTTCCGGGAATAGGTAGATTCAACACGACTCCAAATATCTGCAACTGTATCCAACAATAGGTAATTCTGTGCAATAGTCTCTTGCATGGAATTAATCAACCATGACATAACCGAAGAGTTCTCTGATTCCCATTGAGTCCACGTAGATGCGGTTTGCGCTTGCTCCTTAATAGTCTCGTTAACATAACCAAACAAACAACTACTTTTAAGGGCAATAGATTGAGACCATGATAGGTAATTTGTTGTATCAAGACGAATCATTGTGATCTGAGATGTCGTATGATCATGCCCAACCCGGGTAGATCCAGCGGGTTGTGATATGTCAGGAGAATCCACCACGTCAGACATAATGAAATCAGAGAATAAAGATGTGTCGGAAGAAAAAAAATCCGAGAAGAAAAAAACAGCCTCCATGAGATCACCGAAAAAAGAGCGATGCCGAAAAAATTGCCGAACACCACCAATAGGACCGTCTCGGATCCTATAGCAATAGATCCTTGAGTGAAGTCAAAGGAGGCTTGAAGGAGGAGGTATAAGACTAATCATGAGAGAAAGTAAAGGAGAGAAAAATCCCAAGATCCATGATATAAGGAGATCTAGTGGAGAGATTACTCGATCCCCCTAGGAGGAGGTAGAGGGATGAAAAGCGAAACTTTTTTGAGAAAAATAGGGTACTTTAGACGGTTACCGGAGCGGTGGCCATCTGGGGCACCGATCGGCCCGTGCGCCGATCGGCGGGCTACGCCACCCACGACAGTCAGAGGAAATGGGGAATGAGAGAGAGAGAGAAGGGAGGTGGAGGGTTCACTGGGCTGCGGGAACGAGCGGAGCGGGCGCTGTATCGAGCGGCGGTCGCTATATCGTCGGCTAGGGCTTTTTTTCTTTTCGTAGCTCCGATACCATGACAAGTTGGGTGATCAAGATATTTCTCGTATTGAGTGCTCTAAATATCTTGGATCGATAGTTCAAAAAAACGGAGGTATTGATAAAGATGTGACACATAGAATCCAAACGGATTGGTTGAAGTGGAGAGACGCGTCAAGGATCTTATGTGATCTTAAAGTACCACTAAAATTTAAGGGCAAGTTTTACCTTACTGCAATTAGACCCGCGATGCTCTATGGTTCTGAGTGTTGGGTAGTGAATTGTGTACATGAGCAAAAAGTGGGAGTTGCGGAGATGAGAATGTTTAGGTGGATGTGTGGACACACGAGATTGGATAAAATTAGGAATGAATGTATCTGGGATAAGACAGGAGTAGCACCAATTGTAGAGAAGATGCGAGAAGCTCGTCTAAGATGGTTTGGTCACGTACAAAGGAGACCATTAGAGGCACCTGTTAGGCATTGTGAGAGTCTAGTCACTAGGCATGTTAAACGAGGGAGGGGTAGACCAATAAAGACTTGGAATGAAACTATAAGGAAAGACATGATGTACTTAGGCATTAGTGAGATTATGACAAAAGATAGGGCACAATGACGACAAAGGATCTGTATAGCCGACCTTACTATATTGGGATAAAGGCTTGAGTGTTGTTGTTGTTTGTAGCTCTGATATCATGTCAAACGGAAAAGCAGAAAATAATAATATTATTACTTGAATAGAGAAAGCCCCCCTATATATATAGGGCAATACAAATATTAGTTAACACTTGCATTAGCATAAAAGAAACTCAAAACCTTCCGTGAATTCGACAATCAAGAGACTTCAATCTTGAGTCTTCCTTAGACGTTAAATCCACATTTTCGTGCTCCGCAAGAGATTGATACTCGGGAGTCACTCCACATTTTAATTATTACTTGACGATAGTGGGTGCACTTGCCCCTCATGTTTGAGCACATCACGGCTCCTCTAGCCTCACACTCTGACGCTCTCTGGTTTCATATACGACACTTCCCTGATAGTACTGATTGACAGTGTGGTCTGTCACAATTTCATCGTCCCTCTCCCGGTGACACAACTTGACATTCTCCTGTCTCCTAGCCTTCATTTCATTGTTTGCTCGGGCGACAATCGCAACAATGCCATTCGGGGCCTTTGTATGAACCTGCACATGATTGTGGGCCCCTGCCCTCTCTGGACAAATTTCTACTCATTTGAGCTTGGTGACATTGACATACTCGGCATCGCGCGGCTTCGTACACTCAGTGTGTATGTCAACTAGGATCTCATGATGATGTGTTTTCCTCAAGTGGGAGTCCTTTTACTCTTGGTAAGGAGACGTCCTTTCCCCATCCGACGATGGTCCTCCATCCTCCTCAACAATCAAAGGTAGTGGACTTTGTTGCCTTCCTGTGGCACGTCGTCGAGCCGAGCCCCCTGACCGCCCTTCCACCACTCTAGTTGCAGTGCGTCCAAGACGTTTCTTCTGCCTTGAGGACAAAAGTGAATTTTTGAGGGGTGACATTATTCATCGAAAGAGGGAGGGATGAGGAGACGCGGGGACGAGGACATGTCGCATGTGTCGACTTCAGGATCGAGGCGGCGAGAACACGAATTCGAACACGACGACGTATGTTTGCTAGTAGTTCCCACAGGCATAACACACCCATTAGCTTTATATTTTATTATCGCACATGTACTTCGGGACGTAGGTTATACCGTTTGCCCTTGCGTGTTTTGGAACTAGGCACTATATACGTCTATGCATGTCTCTCCTTTGGACATCTTGGGAGTAAGATGTTTTAGTGAAGAGCCCTAGGTGCTGATTCTTATCATCCTCCCCCCTCCTTTTCTTCTCTCTCCTCCTTCTACAAACCCTACCTCCCAAAAGATTCACAATATTGCATTGCAAGCATGTACCTGAGCATGCACATAAATCATGTGCATTTTAATATGCTTATAGGTGAATGCTTTGAGACCAAAAGATGCATGTGAATCCGTAATCTTGCAGTCATGAGTAGATATATTATGTGCCCCTCTACATACAAATGATAAATTATTTGGAAGAAATAACTAAGAAGAATACATAATTCTTTAGCATCCTAACCATGTCCACGCCCTTTATATCTTAGGTGTCTAGGACTTCCAACATAGTCCGTAGTTGCCTTTATCCATATGGAAAGTCCACCCCGGCCATTTCTTAGTCTTATTTGAGGTATCTTACATTTCCTTTAAGATTTTTGAGCACATAAACAATTTTCCAGATCTAATTTGTATTGTTGCATTTCTAAGCATCTAAGTATATCCTCTTATTAAAATCCTTTTGATAGAACTAAAACTAATTTTGTTAGTTTTGCTTAGATAAATATTGACAACCATTTTCACGTGGACATGCTTCTGATTAATATCTGTAAATGATATACGGATGTATGCATGTTGGGGAAGTTAAACCTTTCTATTATTGTTAGTATAGGGAGGGTGGGTGACTGATGCATGATAAAGTGAAGGGCGTAGAGTGAGCATGCACTAAGGTAACTCTAATGTATGAATGCAAGTGTGGTAATGACTTAGATTTGAAGATGATGCAATGTTTTTACAAAGTCCGCTCGTGCAAGTATAATAAGTTTTGAAATTAAGTTAGGCTACGCTAGCACGCATGATCGAGATTAAACTTTAAAGATAATGAGCATGCTCTAATAGAAATTAAAATAAAATTGTTGTAGTTAAGTACTCGGTGTGTAAATCCTTCAACTAGGTTCGAGTAATTGAGCAAACTTTTACAAATTAATATTCCAAAATTACCTTGTTTCCAACAAGAAATCAACAAAAAAGAAAATAAACTTTGAGAGAGGTCCTCCCATGGTGAGACTCTAAGGCTTTTTTCATTCTCTTCGTTCCTCACCTACTCTTGTAATCCCACGCCCGCATTCTCCCTTGCACCCGATTCCCATCATTTCCCGTAAGCCTCAACCCTCTTTCGCGACCCGCACGCTCCTTCTTCACTCCCAGTCGCGATCCATTGTCGCCTCCCATCTCCAATTTTCCTCCCTCGTCTCCCACAATGCCAACCACATCCTCTCCATCTTACACTGATGACAACCATACCCTGTCCACCTTTCGTCGATACCTTCCTGTTCTTTTCCCCCAACTTCAGTCCAGACTCCTTACCCTCTAGCTGGAACCTTCTTGTTACCCTTCCCCTCAAAATCGCAACTTTTCAGCTTTCCCCACTCTCAAATCACTAAATTTTGACTCCTTTCTCGCAGCCACCATCCCTACCCGATCCCCCCACTCGCCACCAACAACATTCGTCTCCAGTGGGAGCCAACAACCTTGGATCTCCACAATGCCACATACCGATGCCACCTGAATGCGTAAGTCATAGTTTGATGTTTGTGTTTCTCTATTTTGAATGATTGAACTATATTTAGTGGATTTTATATCATATGTACTTTATCCTATGAGATTGTCTGACTTGCAATACTTATTCGTTGCACATTTGAATTATTTGCGCCTTAATTTCTTTTGAATTACACATGCCTCTTAATTTATTTTCTGTAATCAATATGTTTTTTTCAATCAATTAATTGCTGTAATTTTAATTGGACTTGTCTTAATTGCGCCTGCATTACATTCCACTTCGGGTCACACCTTAGTGCCTCTACATTCATAACTTACCCTACATCAAATTGTTGTCAGAGCACCATGTTGGGGCACATTATATGCTACGTAGTGGCAGATTGTCCTGACCATTGATGTCTGATCAGAACCACACCGAAGATCAGGATGTCAATTTGAATTCAGACGTGATGCCCGTCGAGTTCCAGAGACTTGTACTTGATTGATTTGAGTAGATATGAGCCCAGTTTGACATCATTAGAGATGATATTGCTAGGGTTAGCATTATAGTTGATCAGTTAGACGCCCCTAGAGGTCATGCCCCACCCCTCGTTATGGTGATCTCTCAGACAATTCTGTGGATGTTCCTCCATCCTTTGAGAGACGTGCTAAAGACTTGCCTCGCTGAGATCTCGCTCTTCCCGCAAAAAGAACTCCTGAGCTGGCCTACTAGTATCGACAGGGCCCAACTGCTTTGAGAAACCACCGCCCTCTCGAAAAACCTTGCCCCCCTTGATCAGTTCATAGAGGCCGTGCTCCATCGACACAACACAATTACGATCATTATGATGGATACACTACCTGAAGTGTGTCGTGGAGCCACCTCGACCGAAAATGACATTATCTGGCACATCTTCATAAACCCACCATCCTTCGACGTTCAAGGCATTTAGTGATTGGATCTTGGACTTGGAATACTACTTTGAGTGGACGAGATGAGTGATAGGAGATGAGTGTGGTTTGCCAAGATGAAGTTTCATGGGCATGCAAAATTTACTGAACGAGCCTTGAGGGATCTCTTGATCGGGATGAATATTACCTCATCACTCGATGAACTGAAATGAAAAAACAGATAAAGGACTAATACCTTCCCACCTCATATAGAGATCAACTCCTAGATTAACTCTATGCCCTTCAGCAAGGGACTCTTTCTGTTGTCAAGTACATATCTCGTTTTGATGAATTAGTGTTGAGCAGTGGCATCTTAGAGGTTTCCATTGTGACTGCGTCTCGTTTTCAGACCGGATGTAGATCTGATATCTGGAGGGAACTGATTCCCCATTAGATAGATACGGTTGAGCAGGTGATTCAGATCTCTCTTAAGTATGAGCAGTACCTACGTTCCCTGAGCCCGAGACAAGTCATCCTTCGACCCGAAACTCCCACATTTAAGAGAACCTCTCCAACCACTATCACAGTGCCTCCTCGCACCCCTGCAGATGTGAAAGGCAAAACGATTATTCCTGGAGCCCCAAAACTAAGGGAGGTGTATAGTTCCTATAGGTGTTCTAGCAGGGGACACATGGTTGTGCAGTGCCCGATTAAGATTTACTGGTTGAAGAGGAGGATGAGCCTACACTGAGGACGAGGACACAGCTGTTGAAGAGATTATAACCACCATGGTCAACGAATGAGAGAGCGGTGATACGAGGTCGCTGGAGTTAGGAGTTATTCGTCGTCTTTTGCACACACCTCGTTTTGAAGAGGACTGGCACCACATCGCTATCATTTACACATTTGTCCACTACGGGTGGTCCTCACAAACTAGCCATCAATAGTGGTAGCTATGTAAACATTATAGCTAAGAAAGGTTTAGAGAATATGCATCTCACAGTCGCATCACACCTACATCCATGCCGCATCCTTTGTAGAGCTCTCACAGTTCCGGTTTGGTTCCGGTTCTACTAAAATCGTGAACAGAATCGTCAGTGTGAAATGTTCTTCAAATTAGAACCAAAACCTTATTTGGTTTGACCGGTTTCGGTTCCGGTTCCACCATAATTTTTGGAACCGCCGTGCATACGGTTTCAGTTCTGGTTCAAAAAGAACCAAACCAATTTACTCACTAATAGTTCGCTTTGGTTCGATGAGGTTCTGGTTCGGTTTCGATTCAATCACATAAAATATCACTTATTAACATTTAAGCTCTCATAACACGGACATCTTTAAGCATAATATTCAGCTCTCAGATTGCACATTGCAAACAATAAACATTTAAGATGAAATCACCTTCTACAAGTGCAATAAAAATCGAAAACATGATTATCAACATAAGACATTATTTAACTACATTATGTTTGGTTCCGAGACTTCTGTAATGTTACGCAATATGAAATATCATTTGAAGGCGTCAAACACTTGGTTTGTCGATCACGTTTATATAATCCCTTATAATAATATAGATTATATGTATTAATGTATATGATGACAAATTGAAATGCAATGTTGAATCGGATCAACCTCTCGGTTCTAACTTCTAAATGACAAAATATTATTATTTGTGTGTGGTGTGTGTTAGTGGGGGGGGGGGGGAAATAAAAATATATTATAAAATAATAATAATAAAAGAGTTGCGTTTCAGTTATGCTTCTATCTAGTTCGGATCGGTCTAAAAATTTTGAAATCGCTCGAGACTTATATGTTGTGGTTGCGGTTCTAGTTTCAGTCTGGATAATAAAAAGAAGGAACCACATCCGGATCATTGTAGTTCACGGTTCCAAAAATCAATCCGAACCCAATTAATTTGCAAACGGTTCAGTCAAGTTCTTTGCAGTTTCGGTTTGGTTTACGATTTTCAGTTCTAAGTAACAACTCTAGTCCTTCAGGTGTACATGCCTACCATCCAGGTTGCATATAGACGTCCGGTACCGATTCGTTTAGTGTCCGTTGAGGACAAGGTCTGGTGCGATGTTATACCCATGGACATTACACACAAATTATTTGGGGGACCTTGGATGTATAACCGCCATGCCATGTGTTGCCAATTTAACACATATTCTTTTATAAGCGACAAAGATTACCCTATCCCTGACCCAACCCAAAGAGCCATCCAAGGGTAGAGTCAAATATACCATTAGTGCGGGGTCGTCGAGGTCATCACACATATTGAGGAATGGTGATGTACAACCCATATTCGACGAGGGAGGGCCCTACTACCGCCAGGTCATCAAAGGTCAAGGGCAACAAGACAAGGTGGGGATCCAGACCAGCACCCCGGGCCGAGGAAGGTTCGGGCGAGTATGGCGAGCTCCCCAGGCCAACTCGCCAGGTGGCGACTATGGCCAGATACTCGCCTCTTCCAGGCGAGCTCCCCAGGGAAGTCGCCAACTCGCCAGGGTGGGGGTATAAGTAAGACCCCCCCCTCTTTGGTTTTCCCTATAAATAGGACCCCAGGGGTACGAGGGAGGGACAAACAAATCTCGGCCTGAGCCCTCGCGAGCTCCAACAACTGCCCTTGACTCGTTATTGCTCAAGCTCGCCTCCTTCGTACCTAGCTCGGCCAATCTGGTTGAGAAGGGGTTGCTTCTCCTAAGCAACTGGGTACGTGGCGGGACCTTCCTGCCGCAGCAACCTGGGGTCTTGTTTGCGCAATTTGCTTCTGTTTCCTGACCAGAGATCATCTTCTCGACCGGCTGACTAGTAACTTCAGGTTGCCTAGTCCGATTTCTGAGGTGGAGAAATTTCTCGGCTTCAACACTTGGTGCGGTGAGCGTGGATAGCGACCGAAGAAGAAAGTCGAGGTTGGAAGATGGCCGATGGTGGAGACCGGGGCGAGTTGGGAGGTAACTTGGTGGGAGCTGGAATCCCGGGACAAGGTAGCGAGTATGTGACAGTGGCGGCTTTTGCAGAGTTCGCGAGGAGAGTGGAGAAGGCAATACTCGATGGGTTGTCCAATCCGCCTGAGGTGACGGCGACTTCCCCCCGCCGCCAGACACCCCCGGGCGAGGAGACACCAACTCGGCGAGCAGGGAAGGAGCCCGCTTGGGCGAGTGGAGAACAGGTGATCCTGCCGCGACATCATCCGGCGAGTAGTCATGGAATCCGATTTCGAGATTCGGAACTCTCGGCGAGGTATGGAGATACTCGCCGATGGAGCGAGTATGACTGCTCGAGCGGGGAGGATACTCGCCGCCGCCAGGAAGGGAGGAGCCCCTTTTGCGACGAGATCCTCGCAGCCCCCGTCCCCGACAACTTCAGAGAACCGGTCCTCTCGTACTACTCCGGCAAGGACGACCCGGTGGGACATCTTCAGTGGTTTGAGGATGTGGTCTCCATTCGCAACATGTCCGATGCTCTCAAGTGCCGGCTCTTCTCCATTACCTTCAAGGGTAGCGCGAGAGATTGGTTCCACCAGCTGCCAGCCGGGTCAGTCTACTGCTTCTCAGATCTTCGAAGGGGCCTTTTAGCAAGGTTTGCGACGTCCAAGCGGAGGAAGAAGGAGGCAACCGCCCTCTTCAAGATCGTGCAGGGGCAGCACGAGAGTTTGGGCCGATACATCGATCGATTCCAGGAGGAAGTGCTGGAGGTGGAAGAGGTAGACGGGTTCACCTTGATGGTGGCCCTCAAGTTCGGGCTGAAGCAGGGCCTGTTCAACATGGAGTTGGGGCACAGGCCGCCCAAATCGTTCGAGGAGATGGTGGAGAGAGCCAATGTGTTCATCCAGGGAGAGGAGAGGAACAAGGAGTTCCTGGCACGGCTCGATGGAGACCGACCGCTTGGGCAAGACAGAGGAAGACTGCTGGAGAGGGGGAGGGCGCCGGAGGGGCGCAACGGCAGGAAGCAGGAGAGGCCGCAGGGGAAAGAGGAGAAGGGAGAAAGGGGAAGGGAGATCAGAAAGGCGGAGAGGCAGGAGAGGCGGGAGAGGCCTCGAAGGCAGGAGGATAGGAGGCCCATCGGAGGTCGAGAGACGAGGAGCGAGGAGAGAAGATTCCAGTACCCGAGGGATCGCCCCCAGTGGAGGCGGCCCACCCATCAGGAGGAGAGGAGGACTTACAACCCTCGGGAGCAGGGAGGAGGAAGAAGGGAGACCATGGCCATCACGCAGCGAGCCGCTAAGCGCCGGCGGAAGGAGAGGCAGCAGGAGAGGAGGCAGGAAAGGCAGCAGGAAGCGGCGATTCCCCTCTACTGCGATATCCATCGAGTGGAGGGGCACGGAACCTTGGCTTGCCCGGAGTTCTGGGAAACAAGGAGGAGGATGGAAGCAACGGCGGCCGAAAGGGAGCAGCCGCAGCAGGAGGCCCAGGTTGGACAGGTGGCTTACCAGGTACCGCAGAGGCGGAGAAACGAGGACAGGATCGACCAAGGAGGAAGGGGGAATGTAATTCCCGGTCCGGGAGGCGGACACGTCGGAGTAATCAACGGAGGGGCTGGGCTAGGAGCTTCCCGCAAGGGAAGTCTCCACCAAATCTACAAAAGGAGCGTCGCCTCGACATCTCAGACCCCCCCTCCCTTGAACGAGATCACCTTCTCGGAGGAAGACATGCTCTGGAACGAGAACCCTTTCCATGACGCCCTGGTGATTCAAGCAGCAATCGAGGACTTCACCGTCGACCGAATCCTCGCGGATAACGGGAGCTCGGTGAATGTCATCTTCAAGAGAACCTTCGTCGGCCTTCAGGTGGAAGCGTCCCGGGTTCAGGCAGCAGATGGGCCTCTCTTCGGCTTCTCCGGGGAGAAGAAAGAGGTGGAAGGAGGAGTTGAGTTGCTGGTCACCCTCGGGGGAACTTCGATCCGATGCCGCTTTGTCATCGTCGACGCACCCAGCGGCTACAACGCCATCTTCGGACGGCCCCTCATCAACTACTTCAAGGCCGTCCCCTCGTCATATCATCAATGCCTGAAGTACTGCAGGGACGACGTCCAAGTCAGGATCAGAGGAGATCCCAAGGCTTCCAGGGAATGCTATCTGAATGCGGTCAGCACCATCAGCTGGATGGGTGACGCAGAAAGGTTGGAGAAGATGATGGAGCAGGAAGAGGGCCTGCAAGCTGCTGAGGAGCTGGAGGAAGTAGAGGTGACCTCCCTGAGAGGAGAGCCGGAGCTGCTGAAGATCGGAGGAGCCTTGCCCCCGGAAGGGAAGGTGGAGATAGCTGCCTGCCTGCAGGAAAACGCGGACGTCTTCGCATGGAGCGCCGCCGAGATGCCGGGGATTGATGCTGATGTTGCCTGTCATCGCCTCAACCTGGATCCAGCGACGGCCCCAGTCCGTCAAAAGCAGAGGAAGAGCGCCACCGCTCTGGCGGGACCAATCCGGGAGGAAGTAGGGAAGCTGCTAGAAGCAGGTTTTGTTTCGGAGATCCAGTATCCAGGCTGGGTCTCCAATGTTGTAATGGTGAAGAAATCGGGAGGAGGTTGGAGACTATGTATCGATTTCTCTATGCTCAATAAAGCTTGCCCCAAGGATTGTTACCCCTTGCCTTAAATCGACGCGCTGGTTGATTCCGCCGTCGGGTTTCCCGTAATGAGCTTCCTTGATGCCTTTTCAGGGTATCACCAGATCCGGATGCATCCCCCCGATTGTCGCGACGTTTCCTTCATCACCAGCGACGGATGCTATAACTATAAGATGATGCCCTTCGGGCTCAAGAACGCCGGCGCGACATATCAAAGAATGATGGATCACGTCTTTAGAGAGCAAAAAGGGCGGAATCTGGAAGTCTACGTGGATGACCTGCTCGTTAAGAGTAAGAGCGCCGCGGAGCACGTAGCGGATCTGACAGAGACCTTCGCCACCCTGAGGAGGTACAAGATGCGGCTCAACCCGGCCAAGTGTGTTTTCGGCGCGGGAAGGGGGAAGTTTCTAGGGCACCTCCTTACTCCCCTAGGGGTGGAGCCTAACCCCGACAAGGTGAAAGCCATCGTGGAGATGGCGTCCCCGAGGGATTCCAAGGAAGTTCAAAGGTTGACCGGAAGGCTGGCAGGTCTTAGCCGGTTTCTCTCCAAGGCCGGAGAGAAGTGTTCCCCATTCTTCAAAGCCCTTCGGGGGAACCAGAAATTCGAGTGGACCCCGGAGTGCGATGAGGCCTTCATAAAGCTCAAACAACAACTGACTCGAGCTCCTCTCCTTCAGGGTCCGCAGGGCGGTGAGGACCTCTTGCTCTACCTAGGGGTAGGGGCTGAAGCAGTCAGCTCGGTGTTGGTCCGAGAGGAGGGAAAGAAGCAGCTTCCAATCTATTACGTGAGCCGGGTGCTAAGGCAAGCCGAAACGCGGTACCCCATTCTGGAGAAGTTAGTCTTTGCCCTGGTAGTTTCTGCCAGGCGACTCCGTCCATATTTCCAAGCCCACTCTATCAAGGTAGTCTCCGACCACCCCTTGAGAAGTATCTTGGACGGAGTGGAGCACTCCGGCAGGCTCGCCAAGTGGGCTGTGGAGCTGAGCGAGTTCGACATCTCCTACCCCCCAAGGGTCGCGATCAAAGCACAAGCCGTGGCGGATTTCCTGGCCGACTTCTCGGCCGAGGTCGAGGCAGACACGGATGTCTCTCGGCCGGTCCCCTGGAAGATGTTCGTAGATGGCGCGTCAGGGAGACACTCCGTAGGAGCCGGGGTGGTGCTGGTTAGTCCTCAGGGGACTAGGATCGAGCAAGCCATCGAGATCCTTTTCCCAGTTACTAACAATCAGACGGAGTACGAGGCCATGGTGGCTGGCTTGCGACTCGCCAAGGAACTGGCCATCAGAGACATCCAGGCTTTTACCGACTCCATGGTGGCCGCGTCTTAGATTCGGAGAGAGTTCGAAGTTCGAGATCCCATTTTGCAGCAATATCTGGTTAAGGTCAAAGGCCTGATCGGGGGGTTCTGATCCTTTCACGTTGAGCATGTGCCCCGAGAACGCAACTCCGAGGCAGACAATCTTGCGAAATACGGCCCTCGGGCTGGGGAAACCGCCATCGAGTTGTTTCGACCATCCATCGAAGAAGGCGAGTTGATGGAGATCGATCAGCGGGCCTCGTGGAGAGATCCGTTCATCACGTTCCTGGCGACAGGCCAACTACCATCTGACGGGCAAGATCAAAGAAAGTTTCGGTATAAGGCCGCGTACTACTTGCTACAGGACGACGAACTTTATCGCAAGACCATTTCAGGCCCCCTGGCCCGATGCTTGTCAGAGCTCGAGATTCCCCGGGTCCTCGAGGAGATTCACTCGGGAGAGTGCGGCAGTCACTCCGGGACCCGCACCCTGGAGCAAAGGATTCTGAGGCACGGTTACTTCTGGCCGACCATCCGAAAGGACGCAAAGGCCCATTCCAGAAAGTGCTCCCAATGTCAACTCTTCGCGCCCCTCGCGCTCCAGCCGGCTCAGCAGCTTCGCTCGATTACCGCTCCGTGGCCCTTCGCAATTTGGGGAATGGATTTGATCGGCCCGTTCCCTCAAGCTAGCGGGCAAAGGAAGTTTGTTCTGGTAATGGTCGACTACTTCACGAAGTGGATCGAGGCTAAGGCTCTGGCCAGGACCACGTCTCAAATCGTCAAGAACTTCATCTGGGGGGAAATCGCATGCAGGTTCGGGATCCCTCTGGCCATCATCACCGACAATGGGCCGCAGTTCGCCAGCCTGGAACTGGGGGACTTTTGTAAACAGTTAAGAACCGACCTTCGATTCGCCTCGGTACATCACCCTCGGAGCAATGGGCAAGTAGAAGCCGCGAACAAGCTCATCGTCAACTTGCTGAAGAAGAAGATCACCAACCTCAAGGGGAATTGGGCCGAACAGCTCCCTTCCGTCCTCTGGGCCCTCAGGACCACCCCGAACTCAGCCACGGGGGAAACACCCTTCAAGCTGTCACACGGGTCCGAGGCGCTCATCCCGGTCGAATTTGAGGTGCATAGTCCAAGGGTCATCGCAGCCGAAGACGGAAGCGAGGAATGGCGGCTAGAGAACGAAGAGGCTCAGAGGCTCTCCCTAGATTATGTGGAAGAACTTCGGGACTTGGCTTCCATGCGCCAGGAAGAAACCAAGAGGCGCATGGCGAGACACTTCGACAAAAACGTCCGCTTGAAGAACTTCCTCGCAGGGGACTTGGTCATGAAGAAGGTGGACGCCGCTGGGCGGGGAGCCGCCGTAGGCAAGCTCCATCCCAACTGGGAAGGACCTTTCATCGTCCAAGAAGCCTTGGCCACAGGAGGCTATTACCTACAAGACCAAGCGGGAGAGCAGCTGCCTGGGACCTGGAGCGGGGATGATTTGAAAAGATTTTACCCATAGCGGTAACTCATGTATCTATTTCTGTAAACATACTTAATATACAAAGGATGCGGGATTTCATCTCTTTTGAGTTAAATGTGCCTCGAGGCTTCTGAGTGTTTCCATGGTCCACCTCGTAGTCGACCTCGGGAGGCAGCGGTCGGTTTGTTCCTCATACATAGCCCAGTACGGATGATGGGACGATGCTCCGGGATTTTAAGCGCTCTTGTAAGACCGAGCCTCTGCATTGTTGGCCGAGATCAGCTCTCCCCTTGCATGTCGGCCTATGTCTCCCCGAGTGCATCTCTCTTCCGTCTGGAGGACCTGCGAGGAACAGATCTGCACCCTGATCTCCCGGACTTGAGGAGAGGTCGGCCTCGTAAAACACCCAGAAGGAGAAGATCTCAAGCGAGCAACAAGACAGGATAACCTGCCAAAGAAAGGGTATGGACGAGCCCGGAGGGAGGTGTGTGGATTCCGAGTGCGTTCGAGAAGGACCCACGATGAACACCACCTCCACCCTAATCGTACCTGGAAGCGACCTTCGCTGTCAAATCGGGATACGGGATTCCAACCGTTCTCACTGAATAGCCTAGTTCGGATGATGGGACAATGCTTCGGGATTTTAAGCACTCTTGTAAGACCGAGCCTCTGCATTGTCGGCCGAGGTCAGCCCCCCCCTTGCAGGCCGGCCTAGGTCTCCCCGAGTGCATCTCTCCTCCGACTAGAGGAATTCTTAGGAACGGGTCTGGACGCCAATCCCCCGATTCGGCAGGGTCAAGAGCATCTCTCCGAAGAGTTTCTTTCTTGTCAAGTGTCAAGGTATTCCTGCGATTAACCCAAGACTTCGAGTTGAGCAGCGTCGTAAGCCCGGTATCCCCACGAGCTCCTCTCCTCGGGAATCGGCCGATCTCCTCGATTGAAACCCAAGACTTCGAGTTGAGCAGCGTCGTAAGCCCGGTATCCCCACGAGCTCCTCTCCTCGGGAATCGGCCGATCTCCTCGATTGAAACCCAAGACTTCGAGTTGAGCAGCGTCGTAAGCCCGGTATCCCCACGAGCTCCTCTCCTCGGGAATCGGCCGATCTCCTCGATTGAAACCCAAGACTTCGAGTTGAGCAGCGTCGTAAGCCCGGTATCCCCACGAGCTCCTCTCCTCGGGAATCGGCCGATCTCCTCGATTGAAACCCAAGACTTCGAGTTGAGCAGCGTCGTAAGCCCGGTATCCCCACGAGCTCCTCTCCTCGGGAATCGGCCGATCTCCTCGATTGAAACCCAAGACTTCGAGTTGAGCAGCGTCGTAAGCCCGGTATCCCCACGAGCTCCTCTCCTCGGGAATCGGCCGATCTCCTCGATTGAAACCCAAGACTTCGAGTTGAGCAGCGTCGTAAGCCCGGTATCCCCACGAGCTCCTCTCCTCGGGAATCGGCCGATCTCCTCGATGACGAGAATGAGGGGCCCGCAGGCTATGTTCGACGACTAAGCCCGGTTCAATTTTCATCACGCGCGAGCAGACGAGCTGAGCTCGTGCGAGTAGGCGAGCTGATCCCATGCGGGGAAGCGAGCTGGAACCGCGCGAGTAAGCGAGCCCCGGGGGGCATGCGAGTATGTCCCACACGCCACCCGCGCGGTTATCTCAGCAGGTTCACGAGTATCCGGGTGCAGGGGAGAGTAGGTCCCGGCGAGCGGATGGTCGATGTCGGGACCATCCCCCTGCGACTTAGCGAGCGTTCCTCTCCGAGCCTATGAGCCTAAGCGAGTAACATCCAGTCAGAAAGAAAAAACCAAAACTTTGTATAAATCATTAAGTCAAAAATTTGGTCTACAAAAAGAATATCGGCGAGCAACTAGGACTCGTCGTCGCCAGTATCAGGCCGATATTCATCATCCCCGAAATCACCGATATCTGCAAAGTCGTCGCTCTCTGCGCTCTCGCCGCTGCTGCTTCCGCTGCCGCTGCTGCTTCCGTTGCCGCTGCTGTCAGAATCACTGGAGCTGGTCGGCGACGACGCGCTATACGGAGGGACAGTCCCCTCGGCGAGCAGCTCGGGAATGAGCTCGTCGACAGTGAGTGGCTTCTCCCCCTCGACGAGCTGGCCCCCGAGTCTGAGGCGCGCGAGTATGACGTTCCCCGCCGCCCGCGCAATCTCGCGGCGAACAGAGGATCTCTCCTCCCAGAGGATGCGTGATTGCTTCACCACTCGCGCCGGGTCCTCGGGTAGCGGGGTTGAGGAGCTCAGCCGTCCTTCAGCAGCGACCAGCCTCGTCTCCATCACCGCTGCGCGAGTTTGGGCCGCCTCCAGCTCGGCCTGGGAGGCGGCGAGCTTCTCCTCGCACTCGGAGAGTTTCTTCGCCGCTTCTATCTCGGCAGCCTGCGAAACGATCGACGTCAGGATCTATCAACGAAGCAAATCGAGCAAACCCACCCAAGGACAGCTCACCTCGAAGTCCTTCCAGCGGACTGACTGCATGCCGAGGTCGATGGCCTTCTTGGAGACGACCTTGAGGGCATCGGTCGTCTCCAACAGCTTCCTCGCCGAGTAGTGACCCAGCTCGGCAGACCGAGCGAGCGCACAGGCCCACTGGTGGGCGAGCTCCGACAGGGTCAGCTCCAGGACGGACTCCGCGTCGACCCGACCATAGATGGCGTGGAGGACGGCGAACGCCTCCCCCTTGTCCTCCCAGTCAGTCGACCAGGACGGGAGGTTGGTGCTCAGCGACACCGAGTTGTCCCCCGCCGACCAGGTCACGAGCGGGCGACCGTAGGCGTCCACCACCCCCTGCCCGAGGCCGTAGTTGGGGTGGAAGTGGGGCGACTGGGCGCCCGTCGGCGACCGGCGATCGACGGATCGTGGCGACGAGGTCTTCGCCCTCTTCCTCGCAGGACCCTGCGAGCTGGCCCGCGACTTTCCCTTGACCGCCTTCTTCTTCTCCCCGACGTCGGCAGGAGGGCGAGCATCCGACTGTGTGGCGGCGACTTCCTTCGCCAAAGGAAGCGGCTTCTCCGGAAGCTCGTTGGAAACTGCAAAACGCGAGGATTCGGTTAGCTTCAGCGGCAAAAGGGCGAGCGAGTAACCCGGGCGCATTTCGAGCTCGGCTTACTTTCATTAGGGTGGACTGCCTCGAGCACGTTGACGTTTAGTCGCCAGAAGATGACGTCAAAGCGCCGACCGCGAAAGTATTCGAAGAGCTGCTCGCGAGCTCCTTCGAGGATGGGAGGAAGGAAGGCGACGTCGGCTGGTTGGTGCGGCCTGCCGAGAATACCGCCGAAGTCGCCATGGACGACCACCAGCTGCTCGCTCCAGCGATGGACCTTATTCGCGGTCCCGACCAAGGTGCAGACGTGGCTGCTAAAAAAGATGACTCCCTCCGAGGTCGCCGCAAAGGCGAAGATGCGGCGGAAGACGGAGAGGTCGAAGGCGATCCTCTCTTCCCGAAGGAAGCATAGGAACCCCATGATGATCGCTACGCCGTTGGGATTGATCTGCGCGGGGACGATCCCGAAGTAGCGCAGGATCTCGCAGAACTCCGGCCAGAAGGGTAGCCGCAGGCCTGCGTCGAAGTGACGCAGCGACATTACCAGCGAACCCTCAATATAGGTATTGAGGCGCTCGCTGCGAGTGGGGAGTCTCGCCGAGTACTCGTCAGGCAGGAAGCGTTCCTTGAAGGTCGCCAGTTCCTTCTCGGTGGTTATGGACTTCTTGAAAGCCGCGTCTGCGAAGTTAATTGCGTGGGCCTGTCGGCGAGCGCTGGCGTCGTCGCCGACCATGTTGGCGAGATCCGTAAGCAATGAGAGCGACGAGTTGGTTGTCCAGATACTCGTCAGGAGGAAAGAAGGTCGCTACAGCAATACGCTTTATGACCCACCTACCCCTCCTATTTATAGATATGACAAAGCCCAAGGGGGGGGGGGGGTCAGTCGTCCCGGCGAGTATCTAACAAGCTCGCACATTGAAGATAAACCTACGACATTGTCAGGTGAACTAAAGCTCGGCACATCAAGAAATAAAGCGCGCACACAGAGGCGAGAATATTCGCACACATGAATTAATCAAATTAAAAATAGGACCAGAAGTACAAGTCGCGCGAGGCGAGTTACATTCGAAAAACAAAGAAAAACTATGGCGCCCTCGGCCGCTCAGGAGGGTGCGGATGTCGCCCAGCCCAGCCGATCTCGCGTGCACGCCGGTAATGCTCCGTCGCCAGCGCTGTCGCATCGTCGCTAAGCCTGAGCTGCTCCTCCATCCTCGCCAGACGTCCAGCAGACCCCATGCTCGCCCGGATGCCGGCCAGCTCGTCAAGCACCAGCTGCAGACGGTGGTTGTTCAACTGCAGCTGGCGGTCATTTTCTTTGACCACGTGAAAGCGAGCTTCATAGTTTTCCAAGGTCGACTGGAGCCCTTCGACCTTGGCCATCCTCGCATCCAGGGCCGAGATGCGTCGGTGAGGATCACAGATAGCGAGCTGATCGAACTTGCTCTCCAGCTCCATGTGGGCGCGAATGGCGGCCTGGCGATACTCGCTCCCGGACAGCCCGAGAGCGTCGATGAAAGCCGCCCCAGAGGTCGCCGGGCGATCTGACAAGGCAGGAAGATGGGTCATCAGGTCAGAAAAAGCAGAGCGGTAGTCAAAGTAGTAGGAGGCTCACCACGACGAGGAGATCGGGATCGGCGCGGCGAAGGAGGTCGCCCGGAGGTATCTCGCCTCCCCGAAGAGCTACTCGGAAGATCGGCAGGCCTGCCCTGCCCGCGCTCTCCAGACCCTCGGCCGACGTAGTCAGGGTCTCCAACCCGCAGAGGAAAGTAGGGTGGCCGCGGCCTCTCCGGCTTCTTCACCAGCGGCGGAGCTTGAGATGAGCTCGCAGAGTGGTGCGGAGCCCTCGGCGCAGGAGGCGGAGGAGGTCGCGGATGGTCCGACTTCGGCAGGGCAGACAGAGGCGGCGGAGGGGGCAAGCCGGTGCTCGGCGTCTGGCCAGGAGTGGCGACCGCGGGCGGCGGCGGCGGCAATGGAGCGCTCACCGGGGGTATCTTCCCGCCGCTCGCAACAACACCAGCCGCCGTACTCGCCGGAGGAACCTCGCGCGCCGGCCCAGATGACCGGCAGGAGTGGCTTTCGCCGGCAGCTCCTTACTCGCAGGCGGGGGCCCTTCACCAATGCCGCCCCAGACGCCTTCCCCGAGCCGAGGCCTATCCTGACCGTGTAGGCGGTCTTGGACGGCCTGTCGGCCGCCAGGGCGAGTAAGGGCGCCGAGCTGAGGGGGACGACATCAAGTGCCGCGTCCGCGGCAATCGGAGAATCTGCATAAGAAAAGAAGTCAGCAAAGGAGCAGCGACAACCCAGCAGGGAAGAGTTCGAGGTAGCGACCTGTCACGGTGACGACCTCGGCCTGAGACGCCGCGGACTCCTTCACGGCCGCGAGCTCCTCGGTCACCCCCGGGTTCTCCAGCGGGCTTCCTCGGGTCGACCCAGGGAGGTCATCGAGCCCTAGGTCGTTCAACACCCTCTGGGTGCTGGACGACACTACGGGATTTTCAGTCGCCGCGGCGACCTGATGCGGCAGTGGAGGCGAGCTGACCACCGTAGTGGCGGGCTGCTTGACCTTTTTCGCCTTCTTCTTCTTCGGCGGGGGCAAGGCAGTAGGGTCATCCTCGCGCGATCTTTTCGACCTGGCTATGCCGAGGAGGCCAGACAGGGCGGCGAGATTGTCCTTCAACAATTGCTCAGCGTCCAACATCTTCGGCGAGCTCCAGGGACCGTCTCAAAAACGAAGCCCCCCTATTTATAGACTACTCTACCAGCAGACGACGATACGAGCTGATCATATACCCGGCAGGGATGCTCGCCGAATAAGTGTTGGATGAATCTTTCCGGGCTCCTATGTCGCCCAAAAAGAGCGGGGATTGTGTACAACCCATATTCGACGAGGGAGGGCCCTACTACCGCCAGGTCATCAAAGGTCAAGGGCAACAAGACAAGGTGGGGATCCAGACCAGCACCCCGGGCCGCGGAAGGTTCGGGCGAGTATGGTGAGCTCCCCAGGCCAACTCGCCAGGTGGCGACTATGGCCAGATACTCGCCTCTTCCAGGCGAGCTCCCCAGGGAAGTCGCCAACTCGCCAGGGTGGGGGTATAAGTAAGACCCCCCCTCTTTGGTTTTCCCTATAAATAGGACCCCAGGGGTACGAGGGAGGGACAAGCAAATCTCGGCCTGAGCCCTCGCGAGCTCCAACAACTGCCCTTGACTCGTTATTGCTCAAGCTCGCCTCCTTCGTACCTAGCTCGGCCAATCTGGTTGAGAAGGGGTTGCTTCTCCTAAGCAACTGGGTACGTGGCGGGACCTTCCTGCCGCAGCAACCTGGGGTCTTGTTTGCGCAATTTGCTTCTGTTTCCTGACCAGAGATCATCTTCTCGACCGGCTGACTAGTAACTTCAGGTTGCCTATTCCGATTTCTGAGGTGGAGAAATTTCTCGGCTTCAACAGGTGACTTCCTGCGTAAGAGTACGGGCATTAGGGTTATGTATGTAATATCCACCACCCTGACTATGACTGATATTGTGATTACTGATCCGAAAGTTCATCGTTTTTTGGACAATTATTCTGATATCTTACCCGAGGAACTCCCCGATGAGATCCCTCCTATAAAAGACATCCAACACATGATTGATTTATTCCCCGGGGCATAATTGCCCAATCTAACCCATTATCACTTGAAAATGACTGAGCATACTGAGATGAAGCGGAATGCCGTTGATTTTTGTTAGAAGAATTTCATCCGTGAGAGTTTCAGTCTTTGTGCAGTATCCACTCTTCTTACCCCGAAGAGGGATGAGAGCGGACACATGCGCATTAATAGCCGATGAAATTTTGTTTTTTGATACCCTGCCTTGATGATCTAGTAGATGTGATGGCCGATGCACGGATCTTTTTGAGGATCGACTTGCGTAGTGGGTGTTATCAGATTAGAGTTAAAGAGAGAGAGATGAGCGAATGATGACCTTCAAGATGAAGGATGGATTATACTAGTGGTTAGTCATGTCATTCAGGTTATCGACTGCTCCTAGTGCGTTTATGAAGGTGATTACTCAGATTTTACAACCCTATATGGGAAAATTCTTGGTCGTATATTTTGATGATATATTGATATATAGTCAGGACCATACTAAGGACCTAGATCATTTTTTTTAGAGTTAGACCTCCTTTGGAAGGAGCATATGCATGTCAATTTGAAGTACTCATTTCTATCTACATCTCTCCATTTTCTCGGGTACGTCGTATCAGTATCTGGTATATCTGTTGACCCTAACAAGGTCAAGTTCATTTGTGAGTGGCTCATCCCGACAAATATTCATGAGTCTCGTAGTTTTCATAGACTTGACACCTTCTATAGAATTTTTTTTTGAGGTTTCAGTTCTATTATGGCCCTCCCTACGAACTGCTCCGCAAGGGAGATTTTGTATGGACGAAGGTGGCTACTTGACCGTTTGAAGAAATTCAAGAGAAGTTATCACCTTCCCCTGTTTTGTTTCTCTCAGATTTTTCTAAGGCGTTCAAGGTGGCTTGGGAGTTGGTATTGGTTGAGTACTTAGTCAGAAAGGTCATCTGATTACTTTAGCAAAAAGCCGTGTGACACCTAACAAAAGTATTCAAATTACGATCGTGATTTTTATGTTGTTGTGTAAGCGCCTCGCAATTGATGTCATTATCTCCTGAAGAATTCATCATATACTCTAAGCATTAGCTCCAACGATATCTTGATTCGCAGAAGAAGTTCATCGCCATGCAAAATGGGTAGAATTTATGTAAGGCTACCATCACAGTCTCAAGCACCGAGAAGATGTTGAGAACAAGCCGGATGATGCCCTGAGTCGCCGAGTCAACCTCCTATATATTATGAGCGCATGGGTTCCTGGCTTCAAGTGTTTAGTTTACGACTACCTAGAGTACCCAGATTTTGGCGACATCTATGACGCTCTGATAAGAGACCCTTCTAAGCCTCATGAATGTTACACGATCTCTGATGATTATTTATTCTTGGGCTTGTTCCTCTCCATAACACATGCGTTCTTTCGAGATTTTCTTATTTAGGAGCTACACGTGGTTAGAGCCACATGACATTTCGGTTGATACAAGACAATTTCATTGTTGAGGATCGCTTCTTCTTGCTTAGCCTGAAAAAGGATGCTACGCGGATCATTAAACATTGTCGACTCTGTCAGACGTCGAAGGTGTCACGTCAACCCACTAATTTGTATACTCCGCTTCCTATCTCACAGAGACCCTAGACTGACACTGGCATGGATTTCATACTCGTGTTCTCTCGCACCTTGAGGATGCTTGGCTATGTCTTTGTCGTGGTGGACTAATTTTCAAAAATGACTCCCTTCCATTCTGAAAGATCGCTAATGTGTCTCATGTGGCAGCTCTATTCTTTAGAGAGGTGTTCAAGTATCATGAGCTATCCACTTCTATAATTTTTTACTGTGATATTTGATTCATGAGCTATTTTTGGAAACTATTATGAAATAAAAAATAGTAATGTTTTCTACCTCCAACACCCACTGACGTATGGAAAAACTGAGGTTTCAACTGTAGCTTGAGAATCCTTCTAAGATGTCTAGTTGGGTATAGTACTTACCCAGAATTTCGTTCTGCCCGTAGCTGAGTTCACAGATATAAACCTTCTGAGTACGGAAGTAACCAACAAACATATATTTCGTGGCACGAGGAACGAGCTTGTCTGTGGATGAGCCAAGATTATGAACATAACACACACAGCCAAACACGCGAGGGGTGACCGAAAAGGGAGGTGTCGAGGGAAATAGAAGGTTGAAGGGAACCACAAAGTTGAGAATAGAGGAAGACATGCGATTAATAAGAGAACGTGCAGTAGAGACCGCGAAATTCCAGTATTGCTTGGGAACATTCATTTGAAACATAAGAGAGCGGGTAATCTCAAGGAAGTGACGATTCTTGCGTTCAACAACACCATTTTGTTGGGGGGTATAAACACATGAGGATTGGTGGATGGTTCCAAACTCAGCACATAGGTTGGTAAACACATGACTAGTGTATTCACGGGCATTGTCAGAACGAAGAGTTTTCATTGTAGTAAAGAACTGGTTGCGAGTTTCAGTGATAAAAGCACGGAAAACACCCTGACAGTTTAGAGCGATCACAAAGGAGATACAACCATGTCACTTGAGAGTAATCATCTACGAAGGTAACAAAGTAACAATATCCAAAAACACTGGTGATTTTGTATGGTCCCCAGATATCAGAGTGAACAAGATTAAAGGGAGCAGCACTTCGAGTGGGATGAGGCGAGAACGTAGACCGATGATATTTTCCATAGATACAGGACTCATAAGTGAATTCTCGGATGGAGACATTGAGAGGAGCTTTGCGGAGTATGTTTAGTGGAGGGTGTCCAAGACGGCGATGCCACTCAGAAGAGCTAACAGAGGACAAAACTGTCGGAGGAGAGGGGTCAAGGATGTCGAGACCATTCGAGAGATGCCAAATGACCTAATCCAAATCCCTTTAAAAGCCTGGCCCAGTGAGTCTGCATAGTAGTTTATGTAGCATTTTTGAAACAGGAGAGTAGGTGATGATTCACATACGATCTGAGAAATTTCCTCAAGGAACAACAAAAAATTTAGCGCTTGATGAGTGCGTCCATATACAGTCATATAAAGGATCGGTATGAATGCATATAAGATTGACATTCCTCAAAATATGGGGATAAACCGAGTATTCAATGGAGATGACCTGACTTATTATGAGGAGCACATGTATGTGGATCCCTTCTCCACTCCCACGGATGAGCCACATCATCCCTTCCTCCCACTCCACCCCAGCCTCAGTCTGTTGAGTCCCACCATGAGAGACACCTTACACCACCGACGATTCCACCAGTTCAGTTTTCAGATGGAGATACATCTTACTCAGATCTATCTGTGACTGTAGGCGACATACTTCAATTATTTCCCATGACTTCACAGTCGTAGGCGGGTGAGATACATTGCGATATCTTGTCCATTGCTGTGTCCTCCTGACCTCAGATGATACTTGGATCTCCCCGGAGGAGCTTGAGCAACTTGCCTCTAAGCTATGCCAAAAGTATGACCATCTTCACTCACCGGAGATGTGCACTTTCAAGCCGGGAGGGGGGTATTGATAGATATCGCCGGCCCACACGACCCACATACATTTATTCCCGCAGGAGGCTGTGGTCAACTACTTGTTCGAATAATCCGAGTCCCCGGATGCGTCTGTATGGTCGTTCCGAATCTATTTCATTTATTTTTATTCTTCGAGTTGTATTTGACACCCGATTAATTCAGACATTATGAGTTGTCTGATCCGGGTACCCTATCAATTATGTGCTTTTTATACGCGCATGCAGACAACGGCTTTGGTGATCGAGGTTTTTTTTAGTCTCCTCCTTAAGGTACGACTCTAAGAGATCCTCTCTTGGTGCGACTCCAAAGCTTTTATGGTTCTTAATCCTTCTTTTCCTCATCAATCTTTTAGTTCCTCGCCTACTCCTACAAGCCCACACTCACATTATTTTGTGCATCTGACTCTCATCACTTCCTGCAAGCCGCTACCCCCTTCCTCTTCCGCGACTCGCACACTCCATTTTCACTCCCAGCCACGATCCACCATCACCTCCCATCTCCAGTTCCCCCCTCCCTCGTCTCCCCTAACACCGGTTACATCCTCTCCATTTCACACCGACGACATCCATACCCTATCCACCTTCCGCCGACACATCCCTGTTCTTTTCCCCTCAACCACAGTCCAGACACCTTTCCCTGTAGCCAAAATCTTCATGCTATCCTTCCCCTCAAAACCGCAGTCTTCCAGTTTCCCCCGCCCTCAAACCACTACATTTCGACGCCTCCCTCTCAGTCACCATCCCTACTCGAGCCCTCCCCACCCTCCACCAACAACATTCGTCTCCAGAGGGATCCAACAACCCTTGGATCTCCACAGTGCTACATTCCGCCGCCACCTAAATGTGTAGTGCCTCCACAGTGCTTGTGAATTAATGCATGCATCTTTATTCATTTTTTTGTAATCAAATGTGCTACTGAATATATTTTATTTCAATCAATTAATTGTTATAATTTTAATCAGATTTGCTTCAATTGCACCTGCATTACATTCCACTTAGGGTCACACCTTAGCGCCTCCACATTCATAACCTATCATGCATCAAATGTTCTATAAAGAACAAGATGTTACTTTGATTCAAAGCATGAACAAGATATCCATGTGCACTTTTACCAGGCAATGGTCCTTATCCCCAGATTTTGCATGAGCATGTGTATTATTTTTTTGGTGTCAATGCTGCAGTTGAATTTATAGTTTTTTATGACTTCCATAAGCACTTTTACCAGCAAAAGGTCCTTATCCCCAGATTTTGCATGAACGTGTGTATTATTTTCTTGGTGTCAATGCTGCCGTTGGATTTGTATTCTTTATGACTTGTAAATTGTTTTGGTAGTGAATTAATTGCCTCTTTCATCCAAATCATGCACTGATGCTAACTAAATAGTAGTGTAATTTATTTCCATAGGTTGCTTTGATTTTTAATACTAAACATCTCTGGAGTTTGCAAATTGCAGCTTGTGGGACTACACAAATGTTGTTATGAACTTTCTTTGCGGGGACAACATTTTGGAAGCTGGTTTGCCTTGCAAGTATGACTGGATAGAAAATTTTGATTTAGTTATCACTGGAAGGTATGGCTCTTATTTGATAATTGTGATACCAGCATCTGTGAGTATTTTTGAGGCATGCACTTGTATACGACCACTTTGTCATGTTGGAAACATTTTACCTTCAACATTTTATGACACATAATTAGACTTTGGGGATTAGGGTTATGTCTACGTGGTAGCAGGACTTGTATGTGATCAATGTCCGGTCTTTATAACCATGATGCCAAGCAATTAGTTCTAATGCTCAAATTACCATGCAAATTTTCAAAATTCAAGCTGGCTCAATTTAATCACATATAAACACCTGGGTGGTCTGAACACTCAATGAGTTGGAGGCATCTAGGAATTTTTGTTAGGCCACTCCACCTCGGCGAGACACTTCCTGTCCCCTTCTTGAACAGTTTAGTCCAGGCTCCATGTTTTGGTAACAATTATGACCATAGGAATCCCCTGATCATGGGTCTACCTCACCCATAATAGGATCTTGATCCCATTTCTTTTTGCAGACCTAATCATGCTCCTCATGGTAGAACACAATATCATCAGGCAAATCATCATCATTCCGAACCACCCTTAAGTAGGGTTGTGTTGATCCTCCAATGTGATTTTATTATAATAGGGATGATTAGGGGTGTTCAGGAACAAAATCAAATTGAATAGTTCTTCAATTGAATCTAAATTTGACATAGAATGCAGAAATTCAGATTCAAATTCAGATTCGTTTGAATATTCTGTGTCGGATTCGTATTCGTCATGAAATGTTGAATTCAGATTTGGGTTCGAATTCAGATTTGAATTCGGATTCAAACATGGATTTGAATTTTATAATATTTAATTTTATGTAATGTTTAAATATAATTATATATAATATTTAATTAACTATATATTCTAGTATTCGTGAACTATTTGCGAATTCTTCAAATAGGAATAAAATTATTCGGATTCGGGTTTCAAAACTATTCGAATCTGAATTCGAATTTGAAAAATACAAATTTTAATTAAATCTTCACTAATCGAATCCTGAAATATTCACAAACTATATTATTTGTGAACAACACTAGTGATGGTTATTATAATGACTACCGAGAGCCTCCTAGAGGAGGTCACCATGTTGAAGATGATATCACTCTTAGAGTTAGGTTAGACGCGACCTCCTTTGATGATCAGTTGGACCCAAAGGCATTTACTGTTTAGCTTCAATATATGGACTACTATTTTGACTGATACAAGATGATTGGTGAGAGTCTAATTAGTTTTTCTAAGATGAAACTTGATTTCAGGCAAAGATCTATTCGATTAGTTTAGAGTGGATAATAAAGTGTGAGGATTTTTGCCACATTTCTCACTGGACAGATATGAAGAGAAAATTAAAATAAAATTTCTCTGTATCATACACGAGTCAACTCCTCGATCACTTGTATGTCTTGTCACAACCCGCATTTTCTCAATATTTAAAAATATTATCAGAGTGAGAGAAAATACGCGTCATGATGTCATGCTGTGCAGAGGACAACTGCAGACGCTCAGACTGCTCCGTTTCTTCATTTATTTTCATAAAAGACAAATATTTTATGTTGAAGAACATATTTTAAATTTAAAGTTTTAAAGATCGCGTCCCTCAGTTCAGTGGGTCAGCTAGTCCACAAGTAGATAATTATATATTCACATCGAAAATGAAAATATAAAGTTTAATTCATTTTATCCTACATGAGTATGAGGACCCAACATTATGCTAATGATATGCAAGTTTCTAAATTTTGTATTGATGTAGATGCACAAAAACGTGAATGCTATGATGAGATGCACAAAAACCCGTTAGGCAATTACTCCAAATGATGATTCACAATCATGCATAATTAAATTAGACAACAACAATTCTTTTAGGTCAATTAAGCAAGGCTTTCCTCCAAGCGGAGGGCCAAATTAAGCGCGCTGCGAATAGCTCCTTCCTGCAATCAATATTTTCACGGGCAAAATTCCACAACAAATATTTTACGCAAGCACAAAATATCTCAAACAATATTCAAAAAACTGAGAATTAGAAATCCATACAACAAACAACTCACAAACATAAGGGATGTCCGAGGCGGGAGAGATCCGGCGGTTTCGGGAATAGATCCGGGTTGGTGAATCGAAACGGTGGTTGTCCACGGTGGAAGATGGGTGCGGAGGGTTGGAAACGGGTAGATCCGGTAATATTATGACGGATCCGGGTTACGGAGGGGAAATATGTAAGTGGAGGGTAGATCGGTGAAGGGTAGCGCTAGATCAAAGTAGATCTAGGGTTTTCGGAGCGGTTGGAAGTGAATCCACGAAGGGGAGAAGAAGTGAGGGGGCGGGTGAACAGTAACGGCGGATGAACAGTGCGGATGAACAGTACCCAACGGATGAACAGTGTGCATGAACAGTTTCGGCGGGTGAACAGTAATTTCTGGGTTTCTGGACAGCGGTAGGGTTGGGATTTGGGGGCTATAGGGGTTGCAGATGAGGGTTTCGGAGGGGGAAAAAGAAGGTTATGGATGGGTAGTAGCTTGGGTATGAAGTTCCACCACTATGAGTCAACACTTAGGGCTCCACGACGTCGGCACCGTGGCGTGATCGCGGAGGTCCGGGAATCTCTTCTCCAAAACCAGCAATGAGCCTCTCCAAGCCTCTAACACTCCTATTTATAATATTCTAACATTAGGGCAACCCGGATTCGACGGCTATGATTGGCCGACGAGTCCACGTGCCAAACATAAGCAAATGAAATTAAAAATAACAAAGTTATATATCAAAAAGATTCGCGGCACGCATCCGGACGCATCCGCGGGATCGGATCGTCCCTCCGCTCAAGTCTTCCGGCGAGAATATACGAAAGTGGGCCCCGCCTTGTTACGGGCCGATGGTCCCCCATCAACTCCCCCCGACTGAAAAGAATTCATCTCCGATGAATGGAGAGAATCGTACTGGCGTCGAAGCCCAGGGGCGAGGCGGTCCAACTCTGTAGGTAGAATCCATGTGTCATCAGAGGCCGAACGACCTCTCCAACAAACCAAGTAGCGGCATGAAAGTCCCGTGGTGGAAGGGACGTACTCATGGGTGACGATATCTGTAATACTCTCAGTAGACTGCTCTCGTGAAACGGATCCCGGTACGATCAGGGGTGCATGCGGTGTCACCATAGATGATGGACTCCCAAGGGTGCGGGTAGGAGGAGACAAGGTCAGAGGTGGAGGTGAGTGGGCCGAAGCTATAGCTGGTGGCGGGATGGAAGGGTGGTGATCATTCCAACTCGGGTCCGAATATTCACGAGGTTCATAATACGAAGTCAAGTCCTCAATATTGAATACCGGATGGATGCCCATACTTGCGGGGATATTAAGTTCGTAGGCATTTGTTCCGATCCGCTTAATGATCGAGTAGGGACCGATTCGCTTAGCGCTTAATTTTTTGGCAGGCCCCGGTGGGAGCCTCTCCGCCCGGATTCAGACCATTACTTGCTCGCCTTCGTTGAAAACCTGTTCTCGCCTGCTTAAATCTGCATGGGTTTTATAGCTGTCATTACTTGAAATAATTTGCCGACGGACTGACTCATGTAAATCATGCAAGTGACGTGCAAAAGACTCGGCGGACTCGCTAGGACGGGCCTCTAATGGGTAAGGAAGGAGGTCAATGGGCTTCTTGGGTTCATATCCTAATACTACGTGAAATGGGCTCAACCCGGTAGACCTATTGACCGAACTATTGTAGGCGAATTCCGCGACAGGAAGGACAAAGTCCCAACTCGCCACATGCTCGCCAACGAGACACCTAAGCAAGTTCCCTAGACTACGGTTCACCACCTCAGTCTGCCCGTCCGTTTGGGGGTGATAGGCAGATGAAAACTTCAAGGTAGTGCCCGTTTTGTACCAGAGGGTCTTCCAAAAGTAGCTCACGAATCTAACATCTCTGTCGGAGACTATGGATTTTGGTAGGCCATGTAGCCTAAAGACATCCCGAATAAAAATGGAAGCAACACGTGAAGCGTCAGCGGTCCTAGAGCAAGCGATGAAGTGTGCCATCTTGGAGAAACGATCAACTACGACAAAAATGGAGTCGTGCTTTCGAACCGTGCGTGGCAGTCCGAGTACGAAGTCCATACTAATATCCTCCCAGGGTCTAAGTGGGACCGGCAAGGGTGTATATAGTCCTGTGTTTTGTTTAGTTCCCTTCGCCGTCTGACACGTGCTGCAATGTCGAACAACTCTAGCCACGTCCCTCTTTAGACCTGGCCAATAAAATCTATCATCTACGATAACTATGGACTTATCCCTGCCAAAATGCCCGGCGGCTCCGCCCGCATGAAGCTCCCAAATCAGATAGTCTCGGTATGAAGTGCTTGGGATGCACATGTGGGAACCCCGGTAAAGGTAACCTTCCCAAATCTGGAAGCCATCGACAGGTTCGGGTGGGTCTCGGGATAAGGCTGCGTATATCTCGCCGAAGTCAGGACATCCAGGATAGTCAAGAATGATCTGCTCAAGTCCGTCCACATGGGCTCTCAGGGTCTGCAAGAGGGTGACCCGCCGACTCAACGCATCAGCGGACTTGTTCTCAACACCGGCGCGATGTTTGAGAACATAGTGGAAATCCTGAAGGTACTCAACCCACTTCGCATGCTTATGTCCCAACTTCTTCTGTGAGTCTAAGTATCGGAGCGCCTGGTGGTCAGAGTAGAGAACGAACTCCCGGTGGAGGAGGTAGTGTCTCCAGTATCGCAAGGACTGAACGATCGCATAGAACTCCCTATCGTAATTGGAATACTTCTGCTTGGCCTCATTTAACTTTTCGCTGAAGTAGGAGACCGGGTGTCCCTCCTGGCTCAGCACACCGCCGATCCCAACTCCAGAAGCATCACACGCAACCTCAAAAGCCTTGCCAAAGTCAGGGAGTCGTAAGACGGGTGTCGTGGTCAATTTCTCCTTAATCTCTTCAAACGCTCGAGTGGCTGCAGGGGTCCACTGAAATTCGCCTTTCTTCAAAGAGCTAGTGAACGGGGCCATAATTGAGCTAAAGCCACGAACAAATCACCTATAGAAGGTAGCTAGCCCATGAAAGCTGCGAGCCTCATGAAGGGTCGTGGGCAGGGGCCACTCACGGATGGACTTAACCTTCTCAGGGTCGACTGACACTCCTGTGGATGATACGATAAACCCCAAGAACTGTACCGACTCGGCGTAGAATGAACACTTCTTTAGATTCACAAAAAGTTTCTCCTGACGGAGGGTCTCAAAAAGTAGCCTCAAGTGCGCTAGGTGGTCACCATGGGTCTGACTGTAGATCAGAATATCATCAAAATATACAACGAGGAATTTGCCCATGTAAGGTCGTAAGATCTGTGTCATAATCCTCATGAACGTGCTCGGGGCGTTGGACAGCCCAAACGGCATGACCAACCACTAATACATGCCATCTTTAGTCTTAAAGGCCGTTTTCCACTCATCTACCTCCCGTACTCGGATCTGGTGGTACCCACTCCGCAGATCGATCTTGGAAAAGAGTTGGGCACCAGACATGGTATCTAATAGGTCATCCAGACGAGGGATAGGGAACCGGTACTTCACCGTAATCTTATTGATGGCACGGCTATCGATGCACATGCGCCAACTACCATCCTTCTTAGGAGTAAGAAGGGAGGGAACGACACAGGGACTCAGGCTCTCCCGAATGAACTGCTTCCGAAGAAGCTCGTCAACCTGCCGCTTGAGCTCTGCGTGCTCATCTGGATTCATACGATAGTGCGGCAGATTTGGGAGAGACGCTCCTGGGACTAGGTCGATAGCGTGCTGGATATCTCGCAAAGGTGGGAGTTCATCAGGTAACTCCTCCGACATGATGTCGGTGAACTCGTCAAGTAGGGTCTGGATCTCCGGGAGAAGATGTGGGGTCACTATCGGACTCTCAGAAGCCATAGTGGCGGCAACAATGTAAAATATCCTGGCATCCCTACTCTCCCGCAAGAACTCACTACACCGCAGGAGATGGAGCGGTCGCGACGATATGGTGCTCGGGGAGGGCTCAATCGGGCCCTTAGATTTCTCCTTGGGTCGGGTTGGTGACAACGTGATCTTCTTGCCTTTATCGAAGAATGTGTAAGTATTCGACCTACCGTAGCTCGTGACATCACAGTCGTATAACCAAGGTCGACCCAATAACACGTGGGCAACGTCCATAGGAATGACGTCACACCACACGTTATCCTCAAATGTAGCAAGCCGAATAGGAATGAGACACCGCTGCGTCACCTGGATGGCGGTCTTGTCTACCCAAATGACTCGACATGGGTGGGGGTGGGGCTCCGCCTTTACTTGCATACGCTCTAAACCTCTCTGGGCCACGATATTGACACAACTCCCACTATCAATGGCTAGTTTGCAGGGTCCGCCTGCACTAGGAAAATATGTGTAGAAGATAGTGGTACGGCGCCAATCCTCGTCCGTACGGGGGGTATGTAGGAGACGTCGAACTACTCCCATCTCTAGGGATCTCTCAGCCTCGCTCTCCCATCCCTCCTCGATTGTAGCTTCGACCTCCTCGGTAACATCCTCGGCCCCTTCTAAGCCTAGCTCTTCCTCTCCCTCGACTAGCAGATTTCGTGTGGGGCAATGTGCCGCCACATGTCCTCTACCAGCGCACCTAAAGTACTGGATACCCCCGGGCCTCTGACCCTCCGTGGCGATGGCCTTGCCCTTCATGTCAGTGGCGATCCGTGGGGGTGGGGTGGTCGTGGTGGTCTGGAAAGGTGCGGGCTTCTTGAATGTCGAGGAATCAGTGCGCGAGGGGAACTGCCTCGTACTCGACGTACGGAGATACTGCTCGTACTCTAAGGCGAGCTGGAATATCTGATCCACTGTCTCGAGGCGATGGGGGATTAACTCTCTTCGGAGCTCTGAGCGAAGGCCAGCCTTAAATCGCGATGCAGTGGCAATGGGCTCTTCTGAAATATCACTCCTAACGACCAACTCATCGAATCGAGCCATGTACTCCGCTACCGAGAGCGTTCCCTGACGTAGGTTCTGCAGCTGATCCAGCAACTGATCACGGTATGAGGCGGGGAGATATTTATCTTTCAGTCTCTCCTTCATCTCATCCCATCGGGAGATGGGATAATAGCCTTCCCTCTCGACAGCCCTCTCCACACTAATCCAAAATACTTTGGCTTGCCCAACCAACTTCATCTTCGCGAAACGGACACAACGCTCATCTCTCATGTCGTACCAGTCAAAATAGTGATCCATGTCTAGGATCCAATCACTAAAGGCCTTCGGATCCAAGCAGTCGTCGAACGATGGGGCGTCGAGGCGAATCCGACGGGTGATGTCGAAGGCATGGCCACCTCTCCGCGGGTCGGGGTAGTCCCCTGGATAGTCATCGTAGTCGTAGTCAAACCTTCGGCGATCTGGCGGGTAATACTCATCCCGGTGCTAGTCGCGGCGACCAGGTGGAGGCACCCGGTCCCTAAGGTCCGGTTGCGGCTGACGGGGCACACGGTAATCCTCACGTGGCGGCGCGTGCCTATCACGTGCCGGCTCAGGGTTTCGCCTTGCCGGTGGGGCTGGGGCCCGGTAGGGAATGTCTCGGCGACGGCGTTCCACTGGTGGTTGGCCCACTCTTGGGTGCTGGTCGGGACGTGGAGAAACATCAAGGTCGTCCTCCAAAGGATCGTCACGATGTGTAGGCGTGTCCCTAGTGTTCTCTAAGTGGTCCAGTCGTCCGTTTACCTCGGCAAGGTCCTGTCGCACGTCGTCAAACTGGGCGCCTAATGCGTCAAAACGATCTAAGATAAGGCGCTGGAACTCAGCAAACGCGGTGCCCGAATTTGAGCTTCCCGCACGGTCGTCGGTTACTTGTGGTTCAGCCATGCTAGTCCTAAATGTCCTACCACTACGGAGCATGCAAGTGGCCTAACCTTGACCTCTGATACCAATTGATGTAAGGTAGGCTATGTATTATGCAACCTAGGTTGACTCGAGTGAGTGAAAACGCGAATGCTATGATGAGATGCACAAAAACCCGTTAGGCAATTACTCCAAATGATGATTCACAACCATGCATAATTAAATTAGACAACAACAATTCTTTTAGGGCAATTAAGCAAGACTTTCCTCCAAGCGGAGGGCCAAATTAAGCGCGCTGCGAATAGCTCCTTCCTGCAATCAATATTTTCACGGGCAAAATTCCACAACAAATATTTTACGCAAGCACAAAATATCTCAAACAATATTCAAAAAAACTGAGAACTAGAAATCCATACAACAAACAACTCACAAACATAAGGGATGTCCGAGGCGGGAGAGATCCGGCGGTTTCGGGAATAGATCCGGGTTGGTGAATCGAAACGGTGGTTGTCCACGGTGGAAGATGGGTGCGGAGGGTTGGAAACGGGTAGATCCGGTAATATTATGACGGATCCGGGTTACGGAGGGGAAATATGTAAGTGGAGGGTAGATCGGTGAAGGGTAGCGCTAGATCAAAGTAGATCTAGGGTTTTCGGAGCGGTTGGAAGTGGATCCACGAAGGGGAGAAGAAGTGAGGGGCGGGTGAACAGTAACGGCGGCTGAACAGTGCGGATGAACAGTACTAACAGATGAACAGTGCGCATGAACAGTTCCGGCGGGTGAACAGTGCGGGCGAACAGTAATTTCTGGGTTTCTGGACAGCGGTAGGGTTGGGATTTGGGGGCTATAGGGGTTGCGGACGAGGGTTTCGGAGGGAGAAAAAGAAGGTTATGGATGGGTAGTACCTTGGGGATGAAGTTCCACCACTAGGAGTCAACACCTAGGGCTCCACGGCGTCGGCACCGTGGCGTGATCGCGGAGGTCCGGGAATCTCTTCTCCAAAACCAGCAATGAGCCTCTCCAAGCCTCTAACACTCCTATTTATAATATTCTAACATTAGGGCAACCCGGATTCGACGGCTATGATTGGCCGACGAGTCCACGTGCCAAACATAAGCAAATGAAATTAAAAATAACAAAGTTATATATCAAAAAGATTCGCGGCACGCATCCGGACGCATCCGCGGGATCGGATCGTCCCTCCGCTCAAGTCTTCCGGCGAGAATATACGAAAGTGGGCCCCGCCTTGTTACGGGCCGATGGTCCCCCATCAAGTATAAGTAGGAAATGTGCTTTTAAGATCTTCAGAATAGGGTGATATTTTATTGAAACAATGTTATGAATATGAGTAAAGGTGCAAATTTTTATACATATAAAATAACTAATATGCATTCTAACATAAAATTTTCTCAGAGAGCAATGCATCAACAACGGAAAGTAGTAGTAGCAGAAATAACAATATCAGTCTAACACATAACAAACTATGCTATGAGCGCCAACAATCTAACACGAACCCATAACACCAACAGTAACAGTCTGAGATACATTACAAAGTCAAGAAAAACGACAGACTATCTCTCACTGATAAGAGGAAAGAGAATCAACTACTGAAGTCTGGAAGGAACAAACTCGATCAGCTCTAATTATTACTGGTCTGAACCTGAGGCATTCAAAAAGAAAAAAAATTCTCAGCACAAAGGCACAAAAAGCAGCTCAAACTGAGTTCAAAAGTTAATAAGTTTAAGAAGGTCACCAACCCAACGAAAATAGCTGTGCAACAACAGCAAACAAAGATCATATGAACAATAAGTATAATTAATTCAGCACGAATTGTCTATATGAAAGAAGGACTTGCACCAAGTGCAATAAATATTCGTATTAATAATCATGTATATATATAGTAAAACATACTGATCGGCTCGAAGAGTGAATCATTAACACCAGACATAAAACGGCACTGAGGTGGTGACATTCTTTCCAACACAATCCATTAGACCAAAACATCCAAAGAAAAAAGGCACTGTGGTGGTGGTCATCCATCCTACTCAACCCAACAGTCCATAACAAAGCCACCGGGTGTAATGATTCAAAAACAGGCATTGTGGTAGTAGTCATTCATTCCGCCCAACCCAACAGTCCAAAAATATTATAACAAAATCTGGCACCGCATAAGACTTGACATCGGATCACCATGACGACACAAAAGAAAACCCAAAAATTCGAAGTAAAAACAGTCCTCACGACGAATTCTTCTAGACCATACGTTGAATTCAGCGTGATCACTCGACGAACTCGTAGTGACAACTCGATGAATTTTTAAGAACACTCGGCGAATTCGACTTAACCACTCGACGAATTCGACTTAACCACTCAACGAATTCGACCTAACCACTCGACGAATTCGACCTAACCACTCGACGAATTCGACCTAACCACTCGACGAATTCGACCTAACCACTCGACAAATTCGACCTAACCACTCGATGAATTCGACTTAACCACTCGACGAATTCAACTTAACCACTCGACGAATTCGACTTAACTACTCGACGAATTCAATGAACTTCACGTAACTACTCGACGAATTTCACGTAACTACTTGACGAATTACGTATCTACTCGACGAATTTTACATAACTACTCGATGAACTTTACGTAACTACTCAACGAACTTTATGTAACTGCTCGACAAATTTTACTAAGGACAACCAAGACGTATGGACTCGGAAAGACCAAAACCAGGAAAACAAATATTATAACATCGGGTTTTGGAAGATAAAAGTAAAGAGAAGAACTAAAATAAGTCTAGACAAGAGGGGGAGTCTACCACTTACCTCAAATCTTCCGATTGCCAGCCTCTTAAGCACTCCGCGTCAAGGATCGACCAAAAGAAAATCACGACAACACAAATCTGGAAGGATTTGGACGAAAATGAAGTTAGGGCTACTCACTCCAACGCCAAAAATCTATGAAACCAGAAATACTCATCGCACACGCGTAGATCTCGGCGAGGGCTTTCCAGATATATACTCTTACGAAGATTCCGTACACTAGAGCTCCCGCGGTGGCCTTTGGAAAGTTCCCGGAAGGACGATCTCTCTCTCCCTCCCGAGCTTTGGATCGGCGGAACAGGAAGAAGGACGGGAAAACCTAAATCCTAAATTTGGGCCGACTTTTATATAGAAATTTTATGTATATTTATATATATATTATGATATATAAATGATCTTAACGTTTCATTTGACGATTTGGACTAAGACCAACTCATTTTTCGATGAAATTTGCGTCAAAGGTAAATACCGGTTCCACGAATCCAACATCGAAGTCGAAATCAAAGTTCGACGAGCCGATATCGAGTTACGATTTATTTCCACAACTTACGGTAACGATAAATCTTCTCAATCTTTGAAACAAAATCACTGTGCTTCCAATAGAGCTCGGATCGCAACAAAACTTTACAAACACGATTAAAATTAAATACTTTAACTTTTCTAAAGTCAGAAAAAAATAACCCACACTCCGACAAGCTCAAAATTCAGTCGAATTGACCAAACGGACACGGAAACGCACTAACGATGGCGCACCGTTAACTTTGCGCTAACGTAACACCCTTACGTCATTAATACGCCAAAAGAAGATCACAATAAATTATCAAAAATTCAGAGGCGTTATATGCCTTACAATAAAGGACTATTTGCTGCCGATTATATGATTCGATTTGATGAGCTAATAGTGAGGATTGACATCCTAGAGGACCTATTGTGTTTAGTTTCAAATCTCAAGTTGGGATCCTTTCGTGATATCAGATATGTAGTGAGTTGATTCTCCGCCTTCTAGAGTCTGTCAATTAGGTATTTCAGTGCACCTTTGAGTATGTGTATTGTTTGAGGTTCATGGTACTAAAGCTAGTTGGTTCTTGGCTTGAACGATCATCTATTAGGAACCTCCCTAATTCGGGTCATTACTGTTCCTAGCTGTTTTCCGACAAACGCAAAAATTAAGGCCCAACCGCATGATCCTCCCAACATTATGAAATTTGGTGTTATAAATGTTTGGCGTAGTGATTTAGTACTCTACGGGGAATCTAATTGACGGTGAAGTTGAGACTGTCCATGATTAGGGAGAGCTGGCATGGGAGTTGTTGTGACCAAGGTTGTCAGGATCGCGATCCGGATTGAGGATCACACGATCCTACGATCCGGAAAATGAAATCTGATCCGGACGCAAAGGGAATCGCAATAGGCCTCTGTTCGCGTGGGATCGCGATTAGAATTGTGGGATCGTAGGATCGCGATTCTTGTGCGATCCTACCGACCCGAAAAGAGTTAAAATAAAATCGCGTGCCCCAGATTTTATTTCACATCGTGCCTTCAGAGTTCAGAAAACCCTAAACTCGCTCTGATCCTTCACGCTCCTCTCTCTGCCAACTCTCCTTTTTGTTTTGACTGACCGATCATCAACATCGACCTCCTCAAGGCCGAAGGATGCCAAGGGCCGCCTCTGCGTCGACAACGACCCTAAACCTCAAGCATCAAGGACGCCTCTGCGTCGAAGATCGACGAGAAGGAAAACAAGGATCGCCGCCTCTGCATCCAGATCCAGTTGTTCCTAAGTCTTTTCTCCTGCTTTCTCTTTTAATTTTGAGATTCAACTTTCAAGATCTATGCAAGTTTTCAAGCTCTTCTTTCCGTCGATCCCTTCGCCGCCTCTGCGTTCAGATCGATGAGCTTTGAAGATCTTCTTAGAACTATCTTTCAAATGCAAATTTATTTAGGGAGTATGGCATTACTCTTGAGGAAATAATATTTCATTTGTTTGTTGATCTACATGAGGCATTTTGTCAACCATTGTTTTGCTACCAGCCATGCTCTAAAGCACATGGAGGATCTTATATTCTGAACTGCAGGTTTATTTTGTAATATAGTTGTTATCTTCACTATTAGTTAATGATTGTCGTTGGATGAGGGCCGCAGGACATTATTTGAATGCACAATTGTTATTAAGATCTTGTGTTGTGATGTCGGGGGAGGGTAGGCGGTGGTGGGGAAAATAGTGTGTGTGAGAGAGAGAGAGAAGGGAGAGGGGATTAAGGTTAGAGATTAGAGGAAGAAAAAAACATACATTCATCCAAGATAAGAATTACATGGTCCGTTTGCCCTCTTATAGTGGGGAGGAGCGAGTACAAATGGAAATACAGAAAATATTAAAAACGTATCAAGCAAATAAAGCAACATATTTAATTAGCAACATATTTATTATTTAAATATCCCCACGCCGACCCTGCCTGGGTCGTCCTCATCGATCCAAGCTGCTCCCAACGCGCCCGGTTCGTCTTCATCGGTTCGCACCGCGTCCGCCCCACATATCTGTAACAATGTCGTCGTCTGGAAATATGTCTTGTCCCAAAGGCAGTCGTCGGAGTGGCCGCGACCAAAGTGATCCTGGGGAAAACAGTTGGCATCAGACTCCGGACGGGAAAACTTAGCGACATGGACCATTTGCGAGCCAGAGTCCCCCTGAAAGTGGTAGCGACGACCAAGTTGCTTGGTTGGGTGTTTCGGTGCCAGCTGCCATCTTTCTTCCGGACCAACGAAAGTTGGGCTAGTGGCAGTCCTGTCGGAGGCTGGATGGCATCAGTGAGCGCGGTCAAAAGCTCCTGGTGGTTCGCCGGGAAAGGAAGAGGCACAATAGATATTCCCGTGAGGTCCCACAGCTTCGTGGAGAGGCCGACTTCCGTGGTTCGTTGGATCGTGCAGAGGGAGCTCGGAGAGCGTAGGGGGGCGGATTTGTCGTCGAGCCAACATGGCTGGCCCTTCTGAAGGAACTACATGGACATAGCCTGCTAATTAATGCACACATCGCCGAGGGTAGCGAGCCAAGCCACTCCAAGAATGGCGTCGAGACCGCCTAAGACAAATATGTAGAAGTCTGCGGTCACGGAACAGGTCCCCACCGAGAGGGAGACGACAGTGTAACGTCCTAGAGACAGACGGTGGCGCACATCACCCAAACGGACGACAACATCCGGGGAGGGAACTGCGGGCAGACGGAGCTGCTACACCAGGTGCTCTGAGATGAGGTTGTGGTTTGCAGCGCTGTCCACCATGATGATGATCGGGCGATCCCGTAGTGTGCTCGAGAGCTGCATGGTTTGTTGGTTAGGGATCCCTCCCGTCGAGGTGCAAGATATCTCCACCCGTTGGAGCAAAGCTGTGGTGGAGTTGAGAGGTGTGTCCTCCTGTGAAAGCTCCGGAGCCTCAAAGTCGGCCAAGGTAACCTCAGGGTCAACGTCGCCGATGATGACATGAAACTCCTTAACCGCACAGACGTGGGTAGGAGAATAGGGCTGACGGCATCGAAAACACAACCCTTTTCTACGGAGGTCATCCAACTCGTGGTTGGAGAGTCGCTGAGTAGGGGTCGGTCGGCCTGGCTGAGCGGCTGGAGGAGGCCGAGGGGCTGGTGTCTCTGGAGTAGCGGTCCGCCATGGTTGGCCTCCCGGTGGAGGTCCGCTTGGTGGTGGTGCTGGTCGAGGAGACAAATCCCCCTCCACGAGGCGGGCCATGTCGAGGGCCTCTGAAACCGTCCGGGGATGGTGAGTGAGGAGTCGGGAGCGGATGTGGGGCAGGGGGCCCTGCATAAATAAGCTGAGATAATGATCCGGCGGTAAGACCGGAACAGGTGTGATGAGGGCCACAAACTCATTGATGTATTCATCCAACGCACCAACTTGACGTACCCCACACAGTCGTTCGATGGTGGAGTCGGAGTAATGGCTTTCGTAGCGGCGGATCATCTCCTCTTTGATCTTTTGCCAGGAGATGGTTGGATTGGACTACCGTAGCCATCAGGCCCAATGTAAGGCGGAGCCGTCGAGTCTCACAACGGCGGTGGAGACCTTGTCTTGCTCGGGAGTGTGGTGGAGGTCAAAGTACTGTTCCGCTTTTGCGATCCACCCAATCGGGTCCACATCGGCGAAGGGGGAGGTCCAAAGCAAGGGTTGGTCAACCAAAGGAAAATGGGGTGCGATCTCTCCGTTGTGCTGGAGAGGTGGCGCCCCGAGGATGGACGTGTCGTTGGCCGGGCATGCGGATCCACTGGCGGACGAAGCATCGGAAGGTTGTAACGCATCAAGCTTTGCGTGGATGGCGAGCAAGGAGGCCTGCAAGGAGGCCACGATGGACTCCTGGGTGCTGACACGACATAGGAGGGCCTCGTTGGCGTCCTCCGATGGCACCTCGGCGGTGGAACGGGTGTTTGGCGCCATGGCAACGACGGAAGGTCTGCAACGGTTGGAGGGCTGCAGCGGTGCGGCGGTGGGGAAAATCTGCGGTGCGGCGCTGGAGTGCGGTGCTGCGGTTGGCTGGAGTGCTGAACAACGGCGGGAGGGCAGTGCTGGGCGCGGGACTGAGTGACAGTGCGGCGCTGGGAAAAACGTTGTGCGGCACTGGACGGCGGTCGGGAGCAGGCGTCTAGTGGTGGATGCGGACTTGGATCGCAGAACTGAACTGGATCGCGGGTGCAGAAATCGGTCGGGGTCTCCGAACTGCGTGAGGCTGAGGCGTCCTTGTCCAGGCGGGATCGCGGATGCGGAAGTCGGGCGGGATCGCGGATGCGGAAGTCGGGCAAAATCATGGAGTTTTGCGGCGGACGCGTTGTGGTCCGTGCGGGATCGTGGAAGTGGAAACCGGACGGAACCGTGGAAACGGCAGTAGATCGTTAGCGAGGGACGCAACCGGAGGCCTGCGGCGAGCGGGACTGCGGGTCGGACCAACTTGTTTCGATGTCGGGGGAGGGTAGGCGGTGGTGGGGAAAATGGTGTGTGTGAGAGAGAGAGGGAGAGAGAGAAGGGAGAGGGGATTAGGGTTAAAGATCAGAGGAAGGGAAAAACTTGCATTCGTCCAAGATAAGAATTACATGGTCCGCTTGCCCTCTTATAGTGGCGATGAGAGAATACAAAAGGAAATATGCAAAATAAGAAATACAGAAAATACTAAAAACGCCTCAAGCAAATAAATCAACATATTTAATTAGTAACATATTTAATATTTAAATATCCCCCGCACCGACCCCACCTAGGTCGTCCTCGTCGGTCCAAGCCGCTCCCGACGCGCCCGGTCCGTCTTCATCGGTTCGCGTCGCGTCCGCCCCGCATATCTGTAACATGTTGTGACAGTAGGCATGATCATATTTTAAGTCTTAATTTATGATTTTTGTAGAATTTTACGATCCTCGATCCGATCCCACGATCCGATCCTATCCACCCGGAAAACGATCCTACCTAGGATCTCGATCCTGACAACCTTGGTTGTGGCTGTTGAGAATGATTAGAATAGTTGTTAATAAATCCCTCGAGTTCGGCTGAATGAGACGCTTATTATCAACATCCAAGCTAGATGAGGTTAGAGACATACTGTTATATTTTACACATATTTTACTAGTGTACATGGTAACTGCACGCTTGCTATTGACTGACAGTAGTTATGTCAATGTGTTAGCAACACAAGGACTTGAGCATATGAAATTATTGAAGGTTGAGCCCCACCCAGTCCATATCAAATCTTTTTGGATGACAAAACAATGTTTCAGGTCACACAACGGTCTTGTACCGATCCTCTAGATGTTTGTCTGTGTGTTATTAAGAAGATTCTGACTATATAATCACAATCTCACGCTGTAATGGGCGATCGAACATGTGTATTTTTCAATAAAGATTTCAAAGATTACTTTATCCCCAATCCAACCCAAAGATCACAGTAAGGATAAGATCACGATGAAAGATTCATTTTTAGGGCAAGATCCTCAAAGTCTCCCCACATCATATTTCAGGGCCAATTTATGAGAGAATCTGGAGTTATTTATGTAATCATACCTGACTCTGAGGACACCACTGATGTATAGATGATTCATTCAGATGTTAATCGCACGCTTGACATATTCTCTGATATCATCTCTGATGAGCTTCTTGATGACGTATTCTCTGATATAATGTCTGATGAGCTTTTTAATGAGTTAACCCCCTCCCCTCCGAGAAATATTCATCGTGTTATTGACCTTGTGTTAGGTGCATTTTTGCTGAAGATTGATAGATGATTTACCACAAAAAGGATTTATTCATGAGAATTTGAGGCTTTGAGCATTTGCATTGTTCACACACTTCTTACACCTAATAAGGCGTGTATTTATAGTCGCGCTATAAATAAAATCACGGTCAAATATTGTTCTTTATCCCTCTCCTTGAAGATCGATTTTGCACCTTCAGATTAGAGTGCGAGTGAGGGATGACTGGAAATCATTGTTCAAGGTTAAGGACAATTAAAAGAAATAATCAAATACCATTTTTCCATCCCTCACCCCGATCTTCTCAGACTCAATGGATAGTGCCTAGATCTTTTTGGAGAGCGATTTGCATAGAGAGTACCATCAGATTAGAGAATGAGAGAGGGTTGAGTGGAAAACAATGTTTACATGTCAAGGATGGTTTACATGAGTGTATAGTTATTTCATTTGGGCTATCAAATACCCATGACTTATTTATTATTATGACTCAAATACTACGCCCTTACATCGTAGTCATCTATTTTGATGACCATGATAATAGAGGAATGAGTAAAATGTTATCTTGCATCACAATCCTTATAGTGATAATAGAGGAATCAGTAAATGTTGTCTTGCGTCACAATCCTTATACTGATAACCGAGGAATGAGTAAAATGTTCTAATGTACAATCAAATAAATAAATATTATTCATTAAATATAGACTATTTTCTTAATATGAGATTTCTTATGCAAATAATCATTTCTAATATGACTTCTGATGCGGAGCAGAGATGTGTACTAGCAGCGGAGGACGAATTTTGGGCCCATACGGGGCTGATTGAGGACTTTCCATATATGGCGTGCCCGGATCGACGATCCGACTCCGTGGTTGCGTCCGGCTCGTCGTTTAGATTCAGTTTCATATATAACATTATGTATTTTGGATTTTATTTCATGTAGTTATGGGGTCGGAACCGCCGGCCAATCATAGCCGTCGATTCCGGTTGCCCTAATCCTATTTTCTTATAAATAGATCTATTAGGGCTGCAGGAAAAGGTATTGCTGAAGTTTGGGAAAGGTTTTCTTCCTCCCTTCCGGTGATCCTTCCGCGGTGCCGACGCCGTGGAGCCCCTTGGTGCCGACGCCTCGGGTAAGTTCCTTTGTTTTTTCCCCCTCCCTTCTCCTCTTCCCCATCCAACCCGCCAGCCCCAACTGGTTTTCCGCCTGAACCAGTCAGCCTCCTGAACCAGCCCACCATCCCACGCCAGCCCACCGCCTGAATCAGCCAGCCGCCCTCCACCAGTCCGCCGCCTGAACCTTTTCCGCCCAGATTTGGGCTGCCTGAGCCCTTCCCTGCACGTCACCAGTTTGCATTATAGGAGTCCACTACACAGCCTACCCTACATCAGTTGGTATCAGAGCCCAGGTCGGGCCGTTTTGTATGCTCAGTAGTGGTAGGTTTTATAGAGTCTTTAGGTTCATTTATGTCTAGTTACCGTCATCGTTCGTCTCCTCTATTTGGGGATCCCGAATCTACCTATATCCGACCTTATAGAACCCCTTTAGAGAAACTCTCACATTATCATGGTGATTATTATCGCTCCTCGCACACCACTTTCAGGGATCGTGTTGACCCACCGACACGACCTCACCATGCTAGGGACGATCATTATGATGACTATCGTCGTGCTTATCCGTACACGCGAGCGAACCGTGTTGATTATAAGGATCGTCATTCCGAGAGAGATCTTGAGAGTCATTTTTGTACCGTTGCCCCTTCCTTTGATGGCTCATCGAGTCCCGAGTCCTTCAGTTATTGGCTTGTGGACATGGAGCATTATCTTGATCATTTTGAGGTGTTCGGTGAGCATCGCGTCAAGTTCGCGAAACTTAGACTTTTAGACCAGGCAAGAGCTTATTGGTCTAGCGTTGAGAGGACCCGTGAGCGAGACCGTCTTCATCGCGTCACCAACTGGGTGGACATGAGGCGTTTATTGTGTCAGAGGTATCTGCCTTCGTCGTATCGGAGTCACTTGCTCGACCAATTATTTTCCCTTCAGCAAGGACTCATGTCTGTCACTGAGTACAGGGATCTCTTTGATGAGTTAGTGGTGAGGAGTGATATCCGAGAGGACCCAGCCATGACCACTTGCAGATTTCGATCTGGGCTTCGATCTGACATCCGTACTAAGGTAGTTTATCATAGCTCGAAGTCCCTCGAGTCGACATATCAGCTCGCCCTACGTTACGAGCAGTCTTTGAGATCCGCAAGAGCTGATCGAGGGGACTCTCGCCTTGGCCTCCACAGTACGAGCTCCTCCCACACCAAGGACACCGCTCTGCCTACCATTGTTCTGTCAGACAAGGCAGCAGGGATACCTGATAGGGATTACTCTCACCCCAGCGAGTTGCTTAGCCCAGTGAGTAGTCTATCTTTTGTTTCTGACCTGTCTCTCGTGACCCCGATTGAGAGTGAGCCAGAGCGACCTCTTGAGCTTATAGTGTCGTGCCCCTCACCCACACCACCACCTCTGGCATGTCATGGGTTGATTAACATCCTTACCCTGGACTTACGTCCTGATACCACACCCACAGACCCATTTTTGAGCGTAGATCTATGTCATTCTCCCATTATCATGGCCCTGAGTCACATCGCGACTGAGAGCTCAGCACCTAATGTTGATCTCGTAGTGGGCATGTCATCCATTCAGGGGGACACTACCCCTTATGTTGGTACTCATCTAGAGGACCTTGAGCTTAGTAATGAGTTCCATGACGAGCCCCCAGTTGAGCCTCCTGATGATCCACCACTTCCTGGTGAAGGTGAGATTCAGATGAGACGTTTGTCTATGAGTTTCGAGTTATTGACGTCTCTGTCCCTATCATCGCTGGCTTTGCCCCAGAAGATGAGTCGTGAGTGGAGAAATACGTATGTAGGTCCTACCTTGAGCACACTTGCGCCTACTCATATTTTGATGACCTACTTTTTGACACATCTCACTCGTGATGAGTTTTGGGACACACCGCCTGCTGACCCACCAGACGAGCTCGTTCTTTTCGGGAACACGCACCACACTCGAGAGTCACATCTTTTAGCCGATATACACGATTCTCAGTCAGGTGGACGTCGCATCCGTGATGACTTTTCTTACACAGCTCCTAGCGAGCCCCCTGATGTGTTACGACCCCTGCGCGACATGTTGCTCTTCATGGGTTCGCACCTGAGGGTAGCTGTGTCGCGCGGTCAGCTGAACACACGTCTCTCCCGAGATGAGTTTTTCTACACTCCGCCGAGAGAGCCTCCTGATTGGCCGCCTCCCTTGATAGATTTTCAGGTCATTATTACATCTTCCCATAGAGAGCATGTTGTGTCGATCATGTGTCATTTGCATCATTTGCATGAGTCTGTTGAGTCCTTCACGCGTCATTTGCATGGGTTGCATGAGTCTATCAGGCGTAAAATCAATTTAAGCAACGAGCATTATAAAGAACAGGCTGACAGACATAGACGGGAAAAACATTTTCTGGTTGGCGAACAGGTGATGGTACTAGTCCGTGCGGAGCGGCTCCCTCAGGGGCCTGCTAAGAAACTAAGCGTCAGGCGAATTGGGCCCTACACAGTTTTGAGACGGATCGGGTTGAATGCTTACAAGCTGGACGTTCCTGCGAGCATGGGTATCCACCCTGTGTTCAATGTTGAGGACCTGACACCCTACTTCGCACCTCACGGGTACCCCGACCCCCACCTTGGCGGCCCTCCCGAGCCTACACCACCACCCCTTTCTCCCGCCACCCAGCCTCCACTTGATTCCCACTTCCCCAGGAGCTCATCACCATTGGCTTCACCTGAAGCACCACCACCATCACCGGATTGCTTTCCCCGAGTGCTGAGGGTCGAGCAGATTACTGAGAGCATTGCGCATGAGTTCGTACCCTCTACGGATGGGCTCGTGTGCCGCTACTTGGTTCGTTGGCTTGGGCGACCCTTCACTGACGACACCTGGATTGCTGCTGCAGAGTTGGATCAACTCGCCCCGGGACTTCGACTTCAGTACGACCGTCTCCATTCTTCAGAGATGGAAGCTTTTCAGTCCGGAGGAGTTGATTGGCGAGGATACTTTCCCAGGGACGACACATGGACGACCTCTGATGGACCTCATCGAGTCTTACCTGGCTTACATCGAAAGAATTCTGATCGCTATTCATCAGGAGATGAATTCTTTCAAGCCGAGGAGAATGATGCGGAGCAGAGATGTGTACTAGCAGCGGAGGACGAATTTTGGGCCCATACGGGGCTGATTGAGGACTTTCCATATATGGCGTGCCCGGATCGACGATCCGACTCCGTGGTTGCGTCCGGCTCGTCGTTTAGATTCAGTTTCATATATAACATTATGTATTTTGGATTTTATTTCATGTAGTTATGGGGTCGGAACCGCCGGCCAATCATAGCCGTCGATTCCGGTTGCCCTAATCCTATTTTCTTATAAATAGATCTATTAGGGCTGCAGGAAAAGGTATTGCTGAAGTTTGGGAAAGGTTTTCTTCCTCCCTTCCGGTGATCCTTCCGCGGTGCCGACGCCGTGGAGCCCCTTGGTGCCGACGCCTCGGGTAAGTTCCTTTGTTTTTTCCCCCTCCCTTCTCCTCTTCCCCATCCAACCCGCCAGCCCCAACTGGTTTTCCGCCTGAACCAGTCAGCCGCCTGAACCAGCCCACCATCCCACGCCAGCCCACCGCCTGAATCAGCCAGCCGCCCTCCACCAGTCCGCCGCCTGAACCTTTTCCGCCCAGATTTGGGCTGCCTGAGCCCTTCCCCACCGCCCAGCACACCACCATCCAACCCCCCCTACCGCTGCCCCTTACCTTCCCCTCCACAGCCACCAAACTCAGCCCCCCACCAGCCACATATTCAGCCCTCACCGGATCTGGACAGATCCGACCAGATCTGTCCAGATCGGGCTGGATCCCGCCGGAACCAGTCCGGTAACCCCAAACAGCCCTCCTCCACCCCCCAAACAGCAGCCCTTTCATTCCCCCACGTGGATCCACCTTCCCCCTTGCCCGATCTCGTCTCAACACCACCCGGAAGTCCATCCAAGCCTCCGAAATTTCAGATCTACGTATATTTCCTGCAGCCCGAATTTTAATTCAGCACTTTGTACTTGTTTATGTGGATTTTATTGTTGATGGTTTAATATATGTTGTGCACGTTGTGGATCTTGTGATTGACGGAATTATAGCACGTTGTATTTGCCTGTGAAACTCTTGCCTTGCAGGACGCCTTATTCGCCGCGCGCTTAAAATTAGCCCTCTGTGCGAAGGAACGCTATTGCCTAAATTGCCGAATAGAAATCGTTTCTCTTGTCCGGAATGAATGTAATGTTTTATATTTTGACTTGTTGCTTAAATTAATTTAAGGCCTGGTTAATTTCATCTCGCATATAGTCATTGGTTAGGGTGAGTCCCCCCCACGTCACTAGCAGGTGTCTTAGGAGTTCACCCCACAGCCTACCCTACATCAACTTCATTCCTTGTTTACAATGTACTTCACCACTACAAGTATTCTCAAGTTTGGTGGAGCTTATTCATTCTTTTCAGCTTCACAGTTCAAAACCTGGATTTTTCCTTGAAGAAAATCGGGCAAACTTATTTCAAATTGATCCAGAATCTGGCATGCTACAAAATACGGATAATGGCCTTCTTATCCCGCAGGTCAGTGAAACTAATGTCATATGCTTGTGGAAACTAACTTGTTTTATTTTAAGATGCCTTTCTCTGCGTGTCTTTCATATGCAAAAAGATTGGAGTTACCTTGCAAGAGCCATCATCAAAGGAATTAAAAGGAGGTAAAGTTTTTCAGGTATTCAGTTTTTCTTTGGTAAAGTTTTTCAGGTATTCAGTTTTTCTTTTATAAGGTCATGATCAGCGTAACTCCTGCTTTGGTTAATTTGCTTGTACAGTAGTTTGGAGATGGCCAACTACATTCAAATCATCTGCCCCATTCCTGTTTATATGACACGATGTGGCATTTTAAATTTATTCTAATTTTCAACTAGCTTTGCAACATTATTTATAAATCTAAGAATAAAAAGGGGCAGCCCGGTGCACAAAGCATATCCCCCGCAGTGACGGTCTGGGGAAGGATACCACCACAAGGGTGAAATGTAGGCAAAACCTTACCCTGCATTTTTGTAAGAGGCTGCTTCTAGGACTCGAACCCGTGACCTCAAGGTCACACGGCAACACCTTAACCGTTGCGCCAAAGCTCCCCTTCTTTTATAAATCTAAGAATATAAAAAGAAAATTATTTTGTAAACATATATGAAGTATTTTTTGGATGAAAATTAGTTCTTACTCGAGATATAAGTACAGTCACTTATAAAAAAGGTTAACCAACTAATTTCTATAAAAAATAAAATACATTGATTTATTTATGGATTAATGTGGCATTAATTTAAATTTAATTAATTTTAAGGGGAGTGGAGTATGAAATTGGATGTAAGTATATGATACTAGTACAACTGTTAAAAAATACTGTGACAAAATTTAACTACCTTTTCTTTTCTCCAATATGTATACATAATGATTTAGAAAATAATTGTTGTTTAACATTTTCAGGGTGGCAATGTTGCTCATCTTCATAAACTGCTTGGAATAGCATCAAGTTCTCAGGTAATTTATGATTTAATTCATAATCTTGATATTAAGTAGGTTTTATATTGTTTATGTATCGTCAAGATTTCTATCACTATGTTTAGGTTGAAGATTTTATTCATTTGGCAGCATATTGAGGCTTTTTTCCCTTTTGCTTTTAATCAATCTGAGATTGTTGCAACCCTCTATTCTCTCTCTCTCTCTCTCTCTCTCTCTCTCTCTCTCTATATATATATATATATATATATATATATATATATGGGAACCACAATGTAATATATTGAAAACAAAATAATACAATTTTACATTTCAAGTTTCAACATGGTATTAGACCATGGAAAATTCTTGCTCTAACCAAACAATTGACGATCCGTAAGTGACTTCACCGGCTTCACACTGCTGATGCCATGATCGCATTGTCCTCATGATTAGCTCGCTTTATCTCTGAGCCAACTCAGTCTCCCAGTGCATGTCAATGCTTTATCATAAGTGATTGTTGGGAGTTTGGTTGTCGCTTTGATAGGCACATTTTTGTGCATCTGCTCTTGCAGAAGTCGACATGGAGTTATTTCTCGTGATGTACCTGGATCTTTGTTTTCGCTGAAGTATGTTCTCGCAGGACGCTTGGATCTCAAAGAGAATGGCCAAGTTGGGTCCCTGCTAAAATCAAGTTGGTCCACTACTGCAGCTCTCACTAATCTCCCGCTTTTGGTTCAAGGCGATGATACTCTTCTACTGCAAGGGAAATAGGTGGAAAGCAGCATGTTGGGCCATCATTACGATGATAAAGAAAAGTTATGAGGGAGAAGACCGGGCAATAAAGAGCAATATTTCACTAGTAGAAAGCAAATACAATAACAACTTGGGTGAATCCCTGGAAACTCCCAAGTGTTGGTTACCTTAAAGAGTTTCCTCCCCTTAATTAATTGTACCAAATAATTAATTAGTTACTAAGACAAGATTTAGTTAACTAATATTAATTAATTATGACCAGGGGCGGATCTATAATAAGATCGGTGTGGGTGATTACCTACACTGGAAAACCCCGCTTTTTACATTTATTTAATCTTAATATCAAGGGAATTTAAAAATTATTATATTGCGTAATATTATGTAAATTTGTAACAACTTTGATGGTTGAGTGGTCTAATGTGCCATACTAAAGTGTTTTTGTCTTTGTGAGAGGGCTTTTGTTCAATCCTTATTGTCTATATTTTTTTAAAATGCGGTATTTTTATTAATTTTAGTAATGCAATGGCATTCATTGACCTCCCTAATTATAATATATTACAGCAACAATAACACTCAAACCTTTATCCCACTATAGTGGGGTCGGATATATGGATCCTTTGTCGCCATTGTGCTCTATCTTGTGTCATAATCTCACTAATGCCTAAGTACATCATGTCTTTCCTTATAGTTTCATTCCAAGTCTTTATTGGTCTACCCCTCCCTCATTTAACATGCATAGTGACTAGACTCTCACAATGCCTATTAGGTGTCTCTTATTTGTACGTGTCCAAACCATCTTAGTCAAGCTTCTCACATCTTCTCTATAATTGGTGTTACTCCCATCTTATCCTTGATACATTCATTCCTAATTCTATCCAGTCTCGTGTGTCCAGACATCCACCTAAGCTTTCTCATCTCCGCAACTCTCATTTTTTGCTCATGTACACAATTCACTACCCAACACTTAGAACCATAGAGCATCACTGGTCTAATCGCAGTACGGTAGAACTTGCCCTTAAGTTTTAATGGTACTTTACGATCACACAAGATCCCTGATGCGCCTCTCCACTTCAACCAACCCGCTTGGATTCTATGTGTCACATCTTTATCAATATCTCCATCTTTTTGAATTATCGATCCAAGATATTTAAAACATTCACTACGGGAAATATCTTGATCACCCTACTTAATGACAAAGTCATCTGTCCTTCTTGCACTACTAAATTTAAGCTGCATATACTCCATCTTTGTCATGCTCAACCTAAAACCCTTCTTTTCTAAAGTCTCTTGCCAAGATTCAAGTTTTGCATTTACCCCTCGTGTGTCTCATCGACCAAAACGATATCATCCGCAAATAATAAACACCAAGATATTGCTTGCTGGATATGTCCGGGGAGCTCATATAAGAGAAGGGATTAAATCTAAACCTTGATGTAGGCCAGAATTGATAGGGAATTCTTGTGTTAATCCTCCAGTTGCCCTTACCCTTGTCACCAAATTTGTACACATATCATTGATTATGTCAATGTATGATACATTTACACCTTTCTTTTCTAAGACTCTCCATAGATCTCTCTTGGAACTCTATCATAAGCCTTCTCAAGGTCGATAAACAACATATGCAAATCTTGTTTTCTTTCTCAGTAGTTGTCAATGAGTCTCCACAAGAGATGTATAGCTTCCATGGTTGACCTCCCTGGCATGAATCCAAATTGATTCTCTGAGATGTTAGTCTCCCATCTTATTCTTCTTTGTATTACTCGTTTCCATAATTTCATGGTATGACTCATCAATTTAATTCCTCTGTAATTAACACAGCTTTGTATATATCCTTTGTTCTTTTACAAAGGTACCAAGATACTTTCTCTCTCATGGGTCCGACTTCCTCCTTGACTTCAGTATCTTATTAAAAAAACATGTAAGTCACAAAATTCCTTCATTCCCTAGACATTTCCATACTTTGATGGGTATACGTCTGACCCAACTGCATTTTAATTTTTCATCTTCTTTAGAGCATCATTTACCTCTGATAATTGAATTTTACGATAAAACATTAAATTTCTATACTCCTCTGATGTACTTAAATTTTCCAAGTTTAATTCGTTGTCTTTTGTTTCATTATAGAGTTGATAAAGTATCTTTTTCATCGTTGTTTAATACATCATCCGTTAAAACTGTATCTTTTTCATCCTTTATGCATTTTAGTTGGCTTAAATCTCGTCTTCCTTTCTTTGGCTCGAGCAATTTTATAGGTTCTAATTATAATATATTAAATAAATAAAAATTAAAGAAGAGTTCAAGTGTGCTTTATAGGTTTTAGAGACCAATTAAATAATAAGTTAATAATAATGATTAAAATAATAATCTTAGTATCTAATCATAAAGAATTAGAAATATCTAAAAATAAATTGTTGAGATTTCTATATTGTTTTTTTAGGAATTAATTGAATAATTATACAGCAATAACAACAATCAAGTCTTTATCCCACTATAGTGGGGTCAGTTGATTTTATGAATTAATCAATTAATTATAATTAATAAAAATGAGTAGTTGAGATTTTTTATTAAGAAGTTTTAAGAATTGTGAGATTAATTATAATGACTATAATATAAGTGTTTTTAATCATACAGAGGATGACATCACTCGTCGCATATACATTGACGCTCCAATCTTCAACGGTCACCTAGACGGCTAGAACTGAAGTCCTTTAGTGATTGACTTCAAGAGATGGACCATTATTTCAAGTGATATGATATGACCGACGAGCGGCGCATTTGATTTGTGAGAATGAAGTTGGTTGGCCCAACAAAGATTTTTTGGACCACCCTGGAGAAGTCCCTCCATCTAGATGAATATCTCCCTATTATTCGTTGGGAGGACATGAAGCGACGATTGAAGGATAAATATCTTCCCGCCTTCTATCGGGACCAGATGCTAGATCAGCTTTATATGTTGCGCCAAGGAACGCTATCTGTGGCGGAGTATATGTCTTGATGTGACGAGTTATCTATGAGTAATTTACGAGAGGAGACTAGTTCCACCGCTTCCCGATTTCATTCTGGATTGAGATCTTAGTTATTTAGGAAGCTTATTCCCCATTAGATGGAGATGGTATAGCAAGTTTATCATATGACCCTCGAGTATGAGCAGTACATGCGACTAGAAGGCACCCATCAGGCTCCCTCCAGACGGGCCCATATTTAGGAGAACACCACTGGGCACTACTACTCATGTAGGACCCTCTTGTGTTCCCATGGACACGAAGGGAAAGGTTGTCTCCACCGGACCTCTCATGACCATCAGGCCGGGGAACATTTAGTGTTATCGCTGCTCTGGCGGGGGCCATATGGCATCCTAGTGCCATACAAGAAATTTGTTAATTGAATAAGGCAAGCTCAATTTTGATGCCAAGGAGGTCACTGATGAGGAGATTATTGCCGCTGTCGAGTATGGTTGGGAGAGTGATGTTGAGCGCTCCCTAGAGGTAAGTGTTATATGACGTCTCCTTTACACCCCGCTTATTGATGAATATTGGTGTCATACGACTATCTTCTTTACTTTCTTTCCCAGTACAGGCAGTCCTTACAAGCTAGTTATTGATAGTGGGGGTTGAGTGAACATTGTGGGCCAGAGGGCCATGGAGCGGATGCATGTGACCCCTGAGCCTCATCTCCATCCTTATCGAGTTATCTGGGTCGATAATATGGTCAAACATGTTACCCATAGGTGTTTGATTCTGATCTCTCTCACCTCATTTGAGAACCTTGTTTGGTGCGACGTCATCCTCATGGATGTTATACATGTTCTATTAGGGAAACCCTTGGCTCTACGATCTCGATGTGATGTATTTTGATCACTCAAACACATGCTTATTCTACGACAAGAGTCTTAAGATTACATTGACACCGGCCCAACCCAACGAAAAATGCAAGGGGAAGGTCAGCGTGAGTTCATCCAGCCACTGCACATTCTGCGTTACAGTGGGTTTATGAGAGAGTGGACGCCACATATTCTACGTAGTGGCTGCCATCATGGCTACTGATGGTCTTACGGAGACTCTTGATCCACCTCCTGAGTTCCGACATATTCTCAATGAGTATGCTGATATTGTGCCAAGTGATTTACCTGACAAGTTACCCTCATTGTGTGGCATCTAACACATCATAGATCTGGCACCGGGGGCCCACTTTCGAACCTACCACATTATCGGATGAACTCAGAGGAGCATGCTGAGATCAAGAGACTGGTGGATGAGCTTCTCTTGAAGTAGTTCATTTGCGAAATTTTGAGCCTCTGTGCGGTCTCTACCCTTCTCACCCCGAATAAGGACGAGTGGTATATGTGTATCGATAGTAGAGTTATTAATAAAATTATTATCAAATATCGTTTCTCCATTCCCCGATTAGAAGACTTACTCGATAGGATGGTTGGTGCCCAAATATTCTCGAAAATAGATCTTCGCAGTGGGTGCCACCAGATTAGGATTCACGAGAAAGACGAATGCAAGACGGCCTTTAAGACCAAAGATGGTCTCTATGAGTGGTTGGTCGTGTCTTTTGGGTTGTCCAATGCCCCCCAACACTTTTATCCGGATCATGACCCAGATCATGCGGTGCTACATGGGAAAATTCTTGGTCATCTACTTCGATGACATTTTGATTTATAACCACTCTCTGTTAACAATTTGAGTCATTTGAGGCCCTTATTTGAGATCCTTCGTAAGGAGAAGTTATATGTGAACTTGAAAAAGTGTTTGTTCCTGATTGATTTCGTGTACTTTCTCAGGTTCATCATATCAACGTATGGTGTGCCTGTTGACCTGGATATGGTCTGTTCCATTCGAGAGTGGCATATTCCTTCCACTCTCACTGAGACCCGTAGTTTTTACAGACTAGCCACCTTCCATTCGGGCTTTCGTAGATATTAAGGAGAATCTGACGATAGCCCCTGTTCTAAGATTGCTTTATTTCTCTAAGATGTTTAAGGTAGCCTATGATGCATCTGATGTTGGCATTGACAGAGTACTCTGAGTCAGGAAGGTCATCCAATTTATAACTTTAGTTAGAAGCTGAATGAAGTCTGACAGAATTACTCAATTTATGATAGAGAGTTTTACGCAGTAGTGCAGTCACTCAGATATTATATATAATATCTCCTCCCACGGGAGTTCGTCCTATACTCTGATCATCAGGCTCTGCACTATCTTGATTTACAGTAGAAATTGAGGCATAAACATGTCAAGTGGGTCCTATGTAATCAAGGCGCGCGCCTAGGCGCGCCTGAGGCGCCAGGCGCATGGGGCGCAAGACGGTGCGCCTTAGCAAGCCCAAGGTGGGCGATGTGCCTCAGGCGCGCCTAGGCGCGCGCCTTAGCAAGCCCAAGGTGGGCGATGTGCCTCAGGCGCGCCTAGGCGCGCGCCTCACGCGCCTGCAGGGCGCAGTTCAGGCGCACCTGATTGCATGAACCGGTTTTAACCTAAAAACCGGTTCAGGCAATAAGCGCGGCCTTATATCGCGATTCACTTCATTTCCCCGCAAGCATCTAGGGTTAAGGATCGAGCTGCTTCCCCGACTGCCAATTCCCGTCCCCGATTCCTTCACTCTCCTCTTTTCTTCTCGCCAGAGTCGCCACCGCTCATCTCGCCGAAGTCACTGATTTCTCGCTGGAGACGCAGAAGAAGGATTAGCCGGTCGTCGACGCCGTTCTCCTGCACTGATTTCTCGCCGGAAACTCCATCCTCTCATCTCCTCCTTTAATTGTAAGATTCATTCTCCATTTCTCCTCTTCTTTCTTCTTTTAATTGCTACTATGATTATTTGTGATGAATTTTTTTTCTTTCTAAGTTTTACTTGTAAGAACATTCATTGTTTTCTCCATTTCTCCTCTTTTTTCTTTCTAAGTTTTTCTTTCTTCATTTTTTTTCTTTCTAAATTTTTCTAAGTTTTACTAGGATGAAGCCCAGCTCACCAGTTCACTGTAAAACAGTGAACTGGGCTTCATTTAGTTCATTGTTTTACAGTAAACTGGATGAAGTCCAGTTCATTGTTTTATAGTGAACTAGATGAAGCACACATCAGAGAATGAGTGAGTAGTAGCAGAAGAAAGGATCTGAGCCCGAACACTCTGAAGATGAGGCGGAACACGAGTCATCATCATGGCAATACCGACTGCTTCTTTTTGAGCGCACTGGGCAGCGGGATCCGTAGTAGGGGCTGATGCTAGATCCAGGCTTCAACCAACATCTTGGAACGAGCAACAAAGGAGGTTAAGTCAGTAGCACTGTCGGGGTCAAGGCTGTAGAGATCAGTGATGATGTCATATAGGTGCTGGAGATTGTACTTGCCAGAGTAAAGAGAATGGAGCTCATCCCACATCACCTTAGCCGTCTCGTGACACATGGTCATGCAGTATGATTCGCCATAAAGGGAGTTGAGAAGCCATGTTTGAATACGACCATCGTTACGAAGCCAGTCATCGGTAGGGGTAGAAGGAACATCCTGGGTGAGATGATGAAGAAATCCTTTGGACTGAAGGACTCGGCGAACTGAAAGCACCCACTCCACAAAGTGCTTCTTCCCAGTGAGGGAAATGGTGTTAATCCGCAATTCGTCGCGGACTTCAGGGATGGGGACAACCGCTCCAGTTTGAATGGTGGTCGCAGTAGAAGAACCCTTGCCAGGCGGTTAAGAGACAAGGGGTAAACGGGTAAAGAAATACAACCCGCGCGAGAAGAAGAAGAGACCGACAAGAGGAACCCCGACAAACACATGGAGGAGTTCGAGCGCGAAGCACCAGCGAGCAGAGCGAAAACAACACAGGTCGCGGCGTACAGAACAGCCAGCGGGCAGCGGCCAGCGATCAGAGGAGAAGATCGCAGCGGATAGAAAGCCGCAACGACTAGATAAGAATCTGCAGCAGAGTGCAAGAAGCAGGGAAGATTGCAGCGGACAGCGGCTACGGAGAATCCGCAACGACTAGAGTAGTGGAAAAAGCAAGCGAACAAGCTGCGCGACAAAGAAGAAGCGGCTAGATCAGACAAAGAGACAAGCCACAGCGAGAATAGGCGGCGAGAGCAAGCGGCTAGAGCAGGAGACCGCATGGGGAACAGGAGGAACTCTGGGACAGACCGCGCGGCTAACCGGTCACAGATCAAGGAAAGACCTCGCGGTAAAGAGACAGACCGCGCGGCAATCCTCACAAGATACTTTGACTAGGAGAGATGTTAGAGAGCGCGGCTAGAAAAGGAAACCGCGCAAGAGAAGGCCGCGATTAAGCCAGTAGAGATCGCAGCGGCAAGAAGATCCGCAGTGGAGAGGCCGACAACACGAAGGTTGCCACGACTATAGAGGAGAGGAGGTCGCCGCGACTAGATGAGAGACCGGCAGCAAAATAGCGACGGCTACAACAGAGGAGAGATGTGGCTAGGAGTGGAAGACCGCGCGAGAAGGGGTGGTTCCACGGGAGAGAGAGGAAAGCTATAAAACGGAGCGGGAGAGAAAAGGGGTGGTGGTTCCACGAGAGGAGAGGAGAAGCCGGGTAGAGAAAAGGAATACCGCAAAGGAGACGCGGTTAGACAGAAGAGGCGGATAGCAATGGAGTAACCGCAAGAGCTGGGTGGTTAGAAAAAATAGTGTCCGCCCGAAACCGTAGGTAGGATCGGATCCTTTGATACCATGTAGAGAAGTACACGAGTAATGCAGGAGAACCAGTCAACCTTGGGTATGCTTCTTCAGTATGTAAATACAAGTATGAGTACAAATATATAGGGAGAGAAGAGAGAGAAGAATCTCAAATCCAAGATGTGAGACTAAAACAAAAAAGGAGGAAAATATATAAATGGGCCAAAACATGGGCCTTTACATGGTCTTTTCTAACAATATTGTATGCAATAGAGAAGATTTGACACTCTACTTTGAGCCTTTCGAGCATAGGGACCCTACCTTGAACTACGTCCAACGCCCTCCCACTTACACCTTGATTCATACTCTAGTCACCTTGGACGAGCACCTACGTGTTTGCTCGTACCTCCTATGATTGTACAGGTTCCTGTAGATCCACCGACACGAGAGGTGAAAGATGAGATCATTTCTGACATTGTGGCGCATGAGTGCACCATCACCCCCAGACAGTCCATCTTATCATTACCTGGTACACTGGAGTGGATGCCCCAACTTTGACGACACTTGGATCTCGGTAATGGAGCTTTATAGACTTGCCCCTGATTTTCAACGTCAATGTTATCATCTCCATTTATCAGAGATGAATGCTTTTTAGCCGGCAGAGTTGATGGGGATCAGCTGCATGATCGACACTGGGCTTCGTGCCACCACTCGACAGAGCACACATTTGTGTACTCGCACAAGAGGCGTTGATCAGATTGCTGATCCGAGACCATGAGCGCGCCCGAAGTGACGTTTCTACATTTTTATGTATTTTTTTATTTTGGACATTATTTAGTGTGATTTGGATATCAGGCGTAACGGTCAATCATAATCGTTCATGTCGGGTGCCCTAGTCCCCCCTTTCGCTATAATAAGGGTGAGTGTTGTCTGTTTAAGGCATTGTATCCTCTACAACTACTCATCTACATTCACCGCTACTGTACTCCTTTGCTTGCGAGTATATTTGTTTTGTGTTTTTCTACTTTATTAAATGTTGGTTGATTATCATGTACATGTTTGGGATCTTGACTTGTTATTGTAAGTGTTTCCCTTTCTTAGTTTTCCTATAGAAATTTCTTCTTTGTGCAAGTATAGTTTTAAGCCGTTCTTGCTAAGTAAGACGTATTTGCTTGTTTATTTGTTGTCATGAACGTTGTGTTGTATCGAGAAGCCTACTTAATCTTACTGGTGGATTTATTTTTGGGTCGAATCAAATTGTACACGCATCATATAGTTTAGTTTTGTTCGAATTCATTCCGCACCACTCACATAGACGAGCATTAGAGTCAGCACCCCTCTCATAGCCTACCCCACATCACCTTGTAATTCAGATGTAGAAAAATCATGTCCTTATTTGTTTTCTCATCATAGCATCTGAATGTCTTGTCTTTTTTGGTATTTACAGTATATATATTTTAACTTGATTGAACTTGTAAATTAAACATATTAAAGGAGAGAGAAGGTTGGAGGTGACAATAACTTTGAACAAGCAAGTATTTAATCCCTAGCAGTGGCCTATTCATCTTACTAAATGTTGTTATGATGTTTTTTTCATGCTTCTAGGTTCTTTATGTTGGAGACCACATTTATGGAGACATTTTAAGAAGCAAGAAAGTATTAGGTAATCTTTTTATGGGATCGCTTATTGAATTCTACTTTATTCAAGACTCTAGTCTTGTTGTGAATAAATTTTGTAATAAAATTACAATTTACAGTTTGATGTTGGAATCCTACTTTTTGCTCTTGTTCGATATCTTCTGCACTGAACTTTCAAAATTTTCCATGCTTTATTTTCGAGGGACTGTGGATTATATTAACTATTGACAAATGAAACTTTCATAACTGTCATTGATGTTCATAACTTAGTGGTCTAATATGTTCTGTTTCAGCACCTTGAAAAAAACGTGAAGCTAAAAGCAGTTCATCTGCTAATACGTCTGAGTTCATTGATTACTAAGTTATGCTAAATGAGTTGAATCTACTGTGAACGTTGTGTATTATGCATCATTATATAGAGACTTTGGTTAACTTACCTATTATGGAATAGGTTTTCTTCTCTTAAACTTCTAATGTGATTTGCTTCCATCCTGATTTACATTTAACTGGTCTCTATTCACCAAGTTAGGCTGGAGAACAATGCTTGTTGTTCCGGAGCTTGAGAAAGAGGTGCAACTTCTTTCAGAGACAAAAAGAACCCGGAAGGTTTGTAACAACCACGAATCCCCCAATACTGTGCATTTGCTTCTAGTCTCACTTATTTCCTGCCATACATAGTTTCGGAAATATTCGTAGTTTTGGCTCCATTTCCTTAAAACTTAATTGTAAAATTTGAATGAGATTATGTGTACTAATGGTCCATTAACGAATTATTGATGGGACCAACTAAAACCATTATTCCCAATATTAAATTGTAATGCAAAGAATGTTTTTTAAGGCCACCTTGGAAGTTTTGAATGATGTGATACGACTTTAACAAACTAAGCAAATATATGCAGATGTAAGTTAGAGTATATGAAGAATGGTCGTGTATTAATTCTGAGATATGTAAACATAAAAATTAAAAATCAGGTTAACATTGTATCTAACTTAAAAAAATTCAACCGTGCAATGGTGACTAGAATTTTAGAAACACTATAAAAGAAAGAAATTTTCAATTAAGATAACAAATTACGTTCAAAAAACACAAATTTGATATAAATGAGGAATGAAAAAAACGTGATAAAACAAAGTAAAATAGTAATGACAAACTACAAACAGTAAACTACAGATGCCACTATGATTAACACAATCTGTCGGATGTACTAGTGATTGTTGATAGAAGTAGTCGCCATGGACACACGATATTCCACCACCATGAACCACCACTGAGACGTGATGCATAACTCCTCTCGAGTACCTGGTCGTGACGAGCTAGGGAATAGAGAAGGAATATAGGTTGGGGAGAAGAGAAGATTTTTTAGAATAATTTTTTGCATGCCATTCAATACCCCTTGCTAACTTAAGTAGTAAGAGGGGAAGGTTCCAAAATATTACAATTATGGCCCTCCACAAGATATGTGGTTGAGTGAGTAAAATAAGATTGCCCGAAAATTATAGAAATATTATGTGAAATAAATATGCAGTCATCCATGGCGACACTTCATCGCCCCATCCATGGACCCGTAACATCACCTACCCCTTCCAGATCAAATTTGTCTCCTTCCATCCTTGCATCATCATCATCATAGTTCAAAGGATCATCAACCTCTAGCCAAAAGAGACATTTACATGTGTCCTGATGTATTTGACTTGCCATATTTGAAGAACCATTTAGTGTATTGTTCTGCTAGTTTTGTGTGTGATAATCGCTTGAAGAGCGAGGTGCCACTAGAATTCTTATCCTTGGGTGTGATAGGAACACTCAGGTGATAGAAGAGGTGTCTTCTTGACAATTTCTCCCATCCCCGTTGTGGTTGCTGCCACACAGGTTGTCTATGAGGAGACGTTTCATAGATTCGTGGCAAGTCCATGGTAGTGTTGAGGTCCCACAGTGCTTTGAATTCTACGTTGAGACGCTGTTGATCACGCAAGCTTGCAGTGAAGATAGATACTTGATGTTCTAGCAGTACATAGTGGACATGGTCTAATAGCAATTGAAATCTCTCTAAGTGATCATCCGCCGACCTTATTCGTTTCAGGGAGACAAGATTGCCAAATGAATTCTAGTGGTACGGCGGTCTGAAATGTAAATTGCATTAGTTTTTAAAAGCCACTCAATTTATATTGTCTCCTGCCCAATCTAAAAGTTCCACAATTATGTTAAGCCTCATGAGGTGGTATGAAATCTACCACATCCAGTTCTCCAACATGTGTTGATTGAAGAAGAAGTGCTCACAACATGTTAGTCAAGCCAGAGGGTCGCCGCTTTCTCGAGCACGATCGGCCCGAGCTCCAGACTTGTCTTAGCTGAAAATTTGTTGTTGCCCTCTCGTTCCTCGCTCAATTTGAGAAGCTTCTTGCTTCTTTTAGTTGGCTAAAAAAGCTGAAGCTTCAACCGTGGGTTCGACTTTTTTGGTGGCGCCTGGTTTGGCATGCGATCCCTACTTGGGATTGGCTTGCTCATAGGGGGCTCATGGCGGATAGGGGGTTCCCTTGGGGTTGCTCTGCGGTGGAGGACCGTAACCATCTGGTGGCAGTTTGCGGGTGCTTGGAGACTGTTGGGGAGGCTCTTCTTCAATGGGGGATCTGTATTCCCTTCGTCTTTGCTGGAAGATGTGATGGATCTTCTCTCCTCTGCTACAATTCATGAGATAGGCCCAATGCATATTTATTGTTATGTTGTATATCATGCTTGCTGTGGGCGGAATGCTAAGGTCTATCATGGGGTGTGTCACGGCCCAGGCCCAGCTCAATGAGTCTTAATGAGACCCGACTGGTTAACCGTGAGGGCTGCAACCCAAGTGACCCCAACGCTTTTTTGGCATGTTTATCAGCGCAACACGGTGTTGGGGTTGGGTCTCTAAGGAGCCTTAATATCACTCCTCATCACCGACTGAGCTGCACTTTTTTGTCACGACCCAGGCCCGGCTTAAGGAGTCTTAATGGGACCCGACTGGTTCAACCGCGAGGCTACAACCCAAGTGACCCCAATGCATTTCTGGCATGTTTATCAGCGCAGCGCGGTGTTGGCGTTGGGTCTCGAACCCACAACCCTTGAAAAGGAGCCTTAATATCACTCCCCATCAACAACTGAGTTCTTCCCCATCACCAACTGTGCTGCAACTCAGTTGGTGATGGGGAGTGATATTAAGGCTCTTTATCAAGGGTTGCGGGTTCGAGACCCAACGCCAACACCGTATTGCGCTGATAAACAGGTCAAAAATGTGTTGGGGTCACTTGGGCTGTAGCCTCACGGTTGAACCAGTCGGGTCCCATTAAGACTCCTTGAGCCGTGACAGGGTGGTGGTCTTGTTCACAAGTACGGCGGCTACTATTGTAGAGAACATTTTCATGCTTCATTCTTTCTCTTTCCAGGGGCACTAGGGCCCCACTCAGCCTCACAAGCTTTCGTAACCTTCTTCTTGGTGCCTCCCTGGATGGATAAAGTTCAATGTGTATGGTGATCTTGGTTCGTCCTTTGGTGCGGGGCTTGGTCTGGTGGCCCGCAATGACTTGGGGGGATCTTGTGTTTGCGGGCGGCCTCTTGGTCTTATATTTGGACCCGGGTGGGGTCGAGCCAGTGGCTCTCCTTGCCCTGAAGCCCTTTGTTGAGCAATCTTTGTTTGATGTATGTGGCGCCATTGTGGAGGGGGTTTGCAAAAACTTGATTGATGTTTGTTCTGAGAGCCTGAGGCGTGGGAGCTGGAGTGCGTCTGATGATGGCTAGGAGGTCTTCTCTTTCCTTAGCTTCTTTCCTCAGCTGCATTTTCAGCATGTGTGACAATAGGTGAATAGAGTTGTTGACTTCTGTGTGTTGTTTGCTCTACAGGGTGATTTTGTGTGGTCTACTATTGTCGGCTCATCTCCTGAGTTTGTTGAGCTTGTCCAATCAAACCTGGATGACATGGTGTAATAGTTTAGATTTGTACTTTCTTTTCTTCTTTTAATGCATCTGCAATTTCTCCAAAAAAACCCGATTGAAAATTTAGCTTCATGTGACATGGAGTGTTGCCTCCCGCAGACCGACTTTTGTGGGGTTCAAAATGTGTGGTGTACTGCAGACCTCCCTGATTCAAATTTGTAGCTAATCGTTGTTGTCATGACTGGGGTGATAGATACCTGTTATTGATATTAGACGCCATGGCCTGGAAAGCGGCGACATTGGAGGCTTGTTGCTGAGTTACCTGGGGGCTTGGTCGGCCTTCATTTTTTGGAAGGACTGACTTGTGCTAGAGTTAAGCCACCCTCTTCCATGGAATTGAGATCAAAATGGCGTCGAGCACTAGACTAGAATGCATGGAAGGGCTCTTGAGGGTGTCAAAATAAGCATGTGGGCAGGGGAAGAATGTGTGTTGGGACATCCACTACAACAGAACATAAACCTCGATGGAAAGTTGCATCAGTGGCTCAATTGGGCATTGGCCAGTAAGTTCTTGCAACCTCATGTATATGATTGTGTTATAACCATACCAAATTGTTTTAAAGCAATTGTTGAACAGCATGCCCTTGTATCATTAATTAGACCTTTTAACATTCTAAATTGATTGAAGGAAAATATTAAAAGCATTCTTTGAGAACTATGATGACATTCTTTCCATCTCCTTTACTCACTTTAAAGAGAACAATGAACAATGTGATTTGCCTTGAATGTGTAGACAACACTATTCAAACACAAAAGCTAGCGTAATATGTTACAGGTGGGGAAATTGTTTGGGCTTGAGAGAGGAATTGAGTGACATTGCTTAATGACATTGCATTACACATTGAATACAAACTAGATACAATTGGAAGACAAGCTTCCACCAACTCTCAGAGGCCAAATCCTCCAAAGAGTTATCTCATCGACAACTGGAGGTTGTAATCCTATTTAAGTACCCCTTAGAGAGTGAATGAAGCATGCATGAATTGAAGTCTATTCTCTTATCCTGAGTTATGAGATCATAGTAGCTCTCTCTCTCATGGACACCGCGCTTAGGCCCCCGCAGTTTTGGTCAGTGGCGAAACTAGGATTCGGGCTTAGCCTGGGCATCAAGTAAAAAATTAAAATTTTGTTGTATGATTATAAGTTTATAACATTCACACGAATAAATAAAGGGAGTCATCATCTCAAAAGAATCAAGTGTACACCCAATTAAAAAAGAAATGCCAAATTTATTTTAATCGTGAAAATTTTAAAAATTGGACAAAAACAAATGGTCACATATTGTTCTAAATAGTTTATGTATGTGTGTGTGTGTGTGTGCGTGTATAGCAAATATCTCAACTTCCAATCCGAGACACAAGTTTCATTACATCACCCTCTATACCAGTTTATATGTACAAATTTGAGAAAACTCCTTATAAAATTGGTCAAATTTTTTTTTTTGAAAATATCACTTTTAACAGTTGTTGATTACGACAATTTTTTTAGAAAATGTTTGACTAATTTTCATGAGTCTGTTGATGCTGAGATATTTTATCTAATTAACGAATTTTTAGCAATTAGCTATAAAATTTCAATTTTGTAAAATTAATTGTCTTATCAATCTCTATGAAAACATTTGATTGAAATTTTTTTCTTATGTAATTTTTTATAGGAGTCCAACGCCCCTTTCGGATTTGAATTTCGTTGAACGGTTGAGGAGAAATCATTTATTAAAGTTTGTAAGTTCATATCAAAAAACCTATACTTTTCTCTCAAAATTTGAACCCGGGCAAGCACTTGGGTGTGCCTGTGAATAGTTTCGTCCATGGTTCTGGCTCCATAGTATCCCCACCTCTCCACCATCATCTCCACCTCTGATCACCTCTTTGGCAATGCCATTAACGTTTTACGGTGAGCCCGTAACACACTCTCAAAAGAATAACAAGCCTACATTCACATTCTTGTTATAAGCAACACACTTAATTTGTTGTACTTTTTTCTTAAAAATCATGTAAAATGAACATCTAATTTAAAGTAAGACTCATTTGTGGACATCATAATGCTTTTGCCATTTTTGTACACAAACAAAATAATGGATAATTTATTACATTCATTCAAGAAATAATATACTATCTATGCATTGAAGAAAACAATACTTGTCATTCATCTAATTATTTTTGCTCCTCTTTTCCGTCATCATAATTCAGATCTATTATGAGTAATTCAACGAGATTTTAATGATTATTGGTTGCATTGCCTCTTATTTCAGGGCCTTCGGAATTTGAGAAGAGAGAGAGATCTCATTGAAGATCAAATCCATCATTTGAATTTATCTCTCAAGTACGTTTGGTGATGGAACTACAATTTTCTATGATGAGCATTCTTATATCGCTTCAATTCTAGTTGTTGTCCTGCTGGATATAGACCAGAATTTGATTTTCCATGGACATGGTGATGACCCTTTCTTCTACATGTGTTTTCTTGATTCTCAAGCATCCTTGTAAACAGGGTTTTTTTATGGGAAATTGAACTAAATCTATGAATTTTTTCTTGAAATAATGAAATATTTTTTGGGGAAACCAGCATGTTTGTCAAATTATAGCGTTTGAAAGCACCAGGAAATTATTTTTCTTAGTTAATTGTGTTTTATGATTTTATACCTTTGTAAAAGTGAACTTTAGGATAATCTATAACCCATTAGGTATCACGTAGTTAAAATACAGATTGGAAATGTAGTGTTATATTTTGCCCCACTTTGCATAAATGTACTTGTACTTCACTTTGCATGAAAATTTTCTAAAACCCCTAATTCTAGTCGCCGCTTCCCTCGACCTCATAAATTCCCCACTCATATGGAATGGTGGTCTTGACGTGATCTGGAAGTAGACATCTGGATCCATCATCACTAGTCCACCATCGTTGGCACTCCTCATATGTCACTGATTTTGTTTGCTCCTAATCCTTATTCCTCATTCTCATGTTCCTCCTTCCCTTGCTTTCTTTTGATGAAGCATCCATTGTCCTGCTCATATGTTCATACCGTTGGTCCACCAATGCTTCCGACTGGATGTCTGAAATATTGATTCTTGGTTTTTTTTCAAGGCTCTCTTTTTCACGTAGTGATGATTCAGCTTGATGATGTATTGATTCCTGCTTTCTTCTTGTATTGATCTTGAAATTAGCTTATCACCGTCATTGCTTCTTGTGGTTACTTCTTATGGCAGACAAATGCTCTACCTAGACCTCTTCTTCATCTAGCGATGACTTCAAGACTGATTTACATCTCACCAGCATCTCTTTCATTGACTTTGCCGTCTGCTTGCATTGTCAATGTTGTAGAGAAGGATCTCAACAATAAAGTCCTTCATTGCCACAGGATGATGTTCCCTCCTTACTTTAAGGGTGCTTCATGTGAGACATGGTTCATAGATGATAATAAGATGATCATGCCATTGCCACAGGTGATGCACCTATGTTGTGTCATTGAAGACCGCAAAGGTTTGGTCTCATCCCTAGTTTCTCTAATCTTCTCAATGCAACATTTAGAAACTTTATGATATCTAAAGATTTTCACATCGGCTTCTATCATACATTACTTTGGATCTCTCTTTCGTGGTTTATATAGTGACTGACCGTAAACTGCCACAAATTGTTAATAAATATCATGAGCAATGTTTTAGTTAACAATTAACAGTATAGTAAGACAATGAGTATGCAATGTACAAAACAAAACTTCATTTCATTAAAAGCATATTTTACAAGGGTTAGTTCCAGGAAGAAACAACTACTCAACACCAATACATATATATATATATATATATATATATATATATATATATATATATATATATATATATATATGTATAAGCAAAATATTTATATGATATTTCTTAATATATTGGCTCCTTCCCTCTGGGATACACTGTTGTTACCAGGGACAACTGGACTAGGGTCATTGGGTCCCAAAAAATGAATAAGAAAGGGTTAGTCTTTCGAGCAAAAGACTACGTTAGAATTTACCTTTTTAATTGTTGCACAAGCAAACAAAAGAAAAGTTATATCAGTATGCACTTGAACTATCGGACTTTATTTTGTACCTTGACTTTGTCTCGCAACTCATTCAGAGTCATAGTCTTCTCCTTTCAACGACTAGATAATCCTTCTTTGGGGTCACACTTGTTGTCTCACTGATACGTTTGTATTGCCTCCACTTGTGTCTACCTCTACTCATGGTGATGACGAGATTGTTCATTTGCCTACTACACCACTAGATATGCATGAGACAGTGATTTTGAATGAGTCTCACGTTGACACTGTTTGTGTCCCTGCTTTACCACTTACATAATTTTTTATTGCAGCCCGCAAAGGTACACATACTTGTCTAGATACACCTCTTTACATTACTTCTTATCAAGGCTTATTTGGTTCTGTGAATGCTCTGATCTCTACATTGGACACACATTCTGTTCCCCCTTTGTTGATGAGACCAAATTACATCTGGGATGGGCTGCTGCTATGCAAGTAGAATTAGATGCGCTGAAACATAATCATACATTTGAAATGGTGTCTCTTCACTCTAATAACCAAACCATTGGTTGTAAATGAATCTACACTATCCAGGTTAATGTCGAAGACTTTTTTGATTTACTGAAAGTGCGCCTAGTTGCAAAGAGATATGCCTAAACATATGATATCGATTATTATGAGATATTTGCTCTCAAGTCTAAAATGGCTCGTCTGAATGTTTATATAGTAGAGAGAATAATACTTTGTGTTGATTATCCAAAAGACCTTGCTCATGCATATACTTGAGTAAGGGAAAACCTAAAAAAGGGAAAAAGACCAAAATACCTCAAAACGGGATTAATACATTTCGACGACTTGGACTGAACTAAATATATATTACAACTCTCCCCCTCAAGTCGGTCGGAAGATGTCGATCCTTTCAAGCTTTTGAATATCATCGATGAATACATCATACCCCAAGCTTTTGGTAAACACATCAGCCGGTTGATCTTTGGAGTGAACAAAGGTGTGGCCACTGTTTTTTTATCCAAATGATCTTTGATAAAGTGTCGGTCAACCTCAACATGCTTTGTCATGTCATGTTGGACCGGGTTATGAGCAATACTAATAGCTACCTTATTGTCACAGGACAAGGAGAAAGGAGTTGTCTCAAAGAAACCCAGATCTTGTAACACAGTATGCAACCATAGATTCTCACATAGGCCTTGAGACATAGCCCGCTATTCTGCCTCTGCATTTGATCTATCCACCACATTCTACTTATCACGACCCGTCTCAACAAAAGTTAAAGCGCGCTTCGGGAGGATCGTGATGTCACAGGCATGGGTGGAAAGAAAACCATGTCTGTTAAGGCGGAAGCAGAGAATACTGAATATAGTTTTAAAATAATTAATTTGGGGGGGGACGATTTATTTTTATGAGAAAGCTTTAAAACATGCTAGTATGAAACATGTGCACATACATTTTAATAAAACTCATGATACAAGTTTTAATACAGACTTTCATGCAATGTCAATTTCAGATGAATGAACATGCAAATGATGATAAGTTTTAGTGCATATAATATTTATCCTAGCAGTTGTCCATGATTTACTAATCATATTTATTACATAAAAGAAACGTCTGACAAAAAAAAAATGAAACATAAACATAGAACCCGACACGGCGGGAAGATCAATCTCTGAAAACAGAAGCTTGACGCAAAACAGACTCAGGAACCTGGCGGCGCAGCACGAACGTTAAGGCAATTCCAAAACAAAAAGACTAAGGCTCAGAACATTGAAATAATCAGGTGAGCAAAGTAAGTACAGAACAGTAGAAACAGAAATATACAAGTACCAGTTTTCAGAAGCGATGCTATCAAAACAGACAAGTAAATGAGTCAACATAAATAACTAGAATCAAAAGACTACTCCGGAGAATAATATATATTTGTTTATACAATATCATAAGTTGTAATCCTTGAAGAATGTAGGTGGTTTCTTGTGGGTGTGTCTGGTTCACACTCAGTCAAAATGCAAATCTTATTAGAAAAAACTTCATGCTTGTCATGACCATTGTCACAACCCAGGCCCGGCTCAAGGAGTCTTAATAGGACTCGACTGGTACAACCGTGAGGGCTGCAACCCAAGTGACTCCAACACATTTCAATGTTTGCCTATGATAATATGAGTTACATTATTCAAATTTTAAAGATTTAGCATAAACGAATTCACTTAAAAGTGAAAGATCAGATGAAGAACTGACTTTACTCAAGACTTACAACCAGACAGGCATAAGGAATAATATTCGATGACATAAAAAAAACTAGATAGTGGACTTTATGTTTTGCGGGTTCAAGCATTCACGAGCGATACGATTACAATACGCTATTTTCCTGGACACCAAATATTCATTTAGATTGACTCATTCCAAGACACGATTATCTCACAAGTAAATATGCGTTTGATCTGAACATTTAATATAAAATCACAAATCATCAATTTGATAGCTAACCATAAATCGTTACATTTATTATCTGGGGTTCAAGCATTCACAAATGAAGTCATATAATTATAAGAGCAGAGACATTAAATTAAACTCAATGATTGCAAGAGAGAGTGATCTCTACTTGCCTTAAGAAAGCTGAAAATGACGGTCGCAGCTAAGCGGCGTAAGCAAAAACAGAAATCCTACTTCGAACTAGTTATAGGGCAAGCAAGAATGATGTTGACATAAAGGAATCCAAACACTAGCACCGACAATTATTCATTACATAACTAAATAAAGAGCGGCTAAGAGATTTACATCCCTCAAGAGTGAGGGGAGAAGAGACACCATGCAGAGACGAAGACTTGGCGGCGCTCGGCTAGGGGAAACCCTAAATCGGAGAGGGCTTCCTTCACGAACCGTCAATTGAAGCGACGAGCGACGCCGGAAATCACAAATACCCAAAAGTTAAACGATTACGAGAGGTACAAAAATTATGAATCACTAATTATATGAAAATTAGGGCACGACAAATTTCACGAGACTGGGGAAAAACTGAAAAGAGAGGTGATGGAGGGGGAAACTTACCCAAAGAAAGTCAAATCCGGGCTCAAGGAGGAGAGGGGAGGAAACCATAGACATCCCTCTAGCAAAACCCGACCAAGAAGAAGACGAGGAGGCGAAATTAGGGTTGTTAGAGGGAGATAAGCGGCTGCCGGCTTTTTGGAGGCGGAAGAAACTTCTGCTAGCACTGAGAAGAGGGGGAAGTTGTTGGTTCTTTATAGAAGAGGAAGAACTGTCGGCTTGGGGGAAGTTGTCGATGGCCTGAGGCGGAGGAGAAGCAGGAGATGTAGGCCCAAGCAGGAGGAGCATGAGGAGGAGACGGGAGGCATGGGAGCGGCGGGAGGCGGGATCGGGAGAGCCGGCGGCTTGCGTGCGGCTTGCGTGAGGCGGAATCGGGAGAAGGGTTTTGTAGGATCGGGAGGGATGTGGCTGGGAGTAGGTCGGGTCGGGTTATGAAGGAAAAATTTGAAGGTTATTATTATTATTAATATTATTACCAAAATTGTCATCCAAGCTAAATTATAATAACAACTCATTCTTTTATAAAATCGGGTTGTTACACTACTTCTTGTTATATCATGTCACAAAGTTTCCACCAACAAAGGAACAGTATCCTGTTGTGGATTTTCTGTCATCATGGCATCCAGCCTAATCGGCATCAGAAAAAACTTCAATCTTCAAGTTGTGATTTTTGGAGAATAGGAGACCCCGACCTAGGGATTTCTTTAAGTATCGTAGCACGCGATGCACAGCTTCTTGATATCTGATCCTGGGTGAATGCATATATCTGCTAAGAATACCGACCGCAAATATAATATCAGGGCATGTGAGAGAAATATATAAGTTTCCCAACCAATCTTTGATAATGTGATACATCAGTGTGAGTGTCATCACCATCTTCCTCAATTCTGTGATTTTCCTCTATAGGGGTGTTCGCAGGAACACAACCTAGCATACTAGTTTTCTTTCGAAGATTCAATATAAACTTTCGTTGGGATATGAAGATACTCTGCTCAGATCTAACCACCTCGATACCCAGGAAGTATCGTAGTCTTCTCAAGTCTTTCACTTCAAATTCATCAGATAGGAGGGTTTTAAGATTAACAATCTCCTTCGTGTCATTTCCGGTAATCGCAATGTCATACACATAGACAATGAGAACTACAATCCTCTGCTCATGTCTCCAGATAAATATGTTATGGGCATATTGAGCTTACTTGTATCCAAACTTGAGCATAATCGTTAGAAATCTCTCGAACCAGGCCCTAGGTGATTGCTTCTTATCATACAAGGATTTCCTTAGGCGACAAACAAGCCATTCAGCTCCTTTCTTCACAAAATCAGGGGGAACTTCATGTGCACCTCTTCATCAAGCTCACTATGGAGGAACACATTCTTTACGTGCAGTTGATGGAGGTCCCAGTCCAGGCAAGCAGCACACGATAACAATACCCGAATGGAGTCCATCTTTGCTACAAGAGCAAAGGTCTCCTGATAATCAACTCCCTGAGTCTGAGTGTATCCTTTAACAACCAGACGTGCTTGATATCATTCCACCTTGCCATCTTGGTTCTGCTTAACCGAAAAGACCCACCCGGAACCTATAACTTTCTTTCCTGGAGGGAGAGAAGAAACATCTCATATATGATTTTTGTCCGAGGCAGACATCTCATCTTGCATAGCCTGTGTCCAAGCAGATATCTCTAAAGCTTCATGTCATTCTTAGGAATAATGACTAGGGAAAGAGACGAAACAAAAGCCTGATGAATCGGGGTAAGTTGATGGTAAGCCACATGATTAGAAATAGGATATTGTGTACAAGTAACTTTACCTTTCTTTAACAATGCAAGAGAGATATGTAGATCGACATCATTAGAATCTGAGTCTGAAGTTGGCACTGGTAGAGGTGGAACTGTAGTAGCCCGTATACCTGAATGACGATGGTATATGTGGGGAAAAGGAGAAATCATAGTGGGGGAGCTATGGGCACTAGAATGAAAGGAGTGGAATGAATGGCAGGGATGGAAGGTAGAAGAGGAAGAGGAGTGGGAGTAACATCCATATCACTACTATTCTCCCCCTGACGAAAAAGGTGAGTCGAAGGCAGAAAATAGGATTCCCCCTCTCAGAAGGTGACATCCATGGTACAGAACATACGTCGGGAAGGGGGTGATAACGGCGATATCCTTTGGTCGTAGAAGAATAGCCAACGAAGACACAATGTTGAGACTAAGGGTCAAGTTTGTCGCGATGGGGTTGGTGAAAATGCACGAAACAGACACTCAAAGACACAGGGTGCTAAATAGGAAGTATGAACTGTTAGGTTTGGCAGGATGGCACAACAGTTGTGCATGCAGCGGAAATAAAGAATAAGAAAAACCCAAAAGAAGTTCGGATCTAGCAATGGACATGTATCAAGAAGAAAATGCAGTAAATAAAATTACCTCTGTGGGGTTGAGTCTATACTCAACCTAAATGCTCCAGAAGATCTGTCAATCACTAAGCGGCCAGAGTCCTTAGTGCAGAATAGTGTCTGCACCTCTACAGGAAATCCACACGAACGGGAAAACCCGTAGACTCTTGTCGAACAAGATCTAGGTCGGGAGAAGGCACTCGGCGTCTTCACAGACTACTAGGTCTGTTACAGAAGAGGCGGCGACGACACTCGCCGGAATCGGGCTTAGCGATGGCGACGGGATCGACGAAGGCGGAACAGTTCTGTCGGCCTTTTAGGTCTTCGGTTTTCGCACAGTGCGGCTCGTGTGCTTAGACAAAATGAACGGTTATTAGTGAAACCCTAAAACCTTCTATTTATACCCAAAGGAATAAACGAAACAACCCGTCGTTATTTGCAGACCCAAGACTTGGCTCCATAACATATTCGACGAATCGTCGAGTATACATAACATACTTGACGAATCCTCGAGTATCCATAAGATACATGACGAAGGCGTTGAGTGAACTCAACGCTCTCAGCGCTAAACCCGTCGAATCAACATTTGACTCGACGAAGGCGTTGAGTGAACTCAACGCACTCAACGCCTAAGAACCAGACTCGTCGAATCAACACCTTGACTCAACGAATCGTTGAGTGAACTCAACGCTTAAGTGTCATACTCATCAAATCTGCACTTTGACTCGACGAATCGTTAAGTAAACTCAACACACTCAACGCCATCATTCAACGAGTCAACACTTGACTCGACAAAAGCGTTAAGTGGTCTCAACGCACTCGACGCTTTCAAATCTTGGTTGAGCTAAGTCATTTCCACTCATCACATGAGTATAGCCCAAATAATCCAATCTCCCAATTTCTCCAAACATTATTATGTGCGACCTTGATAGGCTCATACTGCGTTGGCAGTGAGACTACATGCTTGATCACTTCCAAATCACAATGGTAACACCAACAGCGAACCACGCTGGAGGTGGAGAAACGAGCTGGAGTAGTAAAGGATATGAGAGGGAAGGCGGTTGATAAGGTGAGCAGTTGTAAGTATCGCATCACCCCAGTATGATTTAGGAAGGTGCATAGTGATCGAGGGACAACGAGCAATCTCGAGGAGGTGCCGATTTTTACGTTCGGCCACTCCGTTCTGAGTAGAGGCTTGAACACACGTTTTCTGGTGGATAATGTCGTAAGTGGTGAGGTACGAGCCAAAGACAGCACGATCATCATACCCCCCCCCCCCCCCCCCCCGTCCCTTCGAAGAACATGAATAGAGACATTAAATTGTGTTTGCACCATTTTATGAAACACTTGAAAACAAGGAAAACTTCAATTTTCTTTTGCAACAGATAAACTCATGTAGTACGCCAGAAGCAATCAATAAAAGTGGCAAACCATCAAAAATCAGATAAAGATAAAATGAGGGACGACCCCCAAACATTAGAATGTATAACATCGAAAGGAATGTTACTAGGGGAAGAATGATGTGAAGAGGTATGTCGCACATGTTTAGACATATCACATACATCACAAGCAAAGTTCTGAAGAAAAAGTAAAATGCAGGAAATAATTTTTGCAGATAAACGAAGGACAGATGTCCTACACGCAAATGTCAGCGGCGAACATCATCAGCAGTAACAGTGGAACAGGAAAGAGCCCGAAAGAGAAGTGTTATGGACCTCACGTCGTTGGTTATCTAGTGTTAGGAGTTTTATGATATCGTGTCATTTGTATCCAGTCTATATTGTAGGAGTCGAGTCGTATTGAGTCACATGCGTATTTTAGGTATTTTTATATTTTCATATCTTTATAACTTTTATGCATCTTGTTGTAATTACGGGATTACCCCCGGGAGCTTTATATATGCTATTAGTCCTTGTATGAGAATTAAGCAATGAAACATGAACCTCTTTTTATCTCTCTAAAATTCCTCTCCCTATCTCTCTAACCCCTCTTCACCCTCTAGGGTTTCCTCTTCCTTTTTCTTCAACTTCTCCTTTCACAAGCTCTAGGGTTTTAACTCCCCTGTATCTCCGTTGTTCATAACAAGAAGATGGGTGTCAAGGTAGTATAAGCCGCCACGATTCCTACCACTGCCAATGTTCCGCTTCATACCTAGTTCTTGAAAGACACAAAAATTAAGAAAAAAAGTTACTGAGCAGTTAAGAGATTTAGTAATATTGCTAATGAAGAGTAAATTGCGAGAAAAGGAGGGAACATAAAGAACGGAGGGAAGAGAAATGGACGGAGAACAAGAGATGTTTTTTTTGCCCGTAATGGAGGACAAAGAATCGTTAGCAGAAATAACTTTGTCTTTACCAGACAAAGGAGTATAAGAGAGAAAAGCAGAGGAAAACTCAATCATGTGGTGTGTAGCACCAGAGTTAAGCACCCACTCAGAAGGTGAGGTGGTGACAGCATGAGCACTAGGCATAGCAATGGTGGTAAGAGAAGTAGAACCTCTGGTAATAGGATCGGGCTGAGAGTGAAGCAGGCGATGAAAGACATTCAATTCCTGTGTTGTAAGAGAGGTTGAGGCGGAACACTGGGTCTCATCATAGACATTCGTAGTGTAAGCAGCATCATGAGAACGGTAGCCACTGTGTCTATGGCCCCCGCGGCCTGGTCCACGCCCACGTCCAAAAGGTGTCAGATGCGGATGAAGTTTGAAACATGCCTCCCAAGAGTGTTCGCTTCGACCACAGTAATCAAAGGTAGGCATAGAAGATCCAGGAATGGGAATATGACCGCGACCAACACTAGTCAGGGCAGAACAATCAGGAGGAGTCATAACATTGAGGGGCTTGTGTCGGTCTTCATCACTGAGAACCATACGGAATGCCTCCCGAAGTGATCGGTGGAGAACATGTGTCTGAACTATATCAAATTCCATATCCAAGCCCATCAAGAAGACATGAAGACGGAAGCGATGCTCCTTTTGTTTTAACTGAACGACATCAACAGTACACACGGGAGTGAAATGCGCAAAGTAGTTCAGCTCTTAATAAAGGCACTCGAACTACGAAAAGAGTGACGAAGTGGTCATCGATCCTTGCCGCAACTCCAAAATGCGGCGAGTGAGCTCATAAACCAGGGTGAAACAACTAATCTAAGAGTACGTTTCGCGAATACGGGTCCAGATCAAAAACAGAGTTCATCAATATATAGCTCTGATAGACCTTAGGAGATATCGAATGTAGGAGCCAAAACACTATTAGAGAGTTGTCAAAATCCCAACGCTTCCAGCAGGATCAGTCCCGAGGGGCCCCTTAATCGTCCCATCAATATATCCAAACATTTGTTGGTTGCAAGTGAAATGTTGGGCAACGCGAGACCATTCAAGATAATTTGTGTCATCTAAGAGAATTGTGGTAATCTTCAAGGAGCTGGAATGGCCATGAGGCCGTTGAGGGTCACTAATCTGAGGCTGGATCACTCTCGGAGAAGATAAAGAAGAATCAGGATCACTCATATTGACAAAGAGGGCCCTCAGATCACATGAGGAAGGGGTCTCAGATCAGCGGAATCTGGGCAGCAGTGGCATCATCAAGGCAGCTGCAAATAGAGGGCAGCATGTGAAAAACTTGAACATCTCCAGCAAGAAAAGTTCAGTTAGCTGTGCAAGTCTCCATCTGCCACAGCAGATTCAGAATTAGTTCTGAAGAAAGAAGAACCTTCATCATTTAGCAGGTTCAGTGAGCTGTTTGAAGACTCAAGATCAAAAGATCTTTAGCCTTCAGCAGCAAGTTCATAAGTTATCTTCTTAGTTCCTCCAACAAATTCTTTCCCTACTGTGAAGAGAGTTGGAGCAGAAATTTTTCCTGCTCAAGTTGTAGACACAGAGAAATTTCTCTGTGTCAAAGTAAATTAAACTATTTCTTTTTGTAAGATCCTTCTGGATCTGAGCTGTAGGAGAGTGCTGCTCTCTGAGGTAGGTGAGTTTTACTCACTGAGTAGTAGGGCAGTTTTGGGCAGCAAACAGGAAGAAGCAACAGGTAGCCGCAGACGTGTTGGTGGAAGCAGGGAGAAGCAGCAGATGTGTTGGTAGAAGCTGCAGGTAGCCGCATCAGTAGAGAGCAGCAGGTCACGCTTCACTGGAGAGCAACGGCGGCGGGAGGAGGGGGGAACAGTGGTGACTTCATTAGAGAATAGTGGCGGGAGGAGGGGGGAACAACGACGGCTTCACTGGAGAACAGCAGTATCGCTCTCCTCAGCATCCGACGGCGGCGTCGGTTCCGCCAGATGGCCGCATCAGACGGACGAAAGCACGAGAGAGCGGCGCACGGGATTAGGGTTCCTTTCTGCCTCTGATACCAAGTGGAGAGAATAATACTTTGTGTTGATAATCCAAAAGACCTTACTTATGCATATACTTGAGTAAGGGAAAACCTAAAAAGGGAAAAAGACCAAAATATCCCAAAACAGGATTAATACAAATAATGACGACTTGGACTAAACTAAATATATATTACAACTTTTATCTCCTGCATCTACTCACCAATGGCGCATATATCAACTCGGCAAATTTTTTTCTCCATGATTTTTTGAAAAAATGTTTGTGTAGCAATCTCCTGGGTTTGCTGTTATGGGGGAGAGGACGAAATTTTTTGTATGGGCTAAAACAGTCTCATTGTGCGTGGTTTGGTCATTTCCATGTTGTGATTTTCTAATTTATCCTAGCCAGAAAGATTCTTTTTTCTTCTTTTAACACTCCTCCACGGGCAATATCGTGCTAGTTCTTTATGCCAACAATATTGTCATTACATGCAGTTATTCTACAGGATTAGTTGCTTGAAAACCTTCTTATATAGAGCTTTCAAACAAAGGATCTTGTACAATTGAGATACTTTCTTGGTATTTAAATTGTAAAATACAAGAACGGTATCTTTATATCCCAGAGGAAGTATGTTGTAGATCTATATAAGTGGGAATGACTAAGTGTGAAACAGTTAATACTCCTTTTGAGCCAAGTAAGAAGAATCTACATGCAGAAAGACCAGTATTTAGTTGTCCATAGAGGTTCCGCGGATTGGTTGGTAAACTAAATTATCTTACTATGACTCGTCTTGATATTATGTTAGTTTTTGTAGGCATCAACCAATGCTCATTTGGAGGTTGTTTTATGTATGGTGTGATATATAAAGAAAGATCTAGGCATTGGTCTTATCTACAATAATCATGATCACACTAATATTGAAGTCTTCTATAATTCTGATTGACAAGATGCTTGGCTACACTGAAATTTACTTCCATGCTCATTGTTTTTATTGGGTGAATTTATTTCTTGGTGTAGTAAGAAAGTTGATGTCACTCCCTCAAGTGTAGAGGCTGAGGATCAACGATTTCTAATGTGACCAAAGATTATGTGAGCTCGTTGGACTCTACGTATGAGTGTAAAGGTTCGGTTTTTGAGCAAAATGGCAAATCGAACCATCCCTACATGATTCCATATTTTTGGAACCAAACCGAATTGTGCAAACCATTGGAACCGAACCAAACCAAACAGAATGGTTTGCTTCGGTTTATGTGGTTTAAAAAATTAAAACGGCATAAATAATGTTTATCCAAGTAAAATGTGAAACATAATTACATTTTTTGTAATATTAGAAACAAAAATTATATATATATATATACAAGTGATAGGCATGAGGCTCCGCCCCTACGACCAACCGTGACAGTACTTAATCGCGACAGTGCATAGGGGTCCCAAGTGTCGGAGCGGCAGTACTGCGGCCACCACATTGCACGGCACGACGGCTCTCCCGCCGATCACAAACCTGCACGACGCCCACCACTCGCAAATGATTTTGGGGATATCTAAGAATACTTATTAATTTTATATGAATTGAAAGAGTTATATTAATATAAATTTTTCAAAAATTTAATAGAAAATTTAAGTGTATCCCTCCCTCTCCTCTCTTTTCTCTTTCTACAAACCCGATTTATATATTATTAACCGAAAAAAATGTCCCTTCTCTCTCTCCACTCTCTCTCTCCCACGTTGGCATGTCAGCCCTCTCTCTCCCCTCTCTTTCTTTCTCTCCTCTCTCTCTCTCCCACGACGAATTTTTGGTGAAAATAAAATTTTTTTAAAGGGTGTTGAGAAACCCATTTAATCTAGGCTCATTATGTATTTTTTATTGTTTTTCTCTCTCCTCTTTAGTCCCGCATCATGTATAGGATCTTCCTCTCTCTTTCTCTCATCTATATATTTGTACTCATTCTTTGTATTTGATACAAGTGAACATATATACAAGGTTGTTTTTCCCTTCTCTACATGGTATCAGAGGGACCGGTTCTCCTTGGGCGGATTCCCCCTTCTTAACCGCCTATCCCGCGTGGTCCTCTTCCCTGCCTGCGGCCTGCTTCAGACTGCTCGTCTGTCTGCTGCCCGCCCTTACCGCTCAGTCTCCTGCGGCCTGTCTCGCTTGTCCGCTCTGCTTCCGCTTCCTCTTCTTCGTGGTTCCCCCTCCCCTCAGGCTTCTTATAGCCTCCCCTCTCTCTCCCGTGGGGTCCACCTCTCCCTGCTTCAGACCGCTTCGTTCGCCTCTTGCGGCCTGCTCCTCCTCTAGCGACCTGCTCCTGCTCGCTGCGCTCCACCCCTTCATCCGCTTGAGTTGTGGTTAACTCGCGGTCTTGTCTCCCTGTCCGCTCGCGGCCTCCTCTTTTCTCTGACCGCTGCTGTGTTTAGCTAGACCGTGCGGGCTGTTGCCTTCCCGCATTTAGGTCGCGGTCTCCTCTCGCGACCTGCTCTTGCTCGCCGCGCTCTGCCCTCTTCTTCCGCTCGAGTTGTGGTTTACTCGCGGGCTCTTCTCCCAGTCCGTCCGCGACCTCCTTTCTTCTTTGACCGCTGTTGTGCTCAGCCAGACCGTGCGGGCTGCTGTCTTCCCGCATTTGTGTCGCGATCTTCTCCTGCCCTCCCTACAGTGTGTCGTTTTTCAGCCCTGCTCTTTACTGTCCGCGCGGCGTGTCTTTGTCTACTGCGGTCTTCTCCTGCTGTCCACTGTCGTTTCTCTCAGCCGGGCTCCGCCTCTGGTCGCGGCCTCCTGCCGCTGGTGTCTTCGCATCGTGACCAGGCGATCTCCGCTCTAGTCGCGCGGTCTCCGCTCACTTTTTGGCGGTCTCTGCTCTAGTCGCGCGGTCTCCTCTGCTTGGCGGTCTGTTTTCCTAGCCGCGGCTTCTCTTCATGACTTCTTCTACTGACTCCACCGGCACAGCGGTTCCTCCTGCAGACCGGCCGGCTTCTCTTCAGGAAGTACGTGATGAGCTCTGTATCACTACTATATCTCTGACCGAAAAGAAGAATTTTGTGGAATGGGCGCACTCTGTCCGTCGGGTCCTGCAATCCAAGGGGTTTCTTCATCACTTGACCCAGGTCGTTACCGGTACTCCTACTAACGATTGGTTACGCAATGATGGTCGTGTGCAAACATGGAACCTTAATTCTCTTGATGGCGAGTCTTATCGCCTGGCCATGTACCACGAGACGGCCAAGGGCATGTAGGACGAGCTCCATACCCTTTACTCCGGCAAGGATAGTCTCCACCATTTGTATGATATTATCACTGCTCTCCAGGCCCTTGATAGCAGTGGCACGACCGATCTGACCTCCTTTGTTTCCCAGGCTCGGTCTCTGGTCGAAGCTTGGATCCAACATCAGCCTCCTACTGTGGACCTTGCTGCCCAACGTGCCCAAAAGGAAGCTGTGGGTATAGCCATGACGATGGCTCGGGTACCCCATCACCTTCACAGTGTACGAGCTCACATCCTCTCCTCTATGGTTACCCCATCCTTCTCGGATGCGTGCTCAATGCTTCTCAAAGTCTCTCTGCCTCCGGATGTGTCTGGACCTCCTTCTCCGGCTCTTGTCCAACGAGATCCTGCTCCTTTACTGTCTCTTCCGTCTTCAGCTCGTGGAGGCCGCTCTGATTCTCTGGGACGTGGTCGGTGTGGACGGCCTCGGCCTAAGTGCTCGTTCTGAGGCAAAGACGGGCATCTTGAAGCCACGTGCTATCGCAAACATGGTCGACCTCCTCGTTCGCAGGCATCTGTTGCGGTCACTGACTCCTCTCCCACTCGTACTGACCTCGACGAGGTTCGCCTTCAGCTCCAGCATCTTCATGGACTGCTCAGCCTCCCGCCAGCCTCGGTTGCCTCCGCTTCCTCCATTTCCAATGAAGGTATCGTCCGCCTCTCCTCTGGCCCGCGATGGATCCTCGATTCTGGTGCCACTTATCACATCACCTCTGTTCGACCGCCTCAGTACTTGTCTTCCCCTCACCCGAAGTACATTACTGTGGCCAATGGGGCATCTGTCCATGTCTCTGGCTGTGCTGATATTCCTCTCGCCTCCTCTCTTCTCCTGCGCTCGGCTCTTCACGTTCCGGGCTCTCCTTTCAATTTACTTTCTGTTTGACGCCTTACTACTAATTTAAATTGCTCAGTGACATTTACTTCCTCTTCTTTTCTGATACAGGATCAGCAGACGCAGTCTATCATTGGTCGGGGGCGGCTGCAGAACGGGCTCTACCTTCTTGATGACTCCCCTACTCTCCTCGCATCTATCTCCTCTTCGGATTGGCATCGACGTCTTGGTCATGCTCCTCTCCCTGTCCTCCAGAAGACTCTCCCGGATATATCTCTTCCTGCTTTTCAGTGTGAAACATGTATTTTTTGCAAACAGCCGTGTTTATCTTTTTCTTCTCATTGTACTCGGAGCTCCGTTCCTTTTATTTTGGTACACTCTGATATATGGGGTCCGTACAAGATTACTAGTATTTTTGGCTACCGTTACTTTCTTACATTTATTGTTGATTATTCTCGCATGACATGATTGTATCTCCTTCGCGATCGTTTTGAGCTTCCCCGTGTCTTCCGGGCCTTCATTCTTGAGACTCGCACTCAATTCTCTGCGCCCATTCGAACTATTCGTACTGACAATGCGCGCGAGTACACTGGTCATGACTTCGCGACCCTCTGCTCTGAGTTTGGCATTATTCAACAAGCATCGTGTGCGTATAACAGAATGGTGTCGCCGAGCCCAAGAATCGTCATCTTCTTGATGTAGCTCGTTCCCTTATGCTTCAAATGCAGGTTCCCAAACCATACTAGAATTTGCGCTCTCCACGACCTGTTTTCTTATCAACCGTCTACCATCTTCCGCCCTCCAGAATGTTACTCCTTCGGCCTCCTATTTCCCTCCACTCTGGCTTTTCCTGTTACCCCCCGAATTTTTGGGCGCACTTGCTATGTTCACCACTGATGCGAATGTGACGGCAAGTGTACCGGTCGCACAAGTAATATAAAATGGACGAATTTCCCCAAGTATCGATCTCTCAAGAAACACAGTAAGGTGGAGTTAATTTCGAGGAGGACTTTAGATTGAAGTTCTTAAGTCGGCGTTAACTAAGAGGGTTTTGGTAATTGCGATAAAGGAAATTAAAATACTAACAACTACTCCTATGCAATGTCGCCATGCATCGCTTCGCCAGGCGAGATGAAGACTAGTCGGGACGCTATGCACCGAATCGCGAGGCGGATGGACGAGTAGGCAAGCGTAAGAAACAGAAATTGAGGGTCGCAAACACCTCTTCGCTACGCACGCCAGTAGCAATTGTTAGTGCGGCAAGAACAAACGGGTGGTGGATGAAAATAAAGGCGCACCTCAAGCTACTAAAGCAGTAAACAAGGCAGGATTTACATAGACATAAACCTAACAAAGTTTACACTAAAGAGCACATCAACATCTAAAATGAAGTTCTAAGCACACATAAACAACAGCAAAGGAAGTACAAGGCAAGAGTTCGACCAAATCCGAAGTCTTGCTGAGGGTTCGCGGAAGGAAACGTCGGGTTGTCAATCCGCGTCCAAGCTCGGTCCTCAACTGCGTCCGGGGTAGAGAAAGCTGTCACTACCTTCCAATGGACCCGTCTTCTTCGTGTCACGATGCCGGAAGAAGGTTGCAAGCTTCCCTTCGCTGGTTGGCTATGGCACCAAAGCTTTCAATAGAGCTTATGGGTTGAAGGAGATGGCCGAGAGAAAGTGCCGGCAAGAAGTAAGCTTCAATAGCATGGTCGGAGCTCCTCTCCGTGGTGGAAGATGAAGAATGGAGGCGAAACGGCGGAGTTTCGCCCTAAAAACGCGGCTGGATCGACCGAAAACGAAGGTGGTCTTCCATGGTGAAAATCTGCGCTTTAAATAGAAAAAGATCAGAAAAATGGTCACGCACGGTCTGGCGCACGACCGTGCGATATTTGCACGCAAAATAGCCTGAGAAGAGGAAGCGTTGACCCGCGCGTTTTACTCGCGCACGGGCAATTCCACCCGTGCGTGAAGGAAATCACACGGGTAACGACAGAGCGTGGAAATGCAGGCAAAAACAGTGGAACCATGCGTTTTACTCGCGCACGGGCAATTCCGCCCGTGCGTGAAGGAAATCGCACGATTAATCACAGAACGCTGGAAAGCTAGGCAAGTGTTTCTACCCGTGCGTTTCCTTCTCGCACGGTTTGGCCGAAACCGTGCGAGAATAAATCGCACGGGTAGAAACAGATGTCCCAGGAAAGCTGTGTGAAACACACGGTTGTACTGAAACCGTGCGAGAAGAAATTCGCACGACCGTGCGTTTTACACATAAACTGGAAATGAACTTCGGGACATCCCGACTGCCTGCACAACAATCAAACCAGGCTGGGGCACAAGCTCCCAGCACCAAAAATGCAATCAAAGCATGGCAGAAAGAAAACGACGAGCACCATGTGCATACCCCCGACAGCAGAATGCGCAATTGCACACCCTCGGGCTAAGACAATGCACTTCCTAAGGAAATAAAAATTAGAAGAAATATGAACGATAACGCATTAAAATTGAAGTGTATGTGCGATAAAACTAGCCCAGATGAGTCCGAAAACCCTATATAAATAGGACTCATCAACCACCTCGGTCCCTCCACAGACAAGTTGGATCCCCGTGTAGCCAAACATGTTTTTGTGGGCTACTCGCGCACTCAAAAGGGTTATGTGTGTTATTCGTCTACTACTCGCAAGGTGACTGTTTCTGCGGACGTCACTTTCCGGGAAGATCTTCCCTTCTTCTCTGCTCTGGATATCGCTCCTGTTCCAGAGCCTGTCATTCGTCCTGTCATCTCTGTTCCCCGTTCACCACCGTCTCCTTTTCCTGCCCAGCCTCCGGTCCGTCCACAGCCACCTGTTATCCGGGTCTATTCTCGTCGCTCTCCTCATCCCGTTGCCCCACTGCAGTCGGCTTCTACCTCTGATGCTCCACTACCTGCTGCTCTGGCTCCAGCCTCCACCGCTCTTCCGATGGCGAATTATGTCTCTCTGCATCGCCTTTCACCGCCACTTCTTCACTTTGCCACATCATTATCCTCTGTTTCGGTCCCTAACTTTGTGCAGGAGGCGCTTCAACATCCAGGTTGGCGGACTGCCATGGACGAAGAAATGATGGCCCTTTGGGCCAACCAGACCTCGGTCCTTGTCCCTTTACCTCCCGGTCAGTACCCTGTTGGGTGTAAATGGGTTTTCGTCATCAAACATGCTCCGGATGGCACTGTTGCCCGACTGAAGGCCCGACTGGTGACCCGTGGCTTCACTCAGCAGCAGGGCCTTGATTATGAGGAAATCTTCTCTCCGGTGGCCAAGCTCAACACCTTTCGTGTTCTTCTCTCTGTGGTTGTGCATCGCCACTGGCCCCTTCATCAGCTGGATATCAAGAATGCCTTTTTGAATGGCGATCTTAAGGAAACCGTCTACATGCGCCAACCGCCCGGATTTGAGACCACGGGGGAGTCTCGTGTGTGTCTTCTAAAGAAATCCATCTATGGTCTCAAACAATCCCCTCGGGCGTGGCTTGATAAGTTCAGCAAGGTGGTTCGCGACATGGGTTTCACTCTGAGTTCTGCAGACTTCTCCCTATTCACCCGACACCGGGCAATTGGAACCGTCCTTCTGTTGGTTTATGTTGATGACATCCTACTTACTGGGGATGACTCAAAGGGGATTCAAGCGGTCAAACAGCATCTGAGCACCGTGTTTTAGACCAAAGACCTGGGGCATCTTCGCTACTTCCTCGGTCTTGAGGTCGCACGACGGCCGGATGGGCTTGTCCTCTCCCAACGGAAGTATTGTCTTGATCTTCTCAAAGACGCTGACCAGACTGGTTGCAAGCCAGCTAATACCCCGATGGAGGCAAATCACAAACTATGTGCTCATGCCTCTGATGATGATTTGCTTCTCCAGAACCCGGAATACTATCGACGTCTTATGGGAAAGTTGATCTACCTAACGGTCATGAGGCCTGATATATCATTTGTTGTTGGGGTTGTCAGTCGGTTCATGCATGCTCCCCGGGTTTTTCATCTCCAGGCGGTTGAACGGATTCTCCGATACCTTAAGGCAGCTCCGGGTCAAGAACTTGTTTACAAAACCTCCAACTCTGCTCCAGCATTGATTGCTTATTCTGATGCCGATTATGTTGGTTCCCTGGACGATCGGCGGTCAACCAGTGGGTTTTGTACTTATTTTGGTGGTCATCTCATTACATGGAAAAGTAAGAAACAAGTCGTGGTCGCTCGATCCTCCGCGGAAGCTGAATACCGATCGATGGCATCGATTGTCTCAGAACTCACATGGTTTGAAAGTCTCCTTACTGACCTGGGAGTAAAACTTCCTTCATCTGTTGTTCTATTTTGTGATAGTCAACCAGCCATACACATAGCAAAGAATCCGGTGTTTCACAAGCGCACGAAACATATCGAGGTCGACTGTCACTTTATTCGAGAAAAAGTCCAAATGAAGAAACTTGAATTAAAGCACGTTCCGGGCACTGATCAAGTTGCTCATATTCTCACGAAGGCTTTATCTAGTACCTTGTTTTACCAGTGTTTGTTCAAGCTGGGTGCATATGACCTATACGCTCCAGCTTGCGGCGGAGTGTTAGAGAAGCTCATTTAATCTAGGCCCATTATGTATTTTTTCTCTCTCCTCTTTAGTCCCACATCATGTATAGGACCTTCCTCTCTCTTTCTCTCCTCTATATATTTGTACTCATTCTTTGTATTTGATACAAGTGAACATATATACAAGGTTGTTTTTCCCTTCTCTACAAAGGGGAATTTTGGAAGATCTAATGTTGCACCAAAGCCCACTTCGCCTTTATATAATAATATAGATATATATATAATTTAATGATATCATATTATTATATTTTAGACATAAAAATTTATATTGTAACACCTATATGGTTCGGTTTGGTTTAGCATTAAAAACTATGACCCGAATTGAATCGTACGATTTTTTTCAAAATTTGTAAATGTAACCAAACCGACACCAACTAGAACCGAACCGTGTGATTCGGTTCGGTTAGTTTTTACTTGCATTTATTTTTACATGAGATATGTTACCCGATTAAAGCCACTACACAATTGTAGTGTGACAATCATGCAGCTCGTCAAATTACTATATATTGAGGTCGACTGTCACTTTGTTCAAAAAAACATCTCTCTCAGATATATCAAAACTAACCAACTTGTTGATCTTCTTACTGAGGGGTTTCCTAGTCCCAGAGTGAAATACCTTTGTACCAAAATAGACATTTTTTAACATCTATGATCCAACTTGAGGGGAAGTGTTAGAACTGTTTTATGTATTTATGCATTTTTCATTTTGTTTTCCATTACACTCTTCCTATGCCTACTCTCAGTCCTAGCCATATTGGTCTTAGTGTATGTCATTATTACTATCTCTTGTCTGGGAACTAGTCACATGGCGATGAGTTGAAATGGAAGAGGAATTAAGGTAGAGATCCAAGGAATTTTTCTTGAGTTCCCTGTGTTTTCTAATGTTAAAAAGAGGAGCATCAACCTAAGATGTCAAGAGGTGGTTGGCATTAAACTTTGAATGAAGCAGATGGAGAACTACTGTTGGAGCATCTAGGTTTGGTCTGCAGGATGGGGCGCTAGTAGCAGTCTTCTCCGCAACCCCAGGTGAATCAAATTTGATATGTTGGGTGGGGTTGCAGCAGCAAGGGATTCGGCAGACCCTGTTGAGCAACCCATTATGGAGAATTGGATAGGGGGAAGAGGTGACATGTGTAAGGAGAAAACAAAACAAGGAATTAATTCATTAATTCTGTCATAGACCAGTTGATCTAAGGCTTAAATAGTTCAATGCTTAAATCAACTATTACAATCAAAAATCCAACAAAAATAAACCAAAGTGAATATAAAATGTGCAAACATAATATAAAATAAAATAGAAAGTATAGAAAAACTTAAATTAAAATTTCATATTTAATGTTGTTGATTTCAAGTTCCATGAGAAGAGAATAAGCCATACTAGTTCGCTGACTATTTGTGTCATTGCTCTTTATTTAGCTCTTGTGGATGAGCGAGCTGATGAAGAGACCATCCCCTATAAACTACAATAGATAAGAGAACACAAACTGTAGATAACTTCACTAAATGAGAAAAAGTTTTAGTATAATCAGTTCCAAATTATTAAGTAAACCCCTTTCCGGCAAGACGAACCTTGAGGTATGCTACTATGTAATGCAGATTCTATTTAACAATGAAAAGTCGCTTACAACCATTTACTTTCCTACCAACAAGGAAACTAAAGTCCACATTTAATTTGATTTCAATGCAATCAGTTCCTCTAACATAGAAACAAGCCGTCCATAGTGAGAGAGCATCCTGAATAGAGGATGGAGTGGAGTATGTATCCAAAGATGCAACAAAGGTCTTTGTAGAGGATGCAAGACTATGCTATGATATAAAATGTGAAGGTGGATGGGAGGCACCAAAATGTTTACATTTTCATAATGCAATGGACAGATCTACATCTAAAATCCGAAGTGGTGATATGGGCAGTGAGGATGGTTGTACTAGAGGACCTACATGTGAAGGATTAAGAGGGTCCAAGGATGGTTCAGTAACTTTAGAGAGATGTTTTCTACGCTAGATGTAATGACAATATGGAGAAGTGGGTTGGGGAGGATGGAGAGTGAGAATGTTTGGATTTTTCATATTTCGTGTCTGATAGAACAGGGAGAGTTATCATAGGAGTAATGGAGGGAGGCATAAGAGTAAAATATGATTTGTCATCAAGGAAGCTCATATCAGAAGGTACAGAAGTAAGGTATCATAACAGACATAGCCCTTTGGGCATCGCTAGTATCCGACAAAGCATTTGTTGGGCACGTGAATCAAATTTATCATGTTTGGGAGCTATGTTATGCAGATAACATATACACCCAGAGATTTTAGGAGAGAAATGGACTTAGTTGTGGGATATTCATGATGGAGAATTTAGTTTGATTGTTGAGAATTGGAGAAACGATGTGATTGATGTAGAATCATGCATTTAAGATGGAAAAAATCCATGAGCATTTAGAAACATGCATGTTGGAAGGAGGGAACGAGCAACAATCAATATATGCTGATTTTTATGCCCCGCGAGTCCATTTTGTTGAGGTGTATATGGGCAGGTAATTTAGTGAAAAATGACATGAGAGTGGAAAAACTCTTGAAATGGTTTGATAAGATATTCCTTAGCATTATTGGACCACATGATCTGTATAGAATTGCTAAATTGATTATGTATTTGAGCATATTACATTTTGAACACAAAAAGAAGCTTTGTGTGAAAGCTTTAGAGGAATAACCATGTCATTTGTCAATAATCATCAATAAAAGTAATGAAATTGTTATAACCATGCACACTTGAAATTTTAAATGGTCACGAGTAATCTTCATAAACCAGACAAAAGATCTTTTTGCTTCATACAAAGTTATGAGTGTAGAGCAATGATGTTTGCCTAATTTACAAGGTTAACAATGGAAATCGGAAAATTGGATATTGGGTAAGATAAGACATAAGGAGGATAAAAGTTGGTTGGCCAAAACGCCGGTGCCACTGGATGGTTGAGAGACTCAGAGATGTGTTGAAACTGGTCCATATAGTACAAGTCACTGATCTTATGTCCCCCCACTAGTCAATTGTTTTGTCAGCAGATCTTGTGTCACAAAATGAGAAGAAAAAAACAGTTGAGATCATGAATTAGTTGAATGATAGATAGAAGATTATGATTAATATTGAGAACAACTAAAATATTATGCAATTGTAGCATAGGTGAGAGAGAGATGCTTGTGAATCTGTAAACATGTCTTGTAATACCATCAACAACGGAGATAAACTTATATCGTATGGCGGAAAGTTCAGTTGGTCCTTTACTCACATGAATAGGCACCTGAGTCAGTGATCCAAGCATTAAAGTGAGAGATAAGTGATATGTATGACAAAAGGGAAAGGTTGGCGGGTGTTGCCTGTCAGAGGAGGCATAATTGAGTTAGTTCAACCGTAGATAAGTTCCCTTATCCATCTAGAAATTCATTAAAATTAGTTGTAGATTTCATGGAATGTGTCACGGTGTGACGAGCTGTAATTATCTTCCGGCTATCCATGTTTGCCCAACATTTTTCTCCATGGTGATTAATGTCACGACACCAACCGCATTATACTCTACCGTGTCTAATGCGTCCTCGACCACGACAGTGAAGTTGTTGTGGGGATCCTCGATTACTATGAGATCGTTGACCACTAGATGTGTTACCTTGTCCTAGAATGTCAAACTATCCTCATCCTCGGGCAACGAAAGTAGAGAAGATGACTTCATTTGTAAGGAGTGATGGGGCGAGAGGATAAATTGTAAGCATAGTCGGTGGCGGTGAAGTTTGCTGAGACAAAATGAGAGAGTGAACGATATCATATGATATTACCGATGGGGAAAAGATCTGGGCAAGGGGAAGGGCCGACGGCAAGAGGGAGAGAAGGAGACTAGGGTTTAGAGGAAACAAGGGAACAACCTTTTTTTCATATTACATCCAACACAAGAAAATCACAAAGTCCATGCATGCCCTCTTATAATAGTGAGGTGCAAATAACAAACCCAAAATATAAATAAACCAAAGCGTAATATAAGCCTTAATGTTAACTATCCTCCGCACCCGCCACAACCAGTTCATCCTCGTCGGTACGAGCCGCACCCTCTGCAACCGGTTCATCCTTGTTGGACTGAGTCGGGCCCATTGCAACTGACGCATGCAGTTCCCGCCGCCTGTAGATCCACCATGGCCGGTCCTTGTCGTGAATATTCGTAGCAATGCCTCCATCTGGAAAGTTCGTCTTGTCCTCAAGGCAGAAGTCAAGAAATTGATGGAGGAAATCATCCCTCAGTAGTCAAGTGACCTCGAGCGGGGGGCGGTAGCGCCATGCCACAAGGAGCTCCTCCGGAGCCGCATCTCCTGGTAGGTGGTGGCGGCGGTCTAGTATGTTGTGCGGGTATACGGGAGCAGAATCAGAGTAGTCGAGATCGCCCGGGATGTGGTCCAGATTTGGGTGGTCTCCCACGACGCGGCGAAGTTGAGAGACATGGAAAACCGAGTGGATACGGCTCCCCTTGGAAAGTTGGATCGTGTAGGGGACAGCTCCAATCTGGGCCATGACGGTGAACGACCCAAAGAAACGTGGTGCGAGTTTGGGACAAGGGAGTTTGGCAATCGTGAGTTGGCGGTAAGGATGAAGTTTGATAAAGACCTTCTCGCCGACTTAGAAGGAAAGATCCTGGCGCTTGCGGTTGGAGAAGGATGTCATTTTTGCCTGAGCCCGGTGTAGGTGATGCTTAAGACTATCCAAAATGATATCCCGGTCTTGGAGGTGATTTGCCAAACTAGGCACGAGGCGCTCCCCCGGAAGGTGGCGCACTACATCCGGTGGTGGTCGGCACTCGGCCGTATACGGACTCAAAAGGAGTCGTTTTTGCTGCATGGTGGTAGGCGGTGTTGTGCGAGTATTCGTCCCAACCCAACCACTTGGCCCACGAGCCCAATATCTCACCAATGAAACAACGTAAGTGTCCAAGCAATGGTTGAGAACCTCTAATTGGACATCCGTTTGTGGATGGTAAGCAGAGCTCATGCGAAGGTGTGTCCCTTGAAGGTGGAACAAGGACATCCAGAAACTGCTCAGAAAGAGGGGATCGCAATCGCTCACAATCGATCGCGGAAATCCATGTAGTCGCACGACTCCGAAGATGAAACTGTCGGCCACTCCCGCGGCCATGTACGGATGTCAGAGAAAAAAAAAGTACGCGTACTTGGAGAGTCGGTCCACTAATACCAGGATGCAGTCGAAGCCGTTGGACCGGGGGAGGCGTGTATTGGAATCCATAACAATGTCCTCCCAAATACGATCTGGAATGAACAGGAGCTGAAGTAACCCCACTTGAAAACATAGTTTCGTACTTCACCTTCTGGCATGGAAGGCAGGCGGCCACGTGGGCTTTGACTTGCTTGAACATGTGTGGCCAGTAGAGGAAAACCACCAAGTATCGGTAGGTGTGGAAAGCTCCGGCGTGGCCCCCAGTTGGCGTAGCATGAAACTCGGCTATAAGGCGCGGAATTAGAGGGGAGGTCGCGGACAACACTAGGTGGCCCAGGTAAAAGAGCCAACTACCCACTAGGGAGTATGGGGGATGGCCTCCCGGGTCGGCGATGAGGGTCGTTCAAATGGAGGCAAGGAGCAGGTCCATTTCCACGTCATGTTGAATTGTTGCGGCATCCGCCCAAACCGGACGGGAAATGGCTCGGAGTTCCGAGGAGTGTGCTTGTTGGGACAGAGCATTCGTCGCTCGATAGGTGCGGCCCGGGCCTGAATTTGATGGAGAAGTCGTACCTAAGGAGCTTTGTTACCCAAAGCTATTGTGCCGGCATGGTGATCTTCTGTTGGAGGAGATACCGCAGACTATGATGATCGGTGTGGACAATAAAGGGGTGGCCCAGGAGGTATGGCCGCCAGTGCTACACTGCCAGGACAAGCGTCATGAGCTCGTTTTCATAAGCCGAACGGCTAAGAATGGCGGTGGAGAATGCCCAGCTGTAGTAGGTGATGGGGAGACTGCCTTGCATGAGGACCGCACCCACCCCGATGCCCAAGGCGTCGCACTCCACAATGAAGGGTTGATTGAAGTCGGGCATTGCAAGAACTGGATCATTCACAAGATCCGCCTTAAGGGCAGTAAATGCAGACATGACAATCGGGGTCCACGAAATGTGTCCCTCTTCTGTAGATTTGAGCAACTATGTCAAGGGGTCAGACCCAAAAAACCTCGGACATCCCGAAGGGAGGTGAGGGTCGGCCAATGTAGAGCCGCCGTAATTTTGTCGTCGTCCATGGCCACGCCCTGGGCCGAGATCGTATGGCCCAAGTAGCTGACGGTGGTCACACCGAACGAACACTTCTTGTGGTGGAGGACAAGATGATGCTGACGGATTGTCTCGAGTGTGCGGCTTACATAACATAAATGTTCCTTCCAGGATGAGCTATACGCCAAAATATCATCAAAAAAAACATGGACGTGTTGTCGGAGTACCGCTCGAAAAAGATTGTTCATGGTGGCTTGAAAGGTGGTCGGCGCGTTGGTCAACCCGAAGGGCATGACCAGGAACTCGTAGTACCCATCATGCATCTGAAATGTTGTCTTGGGTACATCCTCCGGTCAAACTCGGATTTGGTGGTACCCCGCCCGGAGGTCGAGCTTTGTGAAGAAGGGGGCGTCGTGGAGCTCGTCCCAAAGATCCTAAATGACTAGAATGGGGTAATTGTCGGGACTATAGCCTGGTTTAACTCCCGGTAGTCCACATAGAAACGCCAACTCCCGACCTTCTTGCGCACAAGGAGGATCGGGCTGGATAAAAGGCTCGCACTGGGGCAGATGAGGCCGCCCATGAACATCTCCCACACTAACTGCTCGATCTCATCCTTCTGGACATGCCCATAGCAATAGGGCCTGACGGATACGACCGAGGTGTGGGGCTGCGGTAAAATGGCATGGTCAGTGGCCCGCACCGAAGGTAAGCCCGCTGGAGATGTAAACACGTCGGACAACTCATCGTGGAGAATGCGGAGGTCGGGTGAAGCACCGAGGTTTCCATCGGTGCGGCCTGTAGCTGCCAAAGCCGAGCAGAGAACTCCACATCGGCAGTGTGTTGGATAACACAAAAGGAAACCGGTGTACGGAGAAGAGCGGTGTAGTCCCCGTTGGAGAGGCAGTGTGGTGCTAGCGTACAGCCTGGGCGAGCCCCGCCAATGTGAAATAGTCGTGGCCTATAGTCACACGGTGGAGGTGGCCGAGTGGGCGGAGGCCCGACGGCAGCCGGCGGCCGGGCAAAGAGATCCGCCTCCATGGCGCACACTAGGTCGAGCGCTTCGGAGACCGTGCACGGCTGATGAGTGCAGAGGCGAGAGCAGATCGATGGAAGTAGGTCTCTTATTAATAAACCCAAATAATGGTCAGGCGGAAGGCCAGGGACATGTGTAACCAAGGCGACAAACTCGTTGATGTAGGCGTCCAGACCGGACGACTGGCAGATGCTGCAAAGGCGCTCAACGACAAAACCGGCGCTGCGGAGCTCGTACCGTCGGACCATCACTTGCTTCAGTTCGCCCCACGAGATGAGGGGCTGAGATTGGTGCAACCATCGTGCCCAATGGAGAGTGGATCCGTCAAGGCCTACTACAGTCGTGTCGATCTTGTCCGCCTCCGGTGTGAGGTGGAATTGAAATATTGTTCCGACTTAGCTATCCACCCCATGGGATCGGTGTCGGAGAAGTGTGGAGCATCCAGGGCCAGTGTTGAGCGACCCAGAATGGGGGCGGCGGCGGATGGCTGGGGAGGTGTGCCAAGCAACGAATCCCCATCGGTATAAGAGGCGCATCCTCCATTGGCGGCGAACGCGGGAGAGGCGGGACGAGCGTCCAAGCGTGCCACGATCGCCTGCAGCGTGGCCTGGATTGAAGCAAACTGGGAATCATGGGCGTCCACGCGGCGGTGGACGGCATCATCGGAGGCATCGTCTGCGGTGGTGTCAAGGTGGGCGCGTGTGGTCGGAGGAACCATGCGAGATTTCTACGTATCCTATGCGGTGGACAGCAAACACAAAGCAGGGACTCCAGAGCGGCGAGGCTGACGAGGCGACACGACGCGAACGTGAGGTAGCGAGGTAAAGCGGTGAGGGCGACGCGATGCGGAAGCTGGGACGCGAACACGGACGGCTTTTAGGCGGGTGGAACGGCAGGTCGAACCAAATATTACTGATGGGGAGAAGATCCGGGCAAGGGGAGGGCCGGAGGCAAGAGGGAGAGAAGGAGGCTAGGGTTTAGATGAAACAAGGGAGCAGCCCTTCTTTTCATATCACATCCAAGACAAGAAAATCACAAAATCAATACATGCCCTCTTATAATAGTGAGGTGCATATGACAAACCCAAAATATAAATAAACCAAATCATAATATAAGCCTTAATATTAATTATCCTCTGCACCCGCCACAACCGGTTCATCCTCGCCGGTCCGCACCGCGCCCTCCACAACCGGTTCATCCTTGTTGCACCGCGCCCTCCACAACTGCCGCATGCGGTTCCCTCCGCCTGTAAACTCACCATGACCGGTCCTCATTGTGAATATCTGTAACATATGAACTTGATAGAAGTGCAAGGCGTAAAATGCCAACGAGATCTTTCTCTCTGAAGACAAGTGACTGCGGGATTTGTTGGAAAACATTTCATTGTTTAAGTAAATTGTTAAAGAGTGCGTCGAAGTCATGTATATTGTCTGTAGGGGCAGTCGATATGTGTTTGTTGAAAGATATCAATTAAGGCGATTGTTAACCGCACCCCTCATATGGCTATCCACACCTCATTTTGTTTTAAAAAACTTTTTTCTAAAACTTTACTTGCACCCCATCTCCCCCATTTCGCGGAAGCTACACCCCGTTTTCCTCTTCGCCGAGCTGCTCCCGTCTCCGGCATGTTCCTTGTGTCATCGTCCTTTCCGGTTAACAAGTCGGCGCTCCTTCCAGCATGCTCCTTCCGTCGGCGCCCATATCCCCCTCTCCGGTTAAAAATGGATATTTTCAGGTACTCTAAAAGTATAATAGCTGAGAGAAAATATCACCCAACACTACTCTATTAGCGGCATCACGCACGTCACTAGGGGATATTTTCGGGTGCGTCAGGAAAAATATTGGGGTGCGGCAAGAAAAAAAACGGGGTGCGGTTATATTTTCGGGTTGCGGTTATATTTTCGGGTTGCGGTTAACAATGGGGTGTGAATAACCAAACCGGGTTGCGGTTTGCAATCGCCTATAGTTTTTGCAAATCGTCTCCAGAGGAGTACAAAGCACGAAGATGAGACCGTACTTTAGCAGTTCGTTGGGAAATGACAGATATGTAACCTCGGGTTTCCATAGAATTGGTAGTCACGCTATCTCTTTGTTTCCATCTTGGAACCAGGCATTTAAGTGTCATCCTTGGTAGTCGGAGGTGTTTTAATAAGATGACGGTGCAGTAAGATAAATGTTGGGAACATAAATGTCTTAATGCCATTGTGAGCAGTTGGTTTCGACGTGCCTCCCATGAGGTGTTGAGTTTATTTCAGCTTTAAAAAAATTTGTTGGCGAGGACCTTGTTGTGCAAGAGTGAGAACTGGAGTTGTGGGAGGGAGAGCTCGTTGTTTGAGGGCTTGCTGCAAGATGTGAGAGTCTTGAGAGCTAGCAGTGAACTAACAGTGATGAGAGCAAGAGTTACTCAGCTGGTGAGAGAGCGTTGTCTATGTGGTACAAAAAACCCGAGCAGGGACTTTTAGCTTGTGTGAGAGGTAGCAGTGAGCTCGTTGCTCAAGAGGAAAAATAGGCGAGATCCCAGCGATGAAGAGCACTCAACAGTGAGATCCAGCAAAAATAATGCGATTAAGGAGCACTTGTTTGGATTAATTCTCAAGCTCTAGTACCAGGTGGTTAGAGTTTTTTTTTTATTCCAACTTTACATGAGAATATATACACTTACATAGGAGCCCTGGGGTTGGACTGAACTCCCAAAGGAGATGTCGGACTAAACATGTAAACACACACATTACAGCATATATAAGTCTACAATATGAATATATATATATATACGAATAATTGCCAAAACTTCCCCTGGAAGATAGCATAATTAAAGTTTGCACCCCTCTTATTATGGAAATTACAAAAACCTTCCCTCAATGTTACAAAACATTTACCTTTCCTGAAGTTTACATTTCATAACATCCGTGCCCAAAATACCCCCCTTGGAAATGTACTCTGAGGGGGGTATTTTTGTCCATGAATGTTATGAAATGTGTATTTCAAAGGAGGTAAATGTTATGTTTTGTAACATTGAGGGGAGATTTTTGTAATTTCCATAATAAGAGGGGTGTTGTCTGTAATTTTTCAAACTTAGAGGGGAGGTCCCGGTAAATGCCCCTATAAATATATGATTTCTCATTTTTGGGCCTGTTTTATAAAATTGTTGTCAAAGTTGTTTCGAATGATTGTTCGATAACAAATTTATTTCTATTTAAAGCTGATTTTCTACTGGAAACAAGCTCTTTGAATAGAGGAAACAAATATACCATTTTTATTTTTATTATTTCTTCCCTCACATCATCTGTCTGTGCAATATTGTTTATTCCGCTGTTCAAGTGACATATTTGTCTATCCTGAAAATCTTGATCAGATTCGAAGACCTTGATGATCGTCATAACCATAAGCACTATTTTCTACTAAAAGAACTGGAGGCAAGTAAAATGTTTACATTTTTTTGTTATAAACTTATAATAATCATGTATAATTTTCGCTCTACAAATGCTTGAACACAATTTTAAAAATACCCTCTTGTTAAGCATAGACATTGAGGCTTGTATTAGTACGTTTAGAAAACCTTGAGGCAATGCGTAGCTTATGTTAGCATAGTTTACTTTGTTTCTGGTGTGCAAATAGCACGTTTGTATCTTATGTTTTTCCTCTATATATAGAGGGGGTCTCTTAATGCAATTTATCTTTTTCCCCTAACCAACATGGTATCAGAGCCATGACCTAATTTCTTTCCGCGTTCCACTCGACAGCCCGCCCGCCTCTTCCGCGTTCGTTCCGCCCGACAACGCAGGTCTCGCTGGACAGCGCCGATCTCCCGCGCGCTCGCCTCCCGCGCGCTCGCCTCCCGCGCGCTCGCCTCCTGCGCCTCCGCCTCGCCTCCGTCTCCAGGCTCGACAGCACCGGTCCCGCTCGCCTTCAGCTCTGTCTCCGCCCGCCTCGCTCGCCTTCGCCTCCGGTCTCGCAGCGCCTCCCGTAAGCCAGCGCTCGACAGAGCCTCCTCTCCTCCACTTCCGCCCTCTTCTCATGGCGCCGGAACAGTGCTCTTGATTTCTCCGGCGCCACCTGCCCTTGTGATGCTTGAATGGATGGATCTACATACCTCTTGATGCCCTAATTTCTTGTTTTTTCCCTCCCTAACCGGATTTCTATTCCGGTTTGCTCCTTCCCTCAGGATTTCTATTCCTGTGCCATGGGCTCTAGTGGGGCGGATTCTCCTTCTCTCTCTACCGGTGTTACTCCGGCTCTTTCTGGTGGTCCTTCACCGGCCTTCTATCGTGGAACCACTGATCACAATACCTCTCAGATTACTACCATTCGGCTAGATGAATCCAATTATCTCTCGTGGTCCCGTTCTATCACCCTGGCGCTCAAAAGTCGGCGTCTCTTCGGCCATGTCTTCGGCCACATGACGGAACCCGATAGGACTTCTCCAGAATGGCCGCAGTGGGAGTCCGAGAATTCCTTGGTCATGTCTTGGCTAACCAACTCGATGCAAGAGTCCATTGCCCTCAATTATCTCTTTCTTGATAGTGCTGCTGATATTTGGCGTCGTGCAGAGTCTACCTACTCTCGCCGCGGCAATGCTGCTCAGATATTTCAGCTACGCCGCCGGATTAGTTTACTCCGGCAGGGTGATCGTCCTCCTTCAGCGTATTACTTGGAGTTCACACAGCTTTATCAAGAGTATGATCACTTTGATCCTCTTGTCTTTGTTAGCCCTATTGACGAGGCGATGGTACAGGCTAGGGATGACCGCAATCGCATCTTCGAATTTCTTCATGGATTGCATCGCGACTTCGATCAGATCAGTGTTCAGATTCTCGGATGCCCGCAGTTCCCTTCCCTTTCTGAGGTCTACAGCATAGTGCAGCAGGAGTTTGATCGTCGCCAGACCCTCCTTCCGGACCCTGTGCCAAAGAGCTCTGCTCTGACTGCTTCCATCCCCTCCCTTCTTGTCACTCTTCCATCTCGAGATACCAAGCACAGGAGCTCCGATAAAGATCATCTCTTATGTGGTTATTGTGGCAAGAATCGCCACACTCGGGATACATGCTTTAAGCTTCATGGGTTTCCTACCCCAAGAGGGGGTGCTCCGCCTCGTGGTGGTCGTGGTTATGGACGCTCCTCGGGTCGTCATGTTGCTCCCCGTGCGGCCCATCTGACAGATGTTACTACGGATATGTCTCATGGATACTCTGGTACTGATGTCTCTGCCCTCCCTGGTGGTTCAGCCATCCCTGGTGGTTTTACTGCGGACGGGATGCTTGCACTTCGACGCATGATGCAGGGTCTTTCTACAGAGCCTTCTGCATCTTCCTCCTACGCTCATACGAGACTGCCAGGTGCTCATTCTGCCATCTTTTCTCCCTCCACTCATTGGGTCATTGACTCCGGGGTCACGGATCATATGACCGGGTCCTCTACAGGTTTTGTTTCCTATACTCCTCTCTCTGGGCGTGATAAGGTGAGCATTGTCGATGGTTCCCTTTCCCATATTACTGGGAAGGGAACCATCCCCTGCTCCTCTCTCACCTTGTCCTCTGTCCTTCACATCTCGTCCTTTACTCGTAATCTACTTTCAATTAGTCATTTAACCAACTCCATGCACTGCTCTGTGACCTTTCTTCCGTCTTCTTGTGTGTTTCAGGACCTGACGACGGGGAAGGTGATTGGCTCTGGTAGCATGGTGAATGGCCTCTACGTGCTTGACTCTGGCGCTAATACGTCTGCTCTTGCTCTTCATTCCAGCACTGTTCATCCTCTGTACTCCGGGCATTGTCTCCTGGGACATCCCTCTCTTTCTGTTATGAAGTTATTATTTCCTGCAATGTTTGCTGATGTTTTTTAGTCTTTTGTTTGTGATGTCTGTAATGTCAACAAACATCATCGTACTTCTTTTAAGCATGTATCTTTGCCCAGTTCTATCCCTTTTGCTGTGATTCATACTGATATTTGGGGCCCTTGCTCCCCCCTTATATTTTCGGTTGTACATGGTTTGTTATATTTATTGACTGCTTCTCACGCACTACATGGTTATATCTGATGCATCGAAAAAGTGATGTGTTCTCTGTTTTCCGACAATTTCAGGCCATGATCTCTACCCAATTTCAGTCGAAAATTCAAATTCTTCGTAGCGGCAATGGTCGTGAATACATGGATTCACACTTTGAGCGATACCTTGCTGATCACGACATCATACACCAGACTACATGTGCGTATTCCCCAGCACAAAATGGCGTTGCTGAGCGGAAAAATCGCCATCTGCTGGAGGTTGCTCGTTTTCTATTGTCCACGATGCATCTTCCGAAATTCTATTGGGGAGATGCTGTCCTTACTGCTGCATACCTCATCAATCGTATGCCCACTCGAGTTCTCGGGAACTCTACTCCCCTGGACACGCTTGGTGTTCCTACTACTCGCTTTCCTTCTAAGGTGTTTGGCTGTGTGTGCTTTGTTTACATCTATCACCCTCATCCCTCTAAACTTGATCCACGGGCTCTTAAGTGTGTTTTTATCGGCTACTCTCCTACGCAAAAGGGGTACAAGTGTTTTCACCCCCTTCAAGAAAGGTGTTTGTTAGCATGGATGTTACCTTCCGTGAATCCGAATCTTACTACCCTTTGTCCGCTTCCTCAACCACGGGTACGCCTTCTATTTCTTTGCCCATACCTCCTCCATATCTCTCACTTCAGGGGGAGATTCTACCAGGGGAAGTGAGTCCTGTTATTCCAGTGGAGGTGGCCTCTATTCCTATGTCTCCTCCCGTCTCCATGGATCCTCCCTTCTCTATGCCTTCACCCCCGGCCTTGCAGGTATATACTCCGCATACAAAGGGGACAAGCACACAGGAGCCTACTATGATACCAGATCAGTCAGTGGACCCTGACTCAGGGCCCTCAGAGTTACCGATTGCCCTTCGAAAAGGTATCCGGTCTTGTACTCGTCATCCTCTCTCTAATTATGTTTCTTATGACTCTCTGTCTACCTCCTACAAGGCCTTTGTCTCCTCCCTTGCTACTTCTTCTATACCTGCGTCATGGCAACAGGCTCTTGAGGTTCCTATATGGCGTGATGCGATGGTTGAGGAAATGAAGGCTTTGGAGAAGAACCATACATGGGATCTTGTCTCTCTTCCCCATGGAAAAAAACTTGTTGGGTGCAAGTGGGTGTTTTCTGTGAAACAGAATCCACAAGGGATTGTTGAAAGGTGCAAGGCACGGTTGGTTGCAAAGGGTTATATCCAAACCCATGGCATTGATTATCAGGAGACGTTTGCTCCGGTTGCTAAAATGAATATCATCAGGGTATTGGTGTCCATTGCTGTTTGCAAAGATTGAGACCTTCTGCAGCTTGATGTGAAGAATGTTTTTCTCCATGGTGACTTGGAGGAGGAGGTCTTATGTCTATTCCTCCGGGTCTCACTCCGGCTGGTGCCTCAGTGAAAGTTTGTAGATTGTTGAAGGCTCTATATGGACTGAAGCAGTCTCCAAGAGCATGGTTTGGCCAGTTTCACAAGGCGATGGTGTCGTTTGGATACTCTCAGAGTAATGCTGACCATACGTTGTTCATCAAATGTAGGCTTGGGAAAATCACAGTCCTCATTGTGTATGTTGACGACATTGTCATAACTGGTGATGATCATGAAGAAATTCAGAATCTGAAACAGAAGCTTGCTAGAGAATTTGAGGTCAAGGACCTTGGAAAACTAAAATATTTTTTGGGAATTGAAGTTGCGAGATCAAAGCAGGGAATCTTTCTCTCTCAGCAGAAATACACGTTAGATCTCCTTGATAAGATGGGGATGAGCGGATGCAGACCGGCTGATACTCCGATTGAGGCTAATCATCGATTGGGGCGTGATGATGGAGTGGAGATCGAAGATATTTCAGGGTTCCAAAGGTTAGTAGGGAGGCTGATATATCTGTCTCATACTCGTCCGGATATCTCCTATGCGGTAAGTGTTGTGAGTCAGTACATGCATACTCCAAAGACGCGGCACGTGGATGCGGCACACAGAATCCTTCGGTACCTCAAGTACTCACCAGGAAGGGGAAACTTGTTTTCCCCAAGTACTGACCTAAAGATTGAAGTTTATACTGATGCTGATTGGGCCGGGTCAGTGGACGATAAGTGATCCACCTATGGATATTGCTATCTTGTTGGAGGAAACCTTGTTACTTGGAGGAGCAAGAAGCAACAAGTTGTGGCACGATCTAGTGCCGAGGCTGAGTTTAGAGCTATGGCTCATGGGGTCTGTGAAGGCTTATGGCTTCGGGCCTTATTGAGCGACCTTGGTCTTGTGGAAGAAGGACTCATTCGTCTGTATTGTGACAATAAGTCAGCTATCAGTATCGCGCACAATCCAGTTCAGCATGACCGGACAAAACACTTCGAGGTGGATCGACACTTTATCAAGGAGAATATTGAAAGAGGAATCATATGTACTCCCTTTGTGCCCTCTACCGGGCAACTTGCCGATATTCTCACCAAAGGATTGAGTGGGAATTCTTTTGACCAGATTGTGAACAAGTTGGGCATGTTTAACAATACTCGCCCAACTTGAGGGGGAGTGTTAACATAGTTTACTTTGTTTCTGGTGTGCAAATAGCACGTTTGTATCTTATGTTTCTCCTCTATATATAGAGGGGGTCTCTTAATGCAATTTATATTTTTCCCCTAACCAACAGCTTATATTGTTTTTTCTTCTGTTGTTACTATCATTTCCATCATTGTGCTAGAGATTTTTTTTGTTTTATATATTTCATAGGCTTATACTTTGTGTAACCTCATAAGGTAACTGTTACCCGAAATTATGACGATAACTAATCAGTTTTCTGTAGCAGGATTGTGTAAACTCCATAATTATCAGCTTCTAAGCTTAGCTATTGCACAGAAGCAACTCTTTATGTAATTTGTAAAGCTCAAATAGCTAGCCCATATTTGAGCCCATGTTCCCTTCCTCCTCTTCTGGTTATTCCCACATCACCTAGGAGTTGTGGTTTCTTGTATAAATAGACATGTAATTGTAACTGTTAGGGCCCATCTAGGGGCCCATTCTTCTCTCTTCTCTCTCTATTTGTATTAGTCCCACATCTTGGATTGGGATTTCTCTCTTTCTTCTTCTCCTATATAAATGTATTCATACTTGTAATTATCATTTCAAGAAGTATATACAGGGTTTGGAGCTTTCTCGACATGGTATCAGAGGACACGGTTCGGTTCATGCGGTTTCCACAACTCTAATCGCCCGACCCGTCTTCCTCTCCTGTCCGCATTCTCCTCTGCGGCCTCTCCCTCTACTCGCTCGCTTCGGGTAGCGAGTTCTCTTCTCGCGGCCTCCCTGCGGCTACTTCTTTGCTAACCGCAGCATGCCCCTCCCTCTCCCTCTCTCCTGTGGATCCACCCCTCCTCAGTATCTTTATAGTCATTTCCTCTCCTGACTCATGGGCCCCCACTTCCCACTGCGACTTTTCCCTTGCCGCGCGGTCTCCTTCTCGCACGGATCCTCTTCTCGCGGTCTCTTCTCTTGCCGCTCAAGTTCCTCTCTTGCCGCTCGAGTTCCCTACTCGCGGCCTCTACTCGCAGCTTCTTCTCGCTGCTTCCTTCTCCTCGTCATGCGGTCTTCCTTGCTTAATCACTTCGGTCTCTCTTCCCGCAGCCACTGGAGGATCCTTGACTGCTCCCTCCGCTGCGGCTTCTCCCTCTTTTCCGCTCGAGTTCTACTCGCGGTGTCTCCTCTCTATCTCTATCCACAGCTGTCCACCTGACCATGCGGACTTCCTTTTCCTCATTTTGGTCGCGATCTTCCTAATCGCTGGTGTGACCGCGCGTACTGCTCCTCTTCTCGCTGCGGCCTCCCGCTTTGCCTCTTCTTGGTGCGACCTGCTTCTCGCTGCGATCTGGTCCTTCCCGCTGCGGCCTGGTTCTCGCTGCCGCCGGCTTCTTGCTGTGGCCTGGTCTTTCTCGCGGCGACTTCCTTCCCCGCTATTTGTCGTTGCCGCTTCTTGACCCGCTAAGGCCTGTGTTTTACCATGGTGCGGTCTGCTTTTATCCGCCCGGTCTGGTTCCTTATTCGCCGGGTTTTTGCTTCTGTTGCGGTCTTCTCCTAACCGCAGACTGCTTGTTTCTAACCGCTGCGGACTCTGTTCTTACCGCGCTGGTCGTGGCCGTTTCTTGTCGCTAGTGCGTTGTAACCGTGACCGCTGCAGACTATTCCTTGCAAAATGATCAGCTGTCCTCCGGGCTCTGTGGTGTCTGTTTCCGATGGTGGTACCTCCTGCCTTGCTCATAGTTCATCCTGGATTTTGGATTCCGGGGCCTCTCACCACATTACATCACGGAAACCACCACAATATTTGAACTACGTGCATCCCCAGTTCATTACTGTTGCTAGTGGGGACACACTTCCCGTCTCTGGTGCGGCAGATATTACACTCACTCCCTCCATTACTCTTCGCTCTGTTCTTTATGTTCCGGGCTCTCCGTTCAACCTTCTCTCTATTGGTCGACTCACTACTGACCTCGATTGTGATGTTATTTTTTCTTCTAACTTGTGTGTTGTGCAGGATCGCAAGACGCAAACCATCATTGGAAAAGAGCATCTGTCGAATGGTCTCTACATCCTTAACCCCTCTCCCCCAACGGTGCTGTCGTCTATTAGCTCCGTTGATTGGCATCGACGTCTGGGTCATGCTCCTCTAAACATCCTCAAAAAATCTCTCCCAGACGTGTCCTTCCACGACTTCACGTGTGAGTCTTGTATCTATGGGAAACATCATCGCTCTACGTTCTCACCACATCCTTCTCGGCGTCCTACTCCCTTTGATCTTGTTCACTCCGATATTTGGGGCCCTTACAAAATTACAAGTGTTTTTGGATACCGTTACTTTGTCACATTTGTCGATGACTACTCTCGGGTGACCTGGCTGTATCTCCTTCGTGACCGCTCTGAATTGCCCGGTGTATTCCGTACCTTTTTCATTGAAACTCGCAACCAGTTCTCCACAACCATTAAAACCCTCCGCACCAATAATGCCCGTGAATACACTAGTCATACCTTTTCTCTCCTCTGTGCGGAGTTTGGGATCATCCATCAGACCTCCTATGTCTATACCCCCCAACAAAATGGCGTTGTTGAACGCAAGAATCGACACTTGCTCGAGGTCACCCGTTCTCTTATGCTTCAGATGAATGTTCCCAAACAATATTGGAATTTTGCGGTTTCAACTGCTTGCACGCATGCCTTCATCTATCCTCAATTTTGCAGTTCCCTTCAATCTCCTTTTTCCATCCAAACCTCCATTCTCCATCACCCCATGCGTGTTTGGTTGCGTATGTTTTGTTTATCATCTTGTCCCGTCCACTGACAAACTTGCTCCCCGTGCCACTAAATATATGTTTGTGGGCTATTCTCGAACTCAGAAGGGCTACGTTTGTTTTTCTCCCACGGATCGCAAGGTGGTTACTTCTGCTGATGTCACCTTCCTCGAAGATCAGCCGTATTACTCTCAACCTACTGACCCTCCTCTTCCGCCACCTCTCCCGCGACCTGTTATCCCCGTCAATTCCACCCTTCCACCTATACTTCCCCCACCCATCCCACCTAAGCCACCTACGCCACCAGTCATCCGTGTGTACACTCGACGTCTTCCCTCGTCTACTGCCCTACGAGAGCTGCCCCGCTCTAATGATATTTCGCAACCTGCGGATCCGACAACTGCTTCCACTGCCCACTCGATGGCAAACTTTGTCTCTCTTCACCGCCTCTCTCCGGAACTCCGTCAGAGTGCTCTCTTTTTATCCTCTATGTCCATCCCTAATCCTATACAGGAGACTCTTCACCACCCCGGATGGCGGGCGGCCATGGACGATGAAATGCGGGCTCTCTGGGCTAACCGGACTTGGGATCTGCTTCCTCTTCCTGCAGGTCAATCCTGTATTAGCTGCAAGTGGATCTTTGTTATTAAACATGTGGCGGATGACACCGTTGACCGTCTAAAGGCCCGCCTCGTGGCCCGGGGTTTTACTCAGCAACATGACCTTGATTATGAGGAAACCTTTTCTCCGGAGGAAAAATTGAACACGGTCCGCGTTCTTCTCTCCCTGGCTGTTCATCGTCATTGACCCCTTTATCAGCTGGATATTATAAACGTGTTTCTCAACGGCGATCTGCAGGAGACTGTTTACATGCACCAACCTCCCGGGTTTGAGACCACGGGGGAGTCTCGGGTCTGTCATCTTCGGAAATCTATTTATGGTCTCAAACAGTCCCCGCGCGCTTGGTTTGAAAAATTCAGCAAGGTTGTCTGTGATTTTGGCTTTATTCGGAGCTCGGCTGACTTTTCTCTCTTCACCCGACACCGTTCAACCGGAACTGTGATCCTACTTGTCTATATTGACGATATCCTCATTACTGGCGACGATATTACAGGGATACAACATATCAAGAAGCAATTAAACTCCACCTTTCACACCAAAGATCTTGGCAACCTTTGGTATTTCCTTGGGCTTGAGGTTGCACGACGCCCTGATGGTCTTGTGTTATCCCAACGGAAGTATTGTATGGACCTCCTTCATGATGCCGGATACTCTGGATGCAAACCTGCAGATACTCCTATGGATGCAAATCACAAGCTCTCAGCCCACAGCTCTGACTCCGACAAGCTCCTTACAAATCCAGAATACTATAGACGCTTGGTTGGGAAGCTGATCTACCTTACGGTCACTCGACCAGATATCTCTTTTGCTGTGGGAGTCGTAAGTCGTTTTATACATGCTCCTCAGACATCTCATCTTCAAGCTGTCGAGCGCATTTTTCGATATCTCAAGATCGCTCCAGGACAAGGGCTTGTGTACAAGTCATCCACATCTCTATCCCTTGTCGCGTACTCTGACGCTGACTATGCCGGGTCCATTGATAATAGGCATTCCACAACGGGTTTTTGTACCTACTTCGGTGGACATCTCATAACCTGGCGTAGTAAAAAACAGAATGTGGTTGCTCGCTCTTCTGCTGAAGCTGAGTACCGCGCTATGGCTGTTGTTGTTTCCGAGTTAACTTGGCTTGAGAGCCTTCTAAGAGACTTGGGTGTTCATCCCTCATCACCAGCGACCCTATTTTGTGACAGTCAAGCGGCAATTCATATTGCCAAGAATCCAGTCTTTCACGAACGCACAAAGCATATTGAAGTTGACTGTCACTTTATCCGAGAAAAGGTACAGGCAAAGAAGATAGAGTTGGAGCATGTTCCTGCTGCAAGACAAGTTGCTGACATCCTGACTAAAGCTCTCTCCCGGCCACTATACTACCAGTTTTTATCCAAGCTTGGTGCCTACGACTTGTACGCTCCAGCTTGCGGGGGAGTGTTAGAAAAGCCTACTTTAGGGCCCATCTAGGGGTCCATTCTTCTCTCTTCTCTCTCTATTTGTATTAGTCCCACATCTTGGATTGGGATTTCTCTCCTTCTTCTTCTCCTATATAAATGTATTCATACTTGTAATTATCATTTCAAGAAGTATATACAAGGTTTGGAGCTTTCTCAACAATAACTTTTGAGGTACATGAAATAAGAGATTCTTTCGACACTTTTACATGGAATCAAAGCAAGACAAATGTTTTTTCATGCAATTTACTACCCTAGCATGATCTACTCCACACTTTTAAACGTTGATTGCGCGTGAGAGGAGTTGGCCGCCGTTGCCACAAAGATGGCGGGGAACGAGGGTAAACTCCATTTCTCTTCAACACATCTACTAATCTTCCCCCGGCGAATTTAGAGAGAGGAGTGGAAGGCGGGCCTGGAGGAGAAAGAGATCACGGTGGTCAAAGTGGCACCTCCAATCACACATATTGGTGATGCAAGCAAACTCAAAGAAAAGGAGGGTTGGCTTGGAAAAGATGTTGTTATTGGTCGGCTCCTTAATAGGGTTGCCAACAAAATAAAATGAGGGCTGCCACGCCTCCCGAATGTAAACGGAGATAAGAGACAATAACAAATCTATGTGAAATCAACCACGAAATTTCAAACCATTGACAAATAACGCGCTACGCTTATGCCACGAGAATTGTCTAAGAAAGGAAACGCTCAAGAGTGCAGATGTTCGTTACCCAACCGGAATTGATGATTCCAGCTTTCCTATCCTTGAATCGTTTCTTTCCAAACCCACCGGAACCACACCAATTGGAGGGAAACACATTGTCCTTCGTTTCCTTCACGTCGTCGTTGAAGATCCATGAGATTCACCTCTTAGCCTTGGACTTATCTTGAGGGGCTTAGCGAACCCCCCGTCACCTTAATATTTTAATTATTGTTATCGCGTAGTTGCTGCGTTTTGTTATTGTGTGGACGAAAAAGTGATAGTAGAGAAGCTTACGTGTGAATCCCTTAGTAGTCACCGTGTCGAACCCAGAAGCCTACATGATGCGGTGCTTTCCAACCAGCTAGATTTCCATGGCTCCAAAGAGATCATCAAGGGAAACGATCTTTCTTCCTTGGACATGTGAAGTCCTTCTTTGGCATGTGCATGGTTTTCCCCCACCAAAGGGTGGCTTTTGAGGGATTTCCTTGGGTGTATTCTTGAAATCCCTAGTCTTGCAAATAGATTCGGAAATGTGTAGTATGGAATAGGCATGTTGTGTGAAACCCATCTTGACAGGTTGGTCTGGATTGGTGAAGTTTCATTTGCGCACCAGAGAAGACCCTGTCATTGCAACAATATTGTGTCTGGAGATCATTAAGGAAATATTTGATCACCTTGCAGATCTCCATTCTTTGAAGAAAAATCCTTCTCACATTTTTAACTTCATCAATGTCTGAGGATATATTCTCCTTGACACACCACTACTCCATATTTAAAGGATTATGTGATGAACTAAGTGTATATCACCCTCTAAGCATTAGGAGGGATGAGATGATGCTAATTCAATTTGTATGGCTGCATCATCGTCATCATGCGACTTTATCAAGAATCAAATTCTAACCTTTGTTCCTCTTCCCAGTTTGAGGGAAGTGTATGCCAGACTAACTTACCTTCTAACAATGTCATCCCCACTGAAGATGCTTTTGTCCTTGTTATACTTATGAGAGTCGAGGTCACGGTCGTGAATGAGGTACATCACACTCCTCTCGCAAGTGTGGTTATTATGGCCACACTAAGTACTCTGAGGGAAAATGTTGGGAGAAGTATTGGAATCCCGAATGGGCAGACCAGGTATCCACAGAGCCTCTTGCTTCTAAGACCTCTTTCATGAATATTATCTCCCTCAATGTTATGAACACGAAAACACTTAAAGACTTCTTTGTGCACAGTACATTTCCTAGACGACTCATTCTCAGACTGTTGCTTCCCATCACAAAGTTAGTTTGGATGGTTGCTTTACCTCTGACAAATCTACAACTTAGATACTTGACTCTGGGATTTTTGCCCATATCTTGGGTGGAAAATCACTATTCAACAAGTTGTACAATTCCTCTGGGAATTCTCTTGTGATGCTCACCAGGATCCATTTCCTTCATCATGGGAGTGTTATGGGCCTTATTATGATGTTATTTATTGTTGAGTGAGCTCAAAACTTGTATGTATTGCTTGTCTATCAAAATACAAGGAGTGAATACAAATATATAGGAGAGAAAAGGAGATAAGAAATCCTATACAATGGTGTGGGACTAAAAGGAGAAGAATGAGATAAAATAGAACAAGGGGCCCACTAATGGGCCATTTACATGGGTTTTTCTAACACTCCCCCGCAAGCTGGAGCGTACAAATCGTATGCGCCAAGCTTGGACAAGCACTGATAGAAGAGTGTACTGGGAAGAGTCTTAGTGAGAACATCCGCAACTTGTTCTGTCCCGGGAACATGCTTCAGGTGATCTTCTTCATTTGAACCGTTTCTCTGATGAAGTGACAATCAACTTCAATATGTTTAGTTCTTTCATGGAATACCGGGTTCTTGGCAATATGTATAGCCGCTTGGCTATCACAAAGGAGAAGGGCTGGGGAAGGAAGTCTTATACCGAGATCGGTAAGAAGACTCTCCAGCCACGTTAGTTCAGAAACGACAGACGTCATTGCCCAGTATTCAGCCTCAGCAGATGATCGAGCCACAACAGCTTGTTTCTTGCTCCGCCACGTAATCAAATGTCCTCCAAAATATGTGCAAAACCCACTGGTATACCGTCGATCATCAAGAGACCCAGCGTAATCAGCATCTGAGTAAGCTATCAATGTGGGAGCTGAAGATGAGGTCTTATAGACCAATCCTTGACCATGGGCCGTTTTGAGGTATCTGAGAATGCGTTCAACGGCGTGAAGATGAGATATTCGCGGGGAATGCATATACCGGCTGACAATTTCAACAGCGAAAGAGATATCCGGTCTAGTTATCGTGAGGTAGATCAATTTTCCAACTAGACGGCGATAGTATTCAGGATTCTTGAGTAATAGATCTGAGTCGGAAGCTTGAGCACATAACTTGTGATTCACATCCATTGGGGTATTGATCGGCTTACAACCAGAGTAACCCGCATCATGAAGAAGGTTGAGACAATACTTCCGCTGAGAAAGGACGAGACCATCTGGCCGTCTAACAACCTCAAGGCCCAAAAAATACCGGAGGGGTCCCAGATCCTTTGTTTGAAAAACTGTACCGAGATGTTGTTTGACCTCCTGTATTCCCTTTACGTCATCTCCCGTAATGATGATGTCGTCAACATAAACTAACAGAAGTACTGTCCTTGTTGTTCGGTGACGAGTGAACATCGAGAAGTCTGCCGTGCTGCGAGAAAAACCAACCTCCCGAAGAGCCTTACTGAACCTGTCGAACCATGCCCGTGGTGATTGTTTGAGGCCATACAGAGCTTTCTTAAGGCGACAAACCTGAGACTCCCCCGTGGTCTCAAACCCGGGAGGTTGCTGCATATAGACAGTTTCCAGCAAGTCGTCATTCAAAAAGGCATTCTTAATGTCCAATTGCAGTAAGGGCCACCGGCGATCGACAGCCACCGAGATAAGGACTCGAACGGTGTTGAGTTTGGCCACCGGAGAGAAAGTTTCCTCATAGTCCATCCCTTGTTATTGGGTGAAGCCCCGGGCGACCAGCCGAGCTTTCAAACAGTCAATCGTCCCATCAGCGGCATGTTTGACGACGAAGACCCACTTACACCCAACCGGTTTCTGACCCGGGGGAAGTGGTGCGAGAGTCCAGGTCTGGTTGGCCTAGAGAGCAGTCATTTCCTCCTCCATGGCAGCTTTCCAGCCAGGATGTTGGAGCGCCTCCTGCACAGTGTTAGGAACCGAAATGGAGGAAATAGAAGTGGCAAAGGTGTGCAGTTGGGGAGAGAGACGATGCAGGGAGACATAATTTGCCAAAGGATGGGCGGTGGAGGGAGATACCTGATCAACAGGGCGCGGGGAAGCCGAGGATGAGGCCGACTGCAGCGGGGTAGTGGAACGAGGAGGAAGGCGGCGAATGTAAACCTGGATAACTGGTGGCTTGGTGGGTGCAGGAGCAGAAGCGGGAGCAGGAGCAGAAGCGATAGCAGGAGCAGGAGCAGAAGCGATAGCAGGAGCAGAAGCGGGAGCAGGAGCAGGAGCAGGGTTAGAAGGACTTAGGGAAACAGGCATAGCAGGAGGGATGATGGGTCGAGGTAGAAGCATTGGTGGAGATGTCGTCGGGGAGAAAGGAGCGAGAGATGGGGAAAAGAAATGTTGACCTTCCCAAAAAGTAACATCAGCGGAGACGATGACCTTACGGGTGATCGGAGAGTAACATAGGTAGCCCTTCTGAGTGCGAGAATAGCCGACGAAAATAGTTTTAGCGGCACGGGGATCCAACTTATCTGAGGAGGGACCCAAGAGGTGAACGAAGCAAGTGCAGCCGAAGACCCTTGGGGTGATAGGGAAGGCCGGAGTAGAGGGGAATAGGAGGCTGAATGGAGTGGCAGAGTTGAGAACCGAGGAGGGGAGACGGTTGATGAGGAAACATGCAGTGGAGAGCGCAAAGTTCCAGTAATTTTTTGGAACATGCATTTGAAGCATGAGGGAGCGGGCAACGTCGAGGAGGTGGCGATTCTTTCGTTCGGCAACGCCATTTTGTTGGGGGGTGTAGGCACAGGAGGTTTGATGTATAATACCAAATTCTGCACATATATTAGCAAAGTCATGGCTGATGTATTCACGAGCGTTATCGGTGCGCAATGTTTTGATAGTTGTGGAGAATTATGTTCGAGTTTCGTGTATAAAATCGCGAAATATGCGAGGGAGCTCGGAGCGATCACAAAGTAGGTAAAGCCATGTTGTGCGAGAATAATCATCAATGAAAGTTATAAAATATCGATAGCCAGAGATGCTTGTAATTTTGAAAGGACCCCAAACATCGGAGCGCAGTAAATCAAACGGAGCAGAGCTCCTAGTACAATGAGCATGAAAAGAAGTACGCGGATGTTTGTCGTAAATACATGAATCACATTTGAAAGCAGGAAAAGATACATCAAGCAGCGCCTTTTGGGGAACGGGAAGAGGGGCATGCCCAAGACGGCGATGCCAATCAACAGCGGAGACGGAGGAGAGGATAGGAGGAGAGACATCAAGAAGGTAGAGCCCGTTCTGCAGTCGACCCTTACCAATGGTAGTCCGCGTCCGCCGATCCTGTATCAAAAAAGTAAAGAGAGTAAATGTGATAGAGCAATCCATATCATGAGTGAGACGACCAACAAAAAGCAAATTAAATGGAGAGCCAGGAACATAAAGAGCCGAGCGAAGAGTGAGGGAGGGAGCAAGAGAGACCGGAACAGTCGCCCCATTAGCCACAGTGATAGATTGCGGATGAGGAGCATCTGAGTACTTGAGTGGCCGTATCAAGGTGATGTAATGAGTAGCACCTGAGTCCAAGATCCAACGTGGACTTGAGGAAAGACAAGTAATACCTGCGGTAGAGATGGAGGCAACAGAAGCAGAGGGAGGGCTAAGAAGCCCCTGGAGTTGCTGTAGCTGGAGGCGAATGGCCTCAAGGTCGGTACCAGTGGAGGAGGAGCCATCAGTGGCAGCAGCCGCAGTTGGGCGAGGAGGATAACCATGTTTCTTGTAGCAGACGGCATTAGTGTGGCCATCCCGGCCGCAATAGGAACACTTTGGGCGGCCCCGACCCCCACGCCCCTTGCCGCGAGAGCCGGAACGTCCACCGCGCGCAGAGGTCGGTGGGGGAAGCAAGGGAGGAAGGGTCTGTTGAAGAAGGGCCGGAGAAGAGGGTGCCGGAGACTCTAGGGGTGGTGATACTCGAAGGAGCATAGAGCAGACATCAGAGAGGGAAAGAGTAGAGGCCGAGGCCAACACCTGAGCACGGATGCTCTGAAGGTGAGGCGGGACACGAGCCATCATCATGGCAATGCAGACAGCCTCCTTTTGCGCGCGCTGAGCAGCAAGGTCGGTGGTAGAAGGTTGATGTTGGATCCAGGCCTCTGCAAGAGTCTTGGCACGAGCAACAAATTAGGTCATGTCAGCAGCCCCGCCAGCATCAAGAGTCTGAAGGTCGGTAATAATGTCATAGAGGTGCTGAAGACTATCCTTTCCAGAGTACAAGGAGTGAAGCTCCTCCCACATAGCTTTGCCGGTCTCATGGTACATGACCATTTGGTATGGCTCACCCTCCAGCGAATTAAGGAGACATGTTTGGACGCGGCCATCATTACGTAGCCAGTCATCAGTAGTAGGGGAAGGAGGTCCGTTAGTAAGATGGAGCACAAGGCCCTTGGCCTAAAGAACACGCTGAACCGAGTGGACCCATGGAACAAAATTCTTCTTCCCCGACAATGAGATAGTGGTGATCCGCAGCTCATCTCGGAGGTCTGGAAGAGAAGTCGGGCGGTCAGTAGGAGGATTAGTCGTCTGTCCGGTAGAGTCGATGGAGGATCCCATGGAGCCTGAGGAGCCCGCAGCGAAAAGGAGAGCGCGCGGGAAGAGGAGGAGATCGCCGGAGAAGAGACGAACGACAAGCCCGCACGGTTAGATAAGAGGCCGCAGCGGGTAGTCACGGCGACAAGCCCAGGGGAGAGAGCGGCAGGAGGCCGCGACCAGGTGCGGAGAGAGCAAGGACAATCCGCACGGTCACTGTGAAAACACCAGCGGCCAAACAAGAGCGAGAAGAAAAGACGGCTCTGAAGAGAGAAGTTTCAGCGGTTAGAAATAGAGACCGTGTGACTAGAAGAGGGAAGCAGACCGCAGAAGGCCGCGAGTAGGAGCTCGAGCGGCAAGAAAAGAGACCGCGAGTAGGAACTCGAGCGGCAAGAAATGAGACCGCGAGTAAGAACTCGAGCGGCAAGAAATGGCAGAAGGCCGCGAGTAGGGAACTCGAGCGGCAAGAACAGGGACCGCGAGTAGGAACTCGAACGGCAAGAGAGAGAAACTTCAAGTGACAAGATAATCCGCAAGAGGAGGCCGCGAATAGGAGCCCTCGAGCGGCAAGAAGAGGAAGACAGCTGGCAGCGAGAAAAATAGGGGGGGGCCCACGGGTGGAGAGGAGAGGCTATAAAAGGCACTGAGAGGTGGATCCACGGGCGGGAGGGAAAGGAGAGTAGGCAGCGGGTAGAACCGGAGAAGCCGACAGTGGATAGAAACGGAGAAGCCGCGGAGAGAAAGGGCGAGAAGAGCTACCCGGTGCGAGCAGAAGAGCAGACCGCAGAGGGAAAGCGGACAGAAGAGGAAGACGGGCCGGGCGGTTAGAGAAGGCGAAACCGCAAGGACCGAACCGTGTCCTCTGATACCATGTTGAGTGAGCTCAAAACTTGTATGTATTGCTTGTCTATCAAAATACAAGGAGTGAATACAAATATATAGGAGAGAAAAGGAGAGAAGAAATCCTATACAATGGTGTGGGACTAAAAGGAGAAGAAAGAGATAAAATAGAACAAGGGGCCCACTAATGGGCCATTTACATGGGCTTTTCTAACATTTATTATTATGTTAATTTTTTGTCTTTAGGTCGTCTTCCTTTTTAGTCACATTCCAATTATGTCGTTGATTCTCTATTTATTTGCATTTCCAAGTCTGTCATTTTATTTCCATGAAGGGTCAAATGTGTGTTTATTTAAAGGATCTCTTAGGTCTTGTATTGGTATGAAAATAATTAATTTGTTTCCTTTCTCTTGTTTGTGAGATATTGGTAGCTCTCTCCTCTAACGAGCAAGCCCCGCTTAGACGACCACGATTCCGGCTCCACGATAACCTCCTCTGCCGTCTTCATCGTTGCTTTTGTCCCTTTCCCCCGGCCACCACTCTGAGTAGGCTCATAACAAATTGATATCAGATCTCTCAGTACTATTCCGCCAACGCCATTTATCTTTCGTCTCCCGCAGCTTCTGTTGTTTACGCTGCTTCCGCAAGCCCGAGCCGATTTAGAGCCTCTAGTGGGATCGTCCCCATTTCCCGACCATTGATCATCCTGTTCCAGTCGCAGCCTACCGCTAGTTCCTCCTTATTCCATAGGCCGCAGGACGTTGTTCGACGCCGCAATCCATTTCTCGCACTCTACTTCGATCCAGTTCTTTCAACATGCTGCTTTGACCCACTTTATATCACATGGTGCTTTGACCCACTTTATATCACATGCTGCTTCGATCCACTTTATCTCGACGACGCAATCCAGTTTCCTCTGCGATCACCGTGCAAGTCAACGGAAGCCTTCGTTCTTTTCTCGCGCCGACTCACTCATCCAAACGCCTTGGCCCAGACCTGCAATTCCAGCGTTAGTCGTGTCTCTCCATTGACCTCCTGCACGCATCCGTTCTCCATCATTGATGTCGCTTCTATTTCAAACCGTTCAACACTCACTCGGAAACATTAATTTGGTTACGGCGGTTTTACCATTTGAAGCCCAGTCCTTCCTATTTTGAACTGCAACTCTCGGACATAGTATTTCTTTCCAACCGCACGTGATCCACCTTAGGAAATTAATTATTTCCTGGCCAACCGAAAATTTCAAATTTGGGAGCCGATTGGGCTCATTTAATTAAGGAGAGATTATTAATTCCCGGACTCACCGCCTCGAGAATTTTCTTTCTTCTCAACATAAGAAAGCGTCGTGGGTCACATGGCACATCAAATTTGTTTTTATCTGCTCCGCTCACCCATCCGGACTCAAACTGACCCATAAATCGCCCAATATCATCCTCCCAGAACAACATAGGCGAGTCATCGGCTAAGACAATTTCTGACCATGGTGCAGGCCTTCATGGCATAACAAAATGTCATCGCGGAGCGTCATCAAGTGGCCATTACTACGCTCTCCAGGCACCTCGATTATCTTTCCACTACTCCAGCATGCAAACACGCTTGCAGTAGTCAGACACTGCCACTACCAACGACCCTCACACGCCTGGAGGTTGCTCCCCCACTGCGCTACACTCGGTTGGATTTACCCACTTACGATGGGAAGACGTACCCCCTTGGTTGGTTCACCAGGTACGAGCAATTCTTGGGCCACCAACACATTCCGGCCGTAGAGAAGCTTCCCTTGACTTCCTTCCATTTTCTTGACTCTGCTCTACTTTGGGCCACTCTTGTACTCCTCAATCAGTTAGGACTGACGAGGTAAGATTTCAAGCGCTTCTGCAACCTACGCTTCAGCCCTTTCGTCCGCAGCAATCCTCTTGGTGCCCTCATGACACTGCATCAGACGGGATTCATAAATGATTTTCTGGACCATTTTCATCTTCTTCTAACGCATGTCACGCTTTCTCCAAAGATGCAGGTTATCATCTTCATCGCCAGACTTCACGATTGCTTGCGACTTGATGTCAAATTTGAGGTCCCTCCAGACTTGGTGAGTGCTATAAGTTTGGCCAGGATATATGATCGTCGGCTCCAACTAGCACAGGAGACCTGTTTTCCCACAAACACAGGAATTTAGCAAGGTCGTCTCGAGGGTCATCCAGCCCCACCAGTTCGTAGACTATCTCAGGCCGATATGATGGAACAGCTCGTGCGGGGCTTATGTTATCACTGCGATGAGCAGTACACTCGTATACACTAGTGCAAACGACTTTTCTATCTGCACATCGAGGACTCTGATGATGAAGGTGTCAGATAAAACAAACACAGTGTTGTAAATGTCGGCCGACATGTCCGACATGTCGGCCGACATAAAGGTTTTGGGTGCAAACCGCAACGAAAGCGATTTGTTTGACAAAAATATCGTTTTGTAAAAAAACGGCGATATATCCCGATATATCGATATATCTCTAACCCGATATTTCGGTTATTATATTTAATATATAAAAAAACAAAGTTCACGAGACCCGTATTTTTCTACTTCACGAGTCCATTACACACATTCGGCATTTCTCGCTCTACCCTAAATTTTACGGGAGAGTCGCTCTGGCGGAGTGGTCGACACTCGACAGCTCCTTCTCTGGTGACAAGGCAACGAATCGGCATCGCAAGCGAGGAGTAGACGACGACGCCAGGCTTTCTACGAATCGGCATCGTAGACGACGACGTCGGGCTACTTCACTCCACTGTAAGCCCCCTTCTTCTTTCTTTTTCTTTCTTTTTGTTTCTGCGACAATTGAAAGTTTTATTTTGAGTTATTATATTGATCAAGTCATAAGATTTAAAAGTTTTATTAAATTTGTGTTACTGTAAGCTTCTTACTTATACTATAGTTAGGTTTCTTTCTTGCAATAACTAAGTTTATACCTTTCCTTGTGTAAATCTACATTGATTTTTGTTTCTCATGTACACTTCTAACTTATGTTAATATTATTTTGTTAACTTCTGCTATAGTGATTTTTCCAATAGCTAAGAAAAACTCCCCTCCAACTTTGCATAATTACATGGGCTTCTCCTTTATCTTTCAAAAATATTTCAAAGAAAATGTTATAAATACTTATTTGTCTGTACATTGCTATAGTTATTTGTCTGTACATTTTTACTTATTTGTCTATATATTTTTACTTATTTACAAAAAAATGTGTTTATAAATACTTTATTTAAATATTAAAATCTGATATTGTAAAATATCCCCGATATATCCCCCGCAATCCGACATACGACATTTCAAATCCAAACCGATATGAACCCGACATCCGACATCTACCAACCTTGAACAAACACCATTGATCTCCCTCGAGCTTGAGATCAACCTCTTTTTGCAAGGCGAGAGAGATGTTATGGGCCTTATTATGATGTTATTTATTATTATTATTATTATTATTTTGTTTATTGCCTTTAGGTCGTTTTCCTATTTAGTCACATTTCAAATCTGTCGTTGATTTCCTATTTATTTGCATTTCTAATTCTGTCGTTTTATTTCCATTAAGAGTCAATTGTACATCTATATAAAAGACCTCTTAAGTCTTGTATTGGTATGAAAATAATTAATATGTTTCCTTTCTCTTGTTTGTGAGATATTTGTAGTTATCCCCTCTAACGAGCAAGCCCCGCTTAGGAAGTCGCGGTTCCGGCTTCACGGTATTCTTCTCCGTTGTCGTCATCTTTGCCTTCGTCCTTTTCCTCCGGCCCCTCTCCGAGTAAGCCCATACTAGGGAGTTGGTGATATTACAATTTTCATATCATTGACCTTTGTTCTTTATGCTCCCAAGTTTCCTTTAAACCATACCTCTATTAGCAAGCTTACGAAATCTATCTTCCACATTGTTTTGGTCACACGTCCATTCACAAACTCAAGATTTTGTTTCCCTCTACTACGTGCAAGTCATTTCAGTGTGTAAATTGTCAACTCGGTGAACATCATAAATCTGTATTTTCTCTGAATACTATTCATAATCAAAGTCTCTTTTCTTTAGTTCACTCAGATGTCTTGGGACCTTGCAAAATTTCATCTCCTTTAAGGATTTGTATATTTTATTGACGATTGGTGAAAAGTTACCTATAGTTATCTTTTAAAGATCCAAATGAAGTTATACCCATTTTTCATGTCGTGTATGATGAAAAGAAAACTCAATTTCCTCAATCTCTTCATGTAATACGCACCGAAAATACTCTCGAATACATACGATATGATTTTCAATCGTTTTGCATAGCACATGGGATTGTACGTTAGACCTCATGTCCATATACTACACAGCAAAATGGTATTGCTAAAAAGAAAAATCATCACTTATTGGCATTGCTCACACTCTTCTGTTTCTTACAAAGTAATATGATATTTTGGTTGGATGTGATTCTAATAGCTAAGTACTTAATTACTCATACGACGTCCTTTGTTTTTAATGATGAAGTCTTTTATCAATTTTTCCTTTATAAACCACCTTTTTCTCTTGAACACAGAAGGAAACTGATGCAAGACCAGGACTCCACCTGCCTGCCACCCTGAAGTCTACCAGGGGCCCACTTTGGAGTACACCAAGGGGGTTTATCAGGGCCGCGACCCATACACCCCAACCAGCTCTCCGTTATGGAGTCCACCATGCGGCAGGTTGTTGTGGTCGGAGCTCGATCCCCAGACCTCCTAGATAAGAGACCTTCACCAGCGCTCTCATCACCAACTGAGCTGTCAGAAATATTTTTCACTTCCACAAAATATTCTGATGTATCCATTTTTTTCCAATGACTTACTAGTCTTGATAAACTTTCACACTGTGCCATTCAATGTATTTTCTTGAACTCTTGCACTCAAAAGGGATACCGGTGGTTCAATCATGTTGCAAAAAAGAGTTGTGTCGGTGCAGATATCACCATTTTGGAAGACACTTCATTCTTCGCCATTGACAAAAGTCTCACAACTACTGTCTCCCCTACTTATTCATGTTTTTCCTGAGAATCCTACTATTATTAACCTTTCTCTGCGAATATGTGAACTGAGTAACAAGATTCTTATCCCCCATCATTATCTCTTCCTCTTTTGAGGATTCCGAACATGGTTATCCTCCCACTTTACCTACTGTTTCTAACCTTGATTTATTTATTGTCTTACTAAAGCTTCAACGCCATTTTCATAAATATTCTATTTCACATTATGTACCTACTGATCATCTTTATTTTTGCTATACCTAAGCTGGTTGTTGAGCATATGATGCATCCTAATTGGAAGGTGGGGATGCAGAAAGAGATGAATATCATCTATGTTAGTCGTAGTTAGGATATTGTGCCACTACCCCCGACTTTAGAGACAGTTGGGTATAGATTGTATTCACTTGATGGTTGATAGTTATGTAGAAAAATTCAAATATCTCTTTGTGAATAAAGGCTACACGCAGACATATAAAGTTGACTGTTTTGGGCCTACTCGGCGAATGCCGGAGGAGCGTAGGAACGATACTGTGGAGCCCTGACCGCGGCTGCCTAAGTGGGGTTGCTCGTTAGAAGAGTGAACCATCCATGATCTCACAAAATAGACAGGAAATAGAACTTCTTCTTGCTCCATACAACCTTACATATGCCTTATATATGCTTACAATATATAAAAAGACAAACAATGGTAATTACACCTATTATGAAGCCCGGTGATGAGGCCCCTACATAATGATAACACCTATATAATGATGACACCTAGAGATATCATAATCAACTAGATAAGCAGGTAGGCAACCCATAACATTGACTTCTTTGAGACATTTTTCCATGTAACTCGGTTAAATTCTATTTGCATTCTGATATTTGTCACAGTAAACAAAGAGTGGTAGGTATCTCTACCAACTCGATATCAAGAGTGATTTTCTTATGGGGACCTCCATGAAACTATTTACACTGAGCAACTTCAGGGTTTATTGTTCTGGTAGAGTCTTGTAAGAAAGTCCGCAAAGTGAACAAAACTATTTATGGATTGAAACACTACCCACTTACTCGGTTTGAAAACTTTTCTCATGTTCTAATCCAATTTGGCTTCATATGCTCGCACTATGACCATTCAGTATTTGTGAAAACTCTATAGGTGGCGTTGTCAGCTTCAGCTTGATAGTATAGGTTGATGAGATCATATTATCGGGAAGTGATGTGGGTGGAAGGTGTACAGATTACAAAGGATTATTTTACAAAGAACTTAGTGACTAAGGATCTTGGCAAACTCCATTACTTTATAGGCATTGAAGTAACTCCTAATAAATTTGGTGTTTTGTTAAATCAAATAAAGTATGTTTTCAACCTTCTTGAGGAAATGCCTCTACAAGGAAAAACTTGTGATATCTCCCATGGGTCAAAACAACATCATATGTCATCAAACCAAACAAGAGATTGTCTGGCAAGTTAATCTACTTAACAGTTACTCGGCTCGACATATCATTTGTTGTTGAAGTCATCGGCTAATTTATGTATGAGCTCAGAAGAATGTCACTAGGTTTTTCTACTCCAATTTCTCCCATTTTTGAAAGGATCTACAGGAAGAATGGTCATGTTGATATCATCGGATATTCGGATGTAAGTTGTTGGCTACTGACTTGATAGAAAATGTACTCCTGACTATTGTACTCTGGTTGGAGGAAATTTTGCCACTTGGCGTGGAAAAAAGCAAAATGCAGTTGTCAGATAAGTGTTGAACTAGAAAACAAAGCGATGTCCCAAGACATGTGTGAACTGCTTTGGGTCAAGTCTCTTCGGAAGGATTTTTGGCACTCTAATTCTCCTATCATTTTTCTATAATGTGATAATCATGTTGGTACATTCATTGCCAGTAACCTTGAGTGCTAAAGCCTCTAAATAGCAATAGCCCATATTTAGGGCTCTTTCCTCTTGTATAAATATACATGTAATTGTAATTTCTCAGGTACGTGAAATAAGAGATTCTTTCCACATTTTTACACTAATAATTGTTGATGACTGCCTAAATTCTTATAGTTGGTATTATTTTGCGGAGCCTGTTCATTCTTTATTTACTTTTCTCTGTAAGTTGAACTCCACCAACTTCTTTTCTGCCAGAAGACTTAGATACTCCACCTACAGTCATAGCCTAGGGACAATGCGTACATAGGCATCCCATTGGTTGATTGAATGCTTCTTGTTTACACTTGACACATGTAAAAATTTATCCTACGTGCAGAGTTGAGAGGTTTGTAAACGATAGATGAAGGAAGATTCACTGTTCTCTTTACACATAGTCTGGGGTCAACCCTTGAAGCTAATTGTATATTTTAACACATAGTTTGGGGTCCTACTTTTATGTACATGGTATCATGTTTAAACTTGATGATATTTCTATATTTTATTAATTTCAGTCAGAGAGAGAGAAAGTCAGGCAAAGTCATCAGCTAGCCCAGAGAGAAGTTCATGAGAAGGTAAGTGTGGATCTCGATCTTGGTCGCTATATATCATGATTGGTCTGGTGCGTGGCCATGTAATACCCTCAAAAATCATGAGTTAATGAACATGAAATTACATTCAATTCTTTTGCGGATGAAGAAAAAACAAATCTAAGGTAATTTTGAAGAGCATTTGTGTTTCTTTAGCTAACGGCAGTCCAACATGCTATGCTCATTCAGTTTCACAAGGTATGGGGACAATTGATGAAGACAGGCTACCAGAACTCTCGATTTGCACATCAGGTTCGTGTCCTCCGCTGTAGATTTTGTTTCTCATGGGATCAAATGCATATGGATGGCTTCACCATGGCTTTTTATACTATGAGCAGGTGGAGAGGTTTGCGTGCCTATACACCAGCCAGGTGACGAACTTGAGCCTGTATTCTCCAGAGAAATACTACAGGCCAAGTGAAGATTTCATGCCTCATGAGTTTGATATCCTTGACATCTAAAAGCATCATGCGGTTGCAGGAGAGTTTATAGAAATTTGAGATGGCATTTGGGTTGCTGAGTAATACTCTAGCTATTTGATGACTGTACGTAGAACCCCCCCCCCCCCCCCCCAAAAAAGTGTGTTTTTACTGCTCTATGAGCATTTTCTTCTTCATAGGGACTGATTAATCACCATCAGACCAAGACATTTTTGATAGAGCTTTGTGCCGTTTGAAAAAGTAATCACAAATAATGGAGCTATTTCATGACTCTCAGTCTCTTATCGTTTTGCATATTTATAAGCTACGAATGAGTATGCTATAATAATAGTCTATATATATTTAAATATAACGAGTATAATTAAAAAAAAACGCACCAAAATTTGCTAAACTCCCAAGTATTACGGGATACATTATATATAATATGATTTTTGCCCCCTAAATAACTTTTTGATTATAGAAATTTAATATTTAATAAATCAAATTATTATCTTCTAAACCCAGTCATTATAATTTTGAGGAATTCATTCATTCACTGCCTTACTCAGGACATGGCAAAAATATCTCAATTGGTCTGCCAGGGCCCTGGGCCCGGAAAGGCCCGGATGAATAGCTGTTTAGGGGTCGCAGGGCCCTTCATTCTGGCATTGTGAGAGGTAGAAAAAGTTGGCAGGCAGGCAGGCTGGCTGCTTCAATATTATTCCTGAGTGCGCTCCATCCATGGCTTTGCTTTGCACATAATGAAAAAGAGGGCAATAAAGCACGTGCATGTTTTTTTCGCGCAATCATGATTATTCACCTGAGCGTGTTTTTTCGTTTTTCTCCAGGGCGAAAAAATCGCGTCCGGAAGAAAAAAAGTCACCAGGGAAAAAAAATCGCGCCCAGGCGAAAAATCGGCACTGGCGAAAAATAAACCGCGATCGGGCGAAAAAACCGCTATCGGACAAAAAAAACGGGTCCGGGCAACGAAAAATCGCGCTCGGGCGAAAAAAACTGCGGCCGGGCGAAAAAATCGCGCCCGAGCGGAAAAAAATCGCTCGCGTGAAAAAAATCAAGCTCGGGCGTAAAAAAATTGAGCTCGGGAAAAAAATCACGACCAGGCGAAGAAAATTGTGACCACGCGAACAAAATGCGCTCGGACGAAAAAATCGCGCACGAGCGAAAAAAAAGCGTTCAAACGAACGAACCTTTATGAATGAATGAAATTTTAGATAAGCAGTTATGAACAAACCATCCAAACATCCGACTACTTATTAATCATTCTTTTATAAAATTTCTATGCAAATTTCAATTTTTAATTAGCGGCTTATTCATCATCTTAAACTGTTTCAAACAGAGCCAAAGTTATCTAGCTTAAGTGATAATATAGACCCTCAAATATTTTTGGCATCTTTTTGAAGCAAGCACTCGGGCTATGTTAGAAACTCTAATTAAGTATGCTCTAGTGAGAATAGTTTTGAGATGGGTCGCATTGTGCATTATGGAGATCAACAGCAGCATTGCCTATCTACTTACTTTCTATAATTATCACATTGTGAATTTACACTCAAACTAAACTATTCCCTGAACATAAAATTCTGTTAAATCACAATTGTGTTCTTGCAAGGTTATAAGAACTCTCGGCGGCCAGCAACAGTACGAAGCAACTACGTAAGGCACAGAGAAGAATAATGAATCGATGAATCGGAATCCGATTTGTTCGAGTACCACAATTGTGTGGTACTTCAAACTGCCTCCAGGGGCAGCAGCGGACGAGGAGGAGAACATTGTTGATCCAGATGGAGCAACCGATGAATCAGAATCCGATTTGCTCGAGTCCGATGAGGAAGAATCATCTTCCGTTCCCGGTGTTGATGGATCTCCACGGCCCGTTCTTGGTCATGTTTTGGACGATTTGAAGTCCTTTGATTCGGCGGGCGTGGTGTTGTCAAATAAATCTGCTGCACAAAAGAATAAATCGTTCATGGAGGGTGAGGAATGATAATGGCGATGGAATGCCAGTCGTGAGAGTTTTTCAGAAGGCTGTGGTGAATTTGGCAGTGATAGGAGCATCCACTTAAATTGTTATTAAATATGTAGAACTTGAATTAATATGTTAATCTTGAGGTATCTGTAATAACAGTGTTTTGTATGGACAATTGTGTAATTTCATTTTATATTGCCTTTATAAATTCCCATAGTAGTTTATAAAAACAGTTTTTTTTTTAAAATAATTTGGCAGAGTATGACCAGAGCTTTATGATTCCGTCTTTGCTTTTAAACAACAGTGTGAAATTGTAGCAGTAAATATATTGGTGATAGTTTATTTGTGTTTAGAACTTCCATGATAATTTTTGCCATAAATTCTACTTTATATGCACAATTGTCAAAGTTTGAGCACAAGTATACGATTGTTGTGATATTTTAGCCTAAAATACTATTTTGAACAAAAGTCTACTCTCACTTTTAGTAACTGCGCTATTTTGATCTAAAGGCTGCGTTTGACGAGGCTTATTGCAACTTATTTGCTCCGGTGAAATTGGACAAAAACATCATTGTCATAGAATGTATGTTTGGTATCACAAATGTTACAAAAAAGAAACTAGTTCGAGACATAAGAATTTCGTATGACAATGACATTATTGTCCAACCTCACCAGAGCAAACAAGTCGTAATAAACCGAGCCAAACAAAGCCAAAGTCTACCTTTGTTTTTTTTTCAACTGCTTTTGCCTAACTGGGACCTTTGTTTTGTATGTCATAATCTCATAATTGTATAATGACCCTAATGTCAATCACATAAAAAGGTATGTGCCTAAAGACTGAATTATAGGTAGGTTTGTTTTTAACCTTTTCTAGTATCCTTCTTCATAGATTTGTTTATAGCTGGAGCTTGGAGGAGGCGGCACGGAATGGTGATGGCTGAATTCCAAAAAAAAAATCTGAAAACGTCATGGATTGGAGGAGGGGGTAGCGGGTTGCGAAGGGAGGATGTCATGGATTGGAGGAGGGGGTAGCGGGTTGCGAAGGGAGGATTTCCTACAGGAGCAAAGCGTGCGCCGTTGGAGAGGGAGGCGGAAAATCAAATATAAATTATGTAATAGCGTTACATTTAGGGTAAACTCGCCGGAGATAAACGCGGAATCAAATGCGGCCTTAGGAATAGGCTGAAGGAGTTTCATGGAGACGGGCTAAATGCAAGGCAGATTATTACCCGGTCAGTCGACGATTGGGTAGGCTTGATGGGGCTGATCTGCCGCCGTCGGGCGGACGGCGCCTCCCCGCCACGTCGCTGCGCCGTTTCGCCGGGCGGCAGGGATCTCCTCCCTCCCTCTGACAAACCATCTTCGTTCCTCTCCCTCAAATCAATATAGTATAGGAAAGAAATGGATCATCTGCTGGCCGAAAAAATCCAAACAAAAATGCCTTTGAAAAAGTCATTCCCATAATGCCCCCAGAAATTTCGTTCCCAAAATATTCCAGAAAAGTCATTCCCGAAATGCCCCCATTGCCCAAAATGCCCCCGGAAAAGTTGCTCCCAAAATAACCCCGCCATGCCTAAAATACCCCCGGTAAAATAACGCCCAAAATGCCCCCGCCGTGCCCAAAATGCCCCTAATCGACTGGATAAGACCGCCTAAACGTCTCTTTGCAGTCGTAATGTTATTTCTTCCTCGCTCTCTCGAATGGCAGCCTCCGCCGGAATTCATCTCATCGCCGCCGCTGGTTCTATCGCCGCCGCTGGTTCTAAACCCCACAACAGATCAATTTTCCTCACTTACTTGCGGCTCGAAATCAAACATTCCTGTCCCCGATCCTCACTCCGGCTTCTCCTCCCCCCTTCCATCATCTCCTTATCATCCCATCGTCGCCGACTCTTCACCTCCTCATCCTCCGCCGCTACCGAATTTTCCGAGGATTTGGAAGTGGAAGACGCCTTTGCAGAGCACCGTGGAAATGAGGAACCCGAAGCAGCCGGACAGCAGCATCTGGATGATTCGCCTCCTTCGAGATCCATAGAATCTCGGCGGCTCTACGTCGGCAACCTCCCCTTTACCAAGACCTACTCCGAGCTCTCCTAGATCTTTAATCTTCAAGGAAAAATCGACCAAGTAGAGGTAAAACGAACACCAACTCTTTGTATCGACCCCCAAATGAAGAAGATGAGAGATATCTCTCACATTGTTTTACCGACAAATCATTTTATTCTAGATTATATATGGCCGCACCACCAACCAGAGCCGGAGATTTGCTTTTGTCACAGTGGCCACGGCCAAGGATGCAAACAGTGCAATCCTGATGTTCGATGGATCTGTGAGTGCGTTGTTCATCCCTTACACGCCCGCAATCTGTTTGATCGAATGCCACCCTGAGAATGCAGCTATGGTGTTTGTTTGAATTACTCAGCAAATTGGCGGCCGGACCGTGAAGGTTAATTTTCCAGTGGTGCCCAGGGGAGGAGAATTCGAAGTGATGGGGCCGAAGTTGAGGGCTACCTCTCGGCTATATGCTGATAGTCCCCACAAGATCTATGCGGGTAACCTCGGATAGACAGTCACCTCTGAAGAGATTAGGGATGCGTTCTCGGCTTACTCCGTCTTTTGGGGGCCAAGGTTATCTATGAACGAGATTACGGTCGGTCGAGGGGCTTTGGATTTATCACTTTTGCCTCGGCTGATGAATGTCTGCCTGCTCTGGAAGCCATGAATGGAAAGGTTGTATCTTTACTTTTATTGTCTCTAGAAGTGTCATAAAAAGTTGATGTTTTCAAAGACTTGATGTTAGATTGATGATTGTTCGTATTTGGTTCATCCATTAAGCAACCGAATTGAGCTAGTTTTCTGAACAAGCCAAATGCGAACAAGAGTGATTGAGTTATGTTTCACTTTGCAAGGGCTCTGTATTTGCAAATGCACATAATTATATATATATATATATATATATATATATATATATATATATATATATATGCTTACTTGGTTCCCCCGTAGCATTCTATGATGGTGACAGTACCTAACAGTCACTCGAGCGGTGACCAAGTATTTTAGCAACTGCACTACTCAGTAGGTGTCAGTTTGCACGGCCGCTGGCATTTATAAACTAATATATATTTAATTTTATGTTAGCCCTATATTGTTTTGAGTGTTGGGCAGTGAATTGTGTACATGAGCAAAAAATGGGAGTTGCGGAGATGAGAATGCTTAGGTGGCTGTGTGGGCACACGAGACTTGGTATAATTAGGAATGAATGTATCAGGGATAAGACAGGAGTAGCACCGATTGCAGAGAAGATGCGAGAAGCTCGACTAAGATGGTTTGGACACGTACAAAGGAGATCATTAGAGGCACCTGCTAGGCGTTGTGAGAGTCTAGTCACTAGGCATGTTAAACGAGGGAGGGGTAGACCAATAAATACTTGGAATGAAACTATAAGGAAAGACATGATTTGCTTAGGCATTAGTGAGATTATGACAAAAGATAGGGCACAATGGCGACAAAGGATCCATATAGCCGACCCCACTATAGTGGGATAAAAGGCTTGAGTGTTGTTGTTGTTATGTTAGCCCTATATGTTAAAAAAAAGTATATGTTACATTAGATCAGGTCATATTTCAAGAACATGATCAAACCAATTTTCCCTTTTAGAATTGTTGGAACCAGCAAAGCCGATTCCACCTAAAGCTTGGAACTACTGAGGCAGCTCGTGCTTACTCCCTTGGGGTCACTCTCGAGGCGAAGAACTAGACCGGAGGCTTCAGTGAGGAGGTCCCACCTCTTACCCGGAAGAGACTAGAACTAGACCTCTTCCCCTCCCTAGCCAATACTGAGCTAGGTGCCTTAGAAAAGATAAGAGGAGTCAAGAAATGCCCCTTTTCTAAGGCACCTTACCGGTCTATTTATAGGCCTTCGGACTGGGACTGCAAATAACTAAATTAATCCATCCTAAAATTACCGGAATGCCCTCAGCTAGGTCTGCCAACAGCCGAACTCCGCTGTCCTAAAAGGCTAATTGCAGACCACCCGGGGTAAAAGAGTAAAAATACCCCTGGGACCCAAAAGGTGGGCCAGACCCTACCTGAAATGGTCCTGAACCAAGATGACCTATCTCTCCGGGTACCATCTTGCTAGGGTCCTCTCGCCAGGGCCCGCTCGCCTGGCTGGGACCTCTCGCCTGGGCCCTCTCGCTCGCCTTCGGCCCCTCGCCTGGGCCCTCTCGCCAGGACCCTTTCTCTCGTCTGGGCCCTTTCTCTCGTCTGGGCCCTCTCGCCAGGACCCTTTCTCTCGCCTGGGCCCTCTCGCCAGGCTGCGAGCCCGAGGTTGTACACAATCCTCGCTCTTTTCGAGGTTGGCACAAGCTCGGAAAGATAGTTCAACCGAGGCCGACGATGATGCAGTTAATTTATTGAGGGAATCTTTTGGTGGGCCCCCTGACCAGCCTATAAATATAGAAAATTCCTCCTAAGGGGGTGTTTCCTCTCTTTCCACCCCTCTTGGCAGTCTACATGTCTCTCAGTCAAGGTTTTCGGGATCGTATCGCGGCCGTGCGCCGACGGAACAAGGCGACGGCGGCGGGTCTGAACAGGATCCCCGCACGTGATTCCCCTTCGCTACCGCCCTCCACCTCTCTCCCAAAAAAGGCAAAGGTCCCGGAGCTTCCCCTCTCGGCAAGAGAACCTTCTTCCCCTTTTCCGCGGGGGTATATACCTCCAACTCCAGCTAGTCTTAAAGGAAAAGAGGTGAGTTTTCCAACCAGCTATGATCTCCTTGTTCCACATGCTTTTTACTTGCTATCTTTTCCCAGAAAATCTCGGTGCCTCCTCATCGTCCTGAGACCATTCGTATCAACATATCAGAGCTTCCTTCCCGGCCTCTCTCTCCCCAAGTCTCCACTCCCCCCTCCACCCCCGTGACGGGGAGGGATGATCCTTCTACCGCGTCAGGCTCCACCCGCCGCCTCGGTAAGAGGCCCTACTCCTGACACATGCTC